>WOXC01008669.1:0-125116 GCA_011680675.1 Gymnobelideus leadbeateri | reverse complement strand
TGTGGAGAATCTGGGGGCAGAGAGGCTTGGACGAGCTGTTTCTACTCCGCCATCTTGGCTCCACCCCCCGTGTGGCATAATTTCAATATCACCTTAGAAATAAAAAGCTTTCAATCAAATTATTAAGATATTGAACATAATGAGATTCCTGGGATTGACCCAGTAGGAGCTACAAAAACAATTATTGATACATTGAAAAATCCCTATGCACCTATTTCCCATATTGATCATTATAATAGTCCGTTGTATATTTGGACCTTGCATTATAAAAATTACAACTCACAATATTAGAACTTTAGGCAGTGAATTACATGGCTTTAAGCTTCTCCTTATAAAAGGGGGAATATGTGGTGAGCCAAAGAGGCCTGTCCCAGGACTCTGATAATTACCCTGATATCAGTGGACCTGCATGTCAAAGATCTCTCTGAGATGCGACTTTTCACTAAGTCTGCTCCGGAGTTCTTTTTTTTTTTTCTGTTTTTTTTTTTTTTATAAACAAATACTTTATTAACTTCTGTTTTACATCATTCATTTCCGCCAGATTTTGAGTTACAATCATTTTCCCCCCATTATTCCCCTACCCAACCTCCCAGAATAGTAGTCCCACAAGATATCGCTTCCTCCAATCTGCTCTCTCCCATACCTTCTCCCATACCCCCATCGACTTTTCCATTAGAGGAAGATGAATCTTTGTGTCCCAATGCCTGCACATCTTATCTCCCAATTATAGGCAAAAGAGTATTAATAATAGTATTTATATATATATTTGAAACATTTAATGTTACGACCTCGAATTTCAGATCCATTTCCTTCCTCCCTTGTCACCCATTCCTTCTGGGGAGATAAGTAATTCAGTATATGTTGTACATGTCTAGCTATGCAAAACATTATCATAGTAGATATATTGTACAAGGCTGCTTATAATTCCCTCCCACTCATCCCACCCCCCACCTGGTCCATTCCCTACATGATCCTGTCCCTCTTCTATAGTGGGTACTTCCAACCTCCCCTCACCCCAAGGATGCCCTCCCATCCATCATCCCTCCTCTCATCCCCCTTCCCCCTATCCTGCTGCAGGTTGAGATATCCCATTTAGTATGTATGTCATTTTCTCCCTGAACCAAATTCAATGTGAATGTGGTTTTGCCTTTTTAGCCTTCCTTATTCTCCCCCTCCTTTGCACCCACTTCCCTACATGAGATAGTTTACCCTACCATGTCTCTCCCCATCTCCTCTTGCCACTTTCCTCTCTCACCTCATAATTTCATCCCTTGAGTATTCTCCCTTCCCAACAAATTCAACCTATGCCCTCTATCCATATATAACTGTAACCATATACACACACATTCACATATGTATTCATATGACCACACCCCCTTCTTCCATTATTTTCATAGTGAGAAAGATATCATCAGTCACAGATATTGCTTTTCCATATAGGAATGTAAATAGTTCAACTTTGATAAGTTCCTTTTGATTTCTTTTCCCTGATTACCTTCTCAGGCATCTCTTCCTTCTTGTGTCTGGATGTCAAATTTTCTATTCAACTCTGGTTTTTTCCTCAAGAATGCTTGAAAGTCCTCTATTCCACTGAATGACCATATTTTCCCCTGAAACAAAATACTCAGTTTTGCTGGGTAGGTGACCCTTGGGTTCATTCCCAGTTCTTTTGCCCTCTGGAATATCATATTCCATGCCCTTCGATCCCTCAGTGTAGAAGCTGCCAGGTCCTGGGCTATTCTGATTGTGTTTCCACAATATTGAAATTGTTTCTTCCTGGCTGCTTGTAGTATTTTCTCCTTGATCTGGGGATTCTGGAACCTGGCTATAATATTCCTGGGAGTTTTCTTTTTGGGATCTTTTTCAGGAGGTGATCGGTGGATTCTTTCAACCTCTATTTTGCCCTCTGGATCTAAAACATCAGGGCAGTTTTCCTTGAGAATTTCTTGAAGGGTGATTTCTAGGTTCTTTCCTTGATCATGGCTTTCAGGTAGTCCAATAATTTTTAAATTGTCTCTCCTGGATCTATTCTCCAGGTCAGTGGTTTTTCCCATGAGATATTTCACATTGCCTTCTAATCTTTCGTTTGTTTGGATCTGCTTAACAGCATCTTGATTTCTCATAAAGTCACTAGCTTCCATTTGCTCCAGTCTAACTCTGAAGGAATGAATCTCCTCAGTGAACTTTTGAGATTCTTTTTCCATCTGGCAAATTCGACTTTTTAAGGCATTCTTCTCCTCATTGCCCTTTTGGGCCTCCTTTGCCATTTGAGTTAGTCTATTTTTTAAGGTGTTGTTTTCCTCAGTCAGGCTGTTGACCCTCATTTCATACTTTTCCTGCATCCTTCTCATTTCTCTTTCCAATTTTTCCTCCACTTCTCTTATTTGATTTTTAAAGTCCTTCTTAAGGTCCTCTATGGCCTGCAACCCACTCATGTTTTCCCCTGGGGCTTTTGGAGCAGGACTTCTGACCTCACAGTCCTTTTCCCGCTCTATGCCCCCAAAATAGGAGTCTAGGGTTGCATTTTTCTGTTTCCTTTGCCTTGGCATGTTGCCACTTAATTGCTTGACTTTTGGGCTTGTTGCCACACTATGGCTTTAAGGCCAGATAGAGGAATTTTCGTCCCGAACGTGTGGGGGGCAACTTCCGTTTCTGGCAAGCTGTAAACCCACCCACAACTTCCACCCTAGATCACAATCCAGATCCAGGGAGGTTAAAGCAAGAGCGATTACCCCCCAAGACTGATCGCTGGATCTCCCCACGATTTGTAGGCTGGGAGCCGGAAATGCCTCTGAAAACTACAAAATGGCGTGTCTCCTCAGCGGCTTCTAGCCCCCAGGGGAGGGAGCTGACGCATTCCCCAAATACGGGTCCCAAAGTCCATAGGACACTAACCTCTTACTTTGTCCTAGGCAAGTCTATGTTGATAATTCTGGCGTCTCCACAGTTCCTGGTGTTCTGGGGTTCCTCCAGCCGGCTGCTGGCCCTGCCGCCCTGGGGCTAAAACCTCGGCTCACGTGGACCTGGGCTCGGCTCGGCTCCTGCGCTCTGCGCGCTGCCGGCTCCCAGACCACTGCGCTGGTCCTTCCTGCAGGGTGCTGGGCTGTCTTCAGCGGGAGGTTAGCTTCTCTGTGTCGTTCTGTGGGTGCTGGGGCTCCAGAAGATTTTCAGAGTCCTTTTTTACATAGTTTGTGGAGAATCTGGGGGCAGAGAGGCTTGGAAGAGCTGTTTCTACTCTGCCATCTTGGCTCCGCCCCCCGGAGTTATTTTGATATAGGTTGCATTTAAAAGGATGGTATTTGAGTTCTGAGGCTAACAGGCTCTGCCCCAAGACATATCTGATTCTGCACTCAGGTATCTTTGGGTGGCCAGCTCTAAACGTGTTGACTTTTGAGGATTGCGCTTCAGCCTTGAAGTCTGCTCTCAATTGTATCCGTTTATGACTGCGGCTGCATTAGCAGGTACCTGAGGCCTAGATCAAAGGGCTTACCCTAAGACTTTAGTCTCCTAGATAAGAAATCCTTATCAAATTATCTATTCCATGCTACTTCCAGGATGCAACAGACTAAGGTAATGATTAGAAAACTTGAATCCCCTTTCTTTGTCTCTTTGCTCTATAAAAACCTTTCCCTGAGTATCAATAAACGGAGTTCATGGTTCTTCCTTGAGCTACCCACATGGCCTGGTCGTTTCTTATTCACGTCTCCAGATCATGCTAAGTGTTGGACACTGAGCAGCCCATGGCAGCTGCACATGGAAATTTGTGTGTATGTGTGTACTTATATATTTATTTTAGTTTTTTGTCACAAACTTCCCAGCTATACAAACTTGCCCCCTTTAAGCATAGAACAGGCTGAACAAAAAAAGAAAGAAAGAAAGAAAGAAAGAAAGAAAGAAAGAAAGAAAGAAAGAAAGAAAGAAAGAAGGAAGGAAGGAAGGAAGGAAAGAAAGAACAGAACAGAAAAGAAAAAGCCAAACAAGCCAATCTCTCTTCTTTGGGTTCCTTCCCTTTGTGCACAAAGGATTCAACAGCAATGAAAGGAAATTCAAATGCAAAGAAAGGAAAAAGAATGGTTTCATTTATACAACCCTGAAGGGGAGCAGAGCTGTATAGGTCACTCGGCTCAGGCCTTTTCCTTCATTGCTGCTTGTCTCGGTGCCTCGGGTTTCAAAGCTTTTCTCCAAGTGTTAGAAGAGGCCAGAAAGGCAGCGGCTCTGAGAGAAGCTGTTCCTCCCAAAGCCGTTTCTTCTTAGCTTCTCTGTCTTCATGTGGAACTCTCTTAGCTCATCCTCCGTGAGGAGAAGAAAATTCTCGTCATTCTCTGGGTATTCCTGCCATCCCCTTGCTTTCAATAACCTGTGTTCGGAGTCCAATGACAGAGAAAGGCGTTCTCTCTTCTCCATTAGGAGGAAAATGAGGCCATTCTGATGGCAGCCTTCTTCCCCATTTTCCTTTGGTTCTGGTGTTCTGTTCTCCTCCTCCAGTCGGTCACATTCTCGGTTCTCTGGGATCTCGCCATTTCGGTCATCCTTCAGAGTCTTTAAGAACTCATTCTTTTTGTCTGTAGTCGGACCAGTCAGCTTGGTTAGGCGGCAGGAACTAATCTCGATGGGAGGGGTGGTGCTGGAAGGGCTCTCTTTGGGAGAGGAAAGTACTGAGCCACTTGCCAGCGCTACTGGTTTGGTGACAGCACCTGGACCGATGAAGGTAGAATCCCGGCTAGAGGAGATCGAGCCTACTTTGTGTTCTGTTCTGCTCGCTTTCCGTGGACTGGGCTTGGAAGGAGGTGCTGCCGGCTTTGGGACGAGGTTTTTTTAGACACTTGGGACAATAGTTGTGGGCTTGTTCCCATTTGCAAGGTGAGGTCCTGGTGAGGTGAATGCAGCAGAGAAGGCAGAAGCAGGATCCTCTTTGGAAACCTTTTTGATAACCAGCATCTTGGTAGGTTGCTTAGCACTGGGAGGATTATTTTCCCATACTCCAGAAGCCGTCCCAACAGGTCTGCTTGGATGATTCTATTTCCCAGCTTCTGGATTCAAAGATGGAAAGTCTTCCTTCTCAAATTGCAACTTCTCCGGCTTCTCTTCTTTCTATTGTTCCCTTGCCTCAGTAGGTGGCTTTTCCTGAAAGGCAGAGCCCTTGCGTGGGCAGTGGGTCCCTTCCCCCCCCCCCCCGCCCCCTTCCCCCCTCCTTCCCCTCCAATACACTGGGCAGAGCCATGCCAACCGGACTGGTTCCCAGCGAGTCCGGCATGTGTGCCTTGGGAGACACCCGAATCTACAGAGTCATGGCGGAGCAAGGAGAGTTGGTGCCAGGAATCTCCTGGAGTCCGTAGGGGCCCATTGTTAAAAAAAAAATCATCAGAAGAGTTATGTCTCTGGTGACTCACTCCAAATCGTCCTTCTCCTCGGGACAGGTGCTCTCCATGTTTTTCAAAGGTGCCTGCAGGAGACTTAGCTGACTGTGGTGTGGAGAAATTAAGCCAAGCAGGGACAAAGTCATGCTGTGCCATTTAGGTCCAGTGTCTCTCTTCAGCAAGGTGAGGAGGCATGAAAACTCATGGCCAGGATCCCAGAGTCCTCTGCGGTCCTGGTCTTTCAACTCCGTATGCTTGGTCCAGCTGAGTCTTCCACGTTATTCTTCTGTCAAGAGGGTCTGGGGTGGCCTGGACAGCAGCATGCCTAGGTGAGGCACCAAAAGCCACATCCTGTGCTGACCAGCCTTCTGCCCCCTCAGTTGCTCATTTTAAACTACTCTGTTTCTCACACTTACCCAAATAAAGGGGGGAGGGGGAGGGGAGAACAGAAAAATGTGTCTGGTTACATTTAAAAAAAGGGAGTGGGGAAACACTCATCTCTGTTCAGCTCATTCACCTGCCTTCAAAGTGGGTATTATGTTGTTGCTGAAGCAGGTAGTACATGAGGATCTAAGGAGTTGGTATCAATGCTATTCATAGCAAGGCCATGGCTAGCAAGACAAATGTGGTCATGTGTTAGCAAAGGTAAGTGGCAGAGGAAAAATAAAATTTTAAAGTAATAGAAAACTGTGAACTTGGAGAGTCAACTCAATTGAGAAACATACACATGAGAGTGCATTTAAAATATTAATTTCATTGTCCCTAATCATACTGCTGCTAAAAAGTGTATGTGTGCATCTGCTGTAGCCTTAAGATCTTGGGACTGCCTTGGAGTAGAAACAATCTGGCAGAAATTTGCTCTGTTTTGTGAAGATTCTGGACAACACACTCGTGCTCAATGCTTGACTGGGAGTGGAATGCTTCCAGATGTGTCACCTACTTCTTCAATGTTGACCATTTATAAAGTGAAGACAAAATTAAAATGCTGAAATCTGGGGCAGAAAAAGTTTCCCAAATAATGTTTTCTTCCCTTCAAATAGAGATTTTTGTCACTCCTCCTGGCCAATACTGGGATCACTGAGGCAGGCTGAGAAGCTTCTACTGCAACAAGGTAGAGTTTGCTTTTTGTATCCAATGCATTTCCATCACCAACCAATCTTTGAAAAAGCCACAGAACTCAACTGGTCCATCCGTTCTCACCCCGCCTCCAGCAGTCTCACAACCACAACCCTCTCCTTAAACTCTTGTATATATTTATGTTACCACAATTAGTATAATCAAAGAAAACCCAGACGCCTCAATTGAATCAATCAAGCAAAAGTTTAAACAAGTTATAAATAAATCCTAAATCAATTTGAGGTGATTATAGAGTTTTGGCCATTTGATATAAGGCAGATGATACCACATAGAAAATATCCTGTGACTGACTAAAATCGTCAGCTACCCCTCTGGGCCTATGTATAAAAATAGCAGTCAGTTCAGTGGTGAGTCAGTCATTTGGTAAACCAGTCTAGTGATGGAAGAGTTCCCGTTTAGAGGATTCCATTTTGAGAATTATAAACAAGCCCTGAGAGAGATTTACTTTTGGAGGGGTTAGAGAGAGTCTTTTGTCCTTCCCTCTTCCTTCCTTTCTCCCCTCTTTCATTGATCATATCATCAAAGAAACTGGATAGCAGACAATATACATCAATCTTGGAGATAGGATCAGAGAAGCTGGATGTTTAGGAAATAAAACTTCCAACCCAGAATGATAATCACCTGACAAAAAGCACCTTCAGGAAATGTGGCTCATTGTGATGGAGAGATGCATTTTACAAAAGCACTGACACTTTGAGCCCAACATAAGTATACACTTAAGGCTAACTTCAAAGGGATTTTCTGTACAAAGAGAGAAAAAGACTTTTAATAATTAGACACTGCATGTTGTTCTCTACAAATATATTTCACTGTTTGTTGTCTTCATTCTTAAAGAGGACCAAATTGACATCACTATATTGGGGTCAAGGTACAGTATGTCTGACTGTGACTGATTAGGCCAATAATAAGCTTGGAAGGCTCTCCCACAGTTTGGGAACAAATAGTCCACATGAATATTTGGAGTTGAGATGTCTCTAAATTTGCACATCTCACTTTTCTTTGGAGCTACTGTAAAGCCAAGCATGAACAGCTTTCCAGAGGACAGCTGCAGTGAACAGTTTCAAGGTTCTGATTACACAGTATAGTGAACTCTTCATTCAGTAACAAACTAAGACAAAACATACACAGAAAATCAAAATACAGCATTTATCATGTTATGGCAATACAACTTATCACTAAAATGGCCATGTAGTTTTCACCAAAGTAGTCACATAGTTTTAAACAACGTACATTCATTTAGCAACTCAATCATTCTTAAGAAGGCAATCCTCCTTAACTGATACAAAGTACAGGGGTCAGAAGCTCTCCACTCCCAGGTCACATTGTCTTAATCTCTTCAATCAAAAAGTCTTCTTTCTTCTTGATTGGAGATTAGTTTCCAATCATCCTTAATTAGTAAGTCCTTAACTCAGTCATCTAATTGTAAAGGTAAAAGTTCTCCACCCCTAGTAAATCATGATCTCAGTTTGCATTAAATACTCAAGGAGAGGTCTTTCCATCTTAACTTGAGGCTGGCTCTCTGCTTCCATGGTTCCCCTGCTCCTGCCAGGTCCTTGTTGTCCAGCTCCTTGTCCAGTTACTATTCCATACTGAAGCTCACAGTGTCTAGTCCACCTCAAGTCCTTCACAGTTTCTATTCCTGGGAAGACAAACCTTAACAAAGACACAATAATGTTCATACACATTGCCAGCACCCTCATCAATTCACTTTTTGCCTGTGAAATCAACGTAGATCCAAAAACAAGGTCTGAGGAATCAACACATATCATCAGAATAGGCCCAGAACCTCTGAAATCATCAGCAAGAGCCTCCTCCAGGATTTCTGTAAACATACAACAAGAAAATCCTTTTCAGGTCTTCTGTAACAACAGCATCATCCTCTATTAGCAGATGAATCTGATGAAGTAACATCAAAAGAGACAAAGTACCAATACCACAGCCATGTCTCCTCCCAGTTCTCTCTTCTAATTTCTCAATTCTCAGTTCTCATTTCTCTTCTCTATTCTTCTCAGTTCTCAGTTCAATTCTCAATTCTCTTCTCTCTCTCCAGCAGTAGCAGCCCAGTCTCCAGATGCTCATTCCCAGAAGTTCTGGTCTCTCTACCTTGGGCTTTTCCTTATATATGTTATTAGGTCCTCCTGTTCTGCCTCTTCCTGTTATGTCAACAAGTCTATCCCACTGTGGGATGCCCAAGTTCTGTCTCTTAAGACTTGACACAGTCATTAACTTGGAACAAGGTGCTAAGTACCTGTTTGACAAATCCAAGCTTCAGAGAAGATCTTCAAATTCCCATTACCATTACAGTTGTAATTCTGTCTTGCTAATATGGCACAGGGCCTTCTTTGATGTAGGCACGCAATGTTGGGCAGCCCTATGCCAGTGTCTCCTATTTCTCACAATTGGGAGTTCTTCAGCCAGATCTAGATAGTGTCCTTGTATTATTTCTTCAGACTTCCATGCAAACACTTACCTTGCATGAGCTCTCCATAAAATACTTCTTTTTTTTTTTTAACATAAATGTATGTTTGACATTTGAACAATGTGGCCAGTTCGTAGAGTTTGAATGCTTGGCAGCTGAACTCAAGGAAGGACCTCAGTGTCCTTATCTTGCTAGGTGATCTTCAGAATCTCCCTAAAACAATTCAAATAGAATCAATTCAGTTTTCTGGTATGGTCCTAGTAGACTGTCCAGGTTTCACAGATATATAATAATGAAGTCAGCATAATGATTCTGTAGACCTTCAGTTTGGTAAGCAAACTAATACCTCTTCTCTCTCATGCTTTCCTTTGGAGCTTCCTAAACACTGAGTTAGCTCTGGCAATGCATGTGTCAACCTCATCATCTAACTTTTTATGTGTATCTTGATGACAGGCTAGCATCCCTGCCTATGGTAAGAAGGCCAATGTTAGGTTTGGTGAAACGGACAATTTTTAGGGCACTTTTTGTAGCCCCTTCCTCATGCCAGGAGGTGAGCAATGAGGTCCTTTACAAAGGACAACGAAGGGACTGCCAAATCCCAATGCTGCTTCTGTTCAATGAGAGGATGACCCTATGTCCTTGGTCACCTGTGTGAAGGTTTGTGATTATAGCTCCTGGTGTATCTGCACCTGTTGTTTTATCACTTGTCTGTTGCTACAAGACTTTGAAAATGGTAAAATTATATATGTGATGTCTTTTGACTCACAAATAAATTGGATTTAAGTGAGTTAAAATTATGTGAAGTCCTTGGTCTCGCTCTTTACCAGAATCATTGAAATCCAGTAGCAAGACAAAAATCAAGATAACCAATGATGACTTGGGATCAGTGGATAAGCTTGGGATCTTCGCTGTTTAAAGAAGCTTTAAGTGTTCCACAGTACCTGGTTCCACTGCCTTCCTGGCTCATTGGAAAAAAAATTATTCACATACACCCATTCCCCTAGGGGAAGTCTTTGCATTCTTGGAAAAGAAATCCTGTCCAACCCCCTGACCAAGTTGCTAGAGGTTTGAGGCTTGTTGGTCACCCTCAACCTGCCAGCCCATCTGCCAAATTGGTTTACTGGGATGTGACCACTGTTCATGCTACAGTTTATTGGAATCACAGATGAGAGTTGGTGGCAGGTGGATACCAAAGGTGGAAAGCAGCACTGAAAAAGGCTCAGTAGCCCTCACAACAAAGGAGCTAGTCTTCATACACCCCGTGTATCTCATTACTATTGTACTCTAGGCTGGTGCCTACTCTCCATAGGCACTTTGCGTTTGAAAGATGAGGGTGTTACACAGCTTGAGAGGAATATTTTTTTTTAAACTGTTCTTGCTATACCATCTTAATAAATACCTTTGTTAAAATGCTCATTGTCTGCTGGCTGATTCTTAGCAAAAAGCAAATTGGTGGGCTGTATCATGAGCAATCATACCAGAAACTTAGGTCCTTAGGGTTATCTCCAAGAATTCTGAAAGTAGTTGAAGTAACCCTCTGGAAAAATTACCAGCCTAAATGAGCACAGATCTGAAGGAAGGGGCTCCAGGAGGAGTTCTACACTTGGAATGGAGCTCCATTCTATTCCCATCTGTTGAATTTCTTCCTTTTCCCCAACTTAGATTGTGCCACATCATGAATAAAATGTTATATTGAATAATAGGGAGCTCTTGCTCAGGTGATCATGATATCTCCCTCAAATTTTGAAAACCACATTTCCTCTAATAGCATTGTAAGTTGCTTGAGCACAGAAGTTGTTCCCTTTATGATTTTGTATCATGGATTCTTCACATATACATCTGTAAACAAGTTTTTCTTGAATGATTTGACAAATGGCTTGCTCAAGACCACATCAGTTAATGTCAGGGCTGGTATTCTAACACAAATTTCCTATACTCTGATTCCATATTGAAGACTATATACTATACCTAGAGTTGTGCTGGCAAATGTTTATAATCATCTCTCCAGAAAAAGTACACATAGCATACTTCTAAATTTAATTTTCATTATTAACAACTTTTTAAGCCTAGAAAATTGGCAAAACAATAAATCAAGGCCTGATGTATAGCATTTGCTGATTTCTGAAGTGTAAACACTCACACTGAAAATTTAACACTCTCAGGAGCCCAATTTTTACTGATTCCAGCCATCCCTATTTACACCAAAGTGCCTCTCAATAAATCAACCAATTAAGAGCTTATTAAATACAAACTATGTGCCATGCACTGTGCTAGGTACTGGATATAAACATGAGAAATGAAGCAGTCCCTTCCAACCAGGAGCTTACATGCCAAACAGGGAGAAAAGAAGGCCCTATATAAGTACATAGCAGATTAAGTAAACGGAGAACAAATGCAAGGAAATGCAAAGTAGTTAAATACAAAATAATTCGGGGGAGACTTGCAGTGTGGGAGTGGGGAAAGGCTTTATGTAGTGGTAATGCTTGAGCTACACCTTAAAGAAAGAGAAATTCTATGGGCCAGAAGTAAGGAAGGATTGCATACTCTAAGAAGTTCTTAGAGGTTCCTAGGGCAGATTAGTTGTGTTTTTTTCTTTAAAATATTTTAAAAAATGAACTTGACAAGCATTAAGTAAAAATGATCATTTCTACATACAAAGGACCAAGAAAAAAGGTTACATATGAAATCACAAATCTATCTATCTATCTATCTATCTATCTATCTATCTATCTATCTATCTAACTATCTATCTATCTATCGTGCTGTCATGTTAACATTATATATATAATTATATATTAATATAAGGTTCTGACATGTTAACACACATATATGATTATACATATGTTAACATTATATATGTTCATGTATGTAATGTTAATATGGCAGTACCAACAGTACCTTTCCCCCTACCCCTGTTCCATTCTGATCTTCTGCTCTCTTCTGTGCATTTTTAGAATTTTTTTTGATGCTCTTTTCATACTTTTCTTTTTTCATCATTATTGCTTGCCCAAAACACTCCCTCCTCCCCCCAAAACCCTTCTTTATAATAAATAAGTATAATTAGGCAAAATTATCCTGTATTTATCGTTAGTGTCTAAAAATTTATGTTTTATTCTATAACTACAGCCCATCACTATTCAGTGAAGTGGGAAGTGTGTTATTAAATCAGTTTTCCTGAGTCAAGATTGGTTCCTGCAGTAAACAGAGTTCTCAAGTCTTCCATGGTTTTACAGCATTTGAGCAATTGCATGTCTGTTCTGGGTCTTACTCAGTTCATGGTCATGTCCTGGGTACACTTTCTGTTTTTGACTCAGCTTTAATACACTTGGATCAAGTCCATGCCCCAGAGACAACAAAACATCTCTCTTAAAATCTTAGTAAAAGCAAAAGTCTAGGAGAAAAGGGCAGACTATGTTCATTCTTACCACCACTTTAATTTTTTACTATTCAAAAAAACTGGTCTACTTGTTTGAAGGGAGGGACCATTTAATTTTTGTCTTTGTATCCTTAATACATGTTTGTAGCACATAATAGGCACTTAATAGATGTTTGTGGATTCATTGATGCACCTTCAGAAGCCCATATTTCTGACTACATACCCAGGCCAGGGAAGTTGATTTTATCCTTACAGAAGAATTAGAATTGTTCTTCAGTGAGCATCAGAAGAAGTGTTAAGACCTCTAGACATTTACTAAGACCCCTAGATAGTATTGCTTCACCTAAGCCATGCTCAGACGCACTGTAATATAGTGCAAAAGACTTAAAACTATCAAGAGGCCTGGGTTCAACTCTCATCTATACTGTTAATTAAGGTAGCTAGTAAAGTAGGGGATAGCACTGGCTTTAGGGTCAAAAGACCAGGAGGAAATTATTTACTAGCCACAGGCAAATTAATTTTCTTTTCTGGGTCTCAGAATCCTTATCTCAATCAATTAGGCAATAAACATTTATCTGTAAAATAAAACAGATTCGGTGATTTCAATTCTTTCTTTTTTTTTAAACAAATGCTTTCTTAACTTCTGTTTTACATCATTCATTTCTGCCAGATTTTGAGTTACAATCATTTCCCCCCCATTATTCCCCTACCCAACCTCCCAGAATAGTAGTCCCACAAGATATAGCTTCCTCCAATCTGCTCTCTCCCATACCTTCTCCCATACCCCCTTTGATTTTGCCATTAGAGGAAGGTGAGTCTTTGTGTCCCAATGCCTGCACATCTTATCTCCCTATTACAAGCAAAAGAGTATTAAAAATAGTATTTATATATATTTGAAACATTTAATGTTACTACCTCGAATTTCAGATCCATTTCCTTCCTCCCTTGTCACCCATTCCCTCTGGGGAGATAAGTAATTCAGTATATGTTGTACATGTCTAGCTATGCAAAACATTATCATAGTAGATATATTGTACAAGGCTGCTTATAATTCCCTCCCACTCATCCCATCCCCCACCTGGTCCATTCCCTACATGATCCTGTCCCTCTTCTATAGTGGGTACTTCCAACCTCCCTCCCCCCAAGGATGCCCTCCCATCCATCATCCCTCCTCTCATCCCCCTTCCCCCTATCCTGCTGCAGGTTGAGATATCCCATTTAGTATGTATGTCATTTTCTCCCTGAACCAAATTCAATGTAAATGTGGTTTTGCCTTTTTAGCCTTCCTTATTCTCCCCCTCCTTTGCAACCACTTCCCCTTGCTTCTTCTACATAAGATAGTTTACCCTACCCTGTCTCTCCCCATCTCCTCTTGCCACTTTCCTCTCTCACCTCATAATTTCATCCCTTGAGTATTCTCCCTTCCCAACAAATTCAACCTATGCCCTCTATCCATAAATAACTGTAACCATATACACACATTCACATATGTATTCATATGACCACACCCCCTTCTTCCATTCTTTTCTTTTTTTTTTTTTTTTGCATTCATACTAGACATTATTCCAATTACAAAGGCGTATTGTACTAGGTGGGATGAAAGATGGTAAGGAAGAAATACTACCAAACAATGAAAAGAACAAGATCATTTAGTTTGCTTCCACCAGGATTCAGGCTCAGTTCTTTCTAGTTATATCTCTGGATGGCGCATTTCTCACTTTCTTGAGTCTTTCGGGATTAACTTATATCACTTCATTGCTGAAAAGAGTCCAGTCTGTCATAGTTGGTCATCACAGATATGGTATGTCTGTGATTGTATACAAATTTTTTCTGATTCTACTCTTCTCACTCAGCATCAGTTTGTATAAGTCTCTCCAGGTAATTATGAAATCCGTCACCTCTTCATTTCTTATAGCACAATAATATTCCATTACATTCATATACCATAACTTGTTTAGCCATTCCTCGATTGATGGGCACCCCTTCAGTTTCCAATTCTTTGCAACCACAAAAAGGGCTGCTAAAAATATTTTTGTACATATGGGTCTTCCTCCCACTTCTATGATCTATTTGGGATATAACCCTAGAAGTGGTATGGGTGGGTCAAAAGGTATGAAATTATTTATAATCCTTTGGGCATAATTCCAGATTGCTCTCCAGAATGGTTGGATAAGTTCACAACTCCACCAGCAATGTATTAGTGTTCCAATTTGTCCACATCCTCTCCAGCATTTGTCACTTTCTTGTTTTGTCATCTTAGGCAATCTGACGGGAGGGATGTGGTATCTCAGAGTTGTTTTGATTTGCATTTCTCTAATTAATAGTGATTTAGAGCATTTCTTCATATGGTTATAGATATCTTTAATTTCTTTCTCTGAAAATTTCCTGTTCATATCCTTTGACCACTTATCAATGGGGGAATGACTTGTATTCATATAGATTTGGCTCAATTCTCTATAAATTTTAGAGATGAGTCCTTTATCAGAGGCACAAGTTGTAAAAATTCTTTCCCAATTTCCCACCTCCCTCTTGATCTTGGTTACATTGGCTTTGTTTGTACAGAAGCTTTTCAATTTAATGTAATCCAAATTATCCATTTTGCATTTTATAATGCTCTCTAATTCTTGTTTGGTCCTAAAGTCTTCCCCTCTCCACAGATCTGACAGGTAAACTATTCCTTGCTTTCCCAAATTGCTTACAGTAGCATCCTTTACACCTAGATCATGCACTCATTTGGACTTGATTTTGGTATATGGTGTTAGATAATGGTCTATGCCCAGTTTCTGCCATACTGTATTCCAGTTTTCCCAGCAGTTTTTGTCAAATAGTGCATTCTTATCCCAAAAACTGGGGTCTCTGGGTTTATCGAACAATAGATTACTATATTCATTAACTGCTGGGTCTCCTGCACCTAATCTATTCCATTGATCCACTACTCTATACCTCTGCCAGTACCAAGAAGTTTTGATGACTGCTGCTGTATAATACAGATTAAGATCTGGCATAGCTAGTCCACCTTCCCTAGAGTTTCTTTTCATTAATTCCCTTGATATTCTAGACCATTTGTTTTTCCAAATAAATTTTGTTATTATTTTGTCTAACTCTAGAAAGTAGTTTTTGGTAAACTGATTGGTATGGCACTAAATACATAGTTTAATTTGGGTAAAATTGTCATTTTTATTATATTAGCTCGACCCAGCCATGAGCAATTGATATTTTTCCAACTATTTAGATCTGCTTTTATTTGTGTGAGAACTGTTTTGTAGTTGTGATCATATAGATTCTGGGTTTGTTTTGGCAAGTAGATTCCCAAATATTTTATAATGTCTACAGTGATTTTAAATGGGATTTCTCTTTCTATCTCTTGCTGTTGAGTTTCATTAGAGATGTACAGAAATGCTGAGGATTTATGTGGGTTTATTTTATATCCTGCAACTTTGCCAAATTTATTTATTGTCTCTAGTAGTTTTTACTTGATTCTCTAGGATTCTCTAAGTATATCATCATATCATCTGTGAAGAGTGATAGCTTGGTCACTTCTTTACCTAATTTGATTCCTTTGATTTCTTTTTCTTCTTTAATTGCTACTGCTAGTGTTTCTAGTACCAGATTGAATAAGAGGGGTGATAGTGGACACCCTTGTTTCACTCCTGATATTATTGGAAAGGCTTCTAGTTTATCCCCATTGCATATAATACTTGCTGATGGTTTTAAATAGATGCTATCAACTATTTTGAGGAAGGCTCCATTTATTCCTATACTTTCTAGTGTTTTTAATAGGAATGGGTGTTGTGCTTTGTCAAAAGCCTTTTCTGCATCTATTGAGATGATCATGTGGTTTCTGCTAGTTTTATTGTTGATGTGCTCAATTATACTGATGGTTTTCCTAATATTGAACCATCCTTGCATTCCTGGAATGAATCCTACCTGATCAGGGTGTATTATTTTTGTGATAAGTTGTTGGAGTCTTTTGGCTAATATTTTATTTAGAATTTTTGCATCTAAATTCATGAGGGAAATTGGTCTATAATTTTCTTTCTCTGTTTTATCTCTTCCTGATTTAGGAATCAGTACCATATTTGTGTCATAGAAAGAGTTTGTTAGGACTCCTTCACTAATTTTCCCAAATAGTTTGTAGAGTATTGGAATCAATTGTTCTTTAAATGTTTGATAGAATTCACTAGTAAACCCATCTGGCCCTGGAGATTTTTTTCCTAGGGAGTTCTTTGATGGCTTGTTTGATTTCTTTTTCTGAGATGGGGTTATTTAGGTAATTCACTTCCTCTTCAGTTAATCCGGGCAACTTGTGATTTTGTAAATATTCATCCATTTCACTAAGATTGTCATATTTATGTGCACACAGTTGGGAAAAATAGTTCCTCATTATTTTTTTGATTTCCTCTTCATTGGAGGTAGATTCACCCTTTTTATTTTTGATACTCATAATTTGGTTTTCTTCTTTCTTTTTTTTTATCACATTGACTAAGGGTCTATCAATTTTGTTGATTTTTTCATAAAACCAGCTCTTAGTTTTATTTATTAATTCAATAGTTTTCTTAATTTCAATTTTATTAATCTCGCCTTTGGTTTTCAATATTTCTAATTTAGTACTAAATTGGGGGTTTTCAATTTGTTCTTTTTCTAGCTTTTTCAATTGGATGTCCAATTCATTGACCTCCCTTCTCTTTGCTTTAATTAAGTATGCACTCAGGGATATAAAACTTCCCCTGAGAACTGCCTTTAGTGCATCCCACAAATTTTGGTATGTTGTTTCATTATTATCATTCTCTTGAATGAAATTTTTGATTGTTTCTATAATTTCTTGTTTGACCCACCAATTTTTTAGGATTAAATTGCTTAATTTCCAATTAGTTTTTAGTCTATCTTTCCATGGCCCTTTATTGCATATAATTTTTATGGTATCGTGATCTGAGAATGATGCACTTAATATTTCTGCCTTTCTGCACTGGATTGTGAGGTTTTTATGCCCTAGTACATGGTCTATTTTTGAGTATGTACCATGCACTGCTGAGAAGAAAGTAAATTCCTTTTTATCCCCATTCAGTTTTCTCCAGAGATCCATCATATCTAGTCACTCTAAGATTCTATTCACCTCCTTAACTTCTTTCTTGTTTATTTTGAGGTTAGATTTATCGAGTTCAGAGAGGGGAAGATTAAGGTCTCCCACTAGTATAGTTTTGCTATCTATTTCTTCCTCTAATTCCTTTAACTTCTCCTCTAGGAATTTAGATGCTATACCACTTGGTGCATATATATTAAATAGTGATATTGCTTCATTCTCGATGGTGCCTTTTAGTAGGATATAGTTTCCTTCCTTATCTCTTTTAATTAGATCTATTTTTGCTTTTGCTTTATCTGAGATAAGTATTGCTACCCCTGCTTTTTTTACTTTAGTTGAGGCATAATAAATTTTACTCCAACCTTTTACCCTTACCCTGTGGGTATCCCTTTGTTTCAAATGTGTTTCTTGTAGACAGCATATTGTAGGATTACAGTTTTTAATCCATTCTGCTATCTGCCTCTGTTTTATGGGAGAGTTCATCCCATTCACATTCACAGTAATAATGACTGTCTCTTCCCCTCCATCCTATTCCCTCCCCTGTTTATGTTTTTGTTTCTTCCTTCTCCCTTCCCCTCCTTGAAGTTTTCCCTTTTGACCACCCCCTCCCTCAGTGTTCCCACCCAGTGATCCCTCTTCTTAACCTACCCTCTCCCCTTATTACTGTTTCCCTCCCTTCTAATCCCCCCCCGTTTAGTCTCCTCTTTTTCACCCCCCCTTACCCTTCTGCTTTCTATAGGACAAAATATGTTTTTATACTTATCAGAGTGAATTACTCCCCGTTTGATTCCAAACCAATGAGAGTAAATTTCAAACATTGCTCCTCTCCCTCCCTCCTTTTTCCTCTATTTAATGAATTTATGTGTCTATTCACATTAAAATCTTAAACTTCACTGATTTAAGTTGATCCCTCTTTGAACCAGAACCAGTGAGAATAGTGTTTAAATGATGTTCCTCTCCCTCTTTCTTTCCCCTCTTCTATAGTGTTTTAATGTCCCTTCAGATGGCATATTTTACCTTTTCCTATCTAGTCCTTTCCTTTTTCCCATTATAGTCTCTTTGATCCCCTTAATAGTTTTTTTTTTTTTTTAGACATCAGGTTAGTGCATTCATACCCACACCCTCTAAGTATAACCCTTTTGAAGGTCATGATAATCATTAAGATTTTGAATATTGACAGTTATCAGCTCCACATATAGGGATGTGAACATTTTGCTCTTGTTGCATCCCAAGTAATGAGCGTGTGTTTGTGGGTGTGGGTGTGTGCACTTATGTATGTGTGAGTCTGTGTTTCTCTTGTTTACCTTTTTATGTCTTTCTTGAGTCTTGTAATTGGAGATCAAATTTTCCATTGAGCTCTGGCTTTTTCATCAGGAACATCTGGAAGTCCCTTATTTCATTAAACAACCATCTCCTTGCCTGGAAGATTATGCTCAGTTTTGCCGGGTAGTTAATCCTTGGTTGTAGTCCTAGCTCTCTTGCCCTACGAAATATCAAATTCCAGTCCCTCCGCTCTTTTAATGTAGAAGCTGCTAGGTCCTGTGTGATCCTAACTGTAGTTCCTCGATATTTGCATTGTTTCTTTTTGGCTGCTTGTAGAATTTTTTTCTTTAATCTTGTAATTCTGGAATTTGGCTACTATATTTCTTGGAGTTTTCAGTTTGGGATCTCTCTCAGGAGGAGTCCGGTGAATTCTGTCGATAGTTATTTTATCTTCTGATTCCAGGACCTCAGGACAGTTTTCTTTGACAAGCTCTTGGAGGATGTTATCTAGGCTGCTTTTTTCATCATGGCTTTCTGGTAGACCAATAATTCTTAGGTTGTCTCTCCTGGATCTGTTCTCTAGGTCAGTTATTTTTCCAGTGAGATATTTTACATTTTCTTGCAATTTTTCGATCATCTTGTTTTGTTTGATTGACTCTTGCTGCATCATAGAGTTCTGAGCTTCAATTTGATTGTTTCTAATTTTTATCGAATTACGGTCTTCAGTTATTTTTTGAAGTTCCTTTTTTAGGGAGGTATTTTCTCCAATTACTTCACTGAGATGTTTTTCCAAGTTGGTTACTGCCTCCCTGATTTGGTCTTTAAAATTTTTCTTAAGCTCCTCCAGGAATGCTATTTGGGCTTGAGACCAGATCATGTTTCCTTCTGTGGTCTCATGTGTGGGTAGAGAGTCTATATTGTCCTGTGTATTTTGTTGTTCTTGCCCTGCATAGTATGCTCTAATAGACTTTTTTGCCTTCCCCTTCTCCTTCTCAGCTTCTTTTTTTCCCATTGTGTCTTCCTGTTTCTTAGTGTCTCAGGCTATGAGTTTAGGGCCTGATCCTTGACTTTGAATACCTCTGGGTGGCTAGTTTATGGCTAAGTCAGGGAAGTCAATGAGGGATGTAGATAAGTAGGTGTGGGTGTGTCTGATCACTTCAGATTTCTGCCTCTATACCCCTGGTCTATAAGTAGGCTTTTGTTGGTGAGGAGAGGTGGGGCTTGTTGGGACCCCACCCTCTCTTCTCTTCAGACTCCTGGCTGTCTTAGTTACACCCCTTCTTGGAGACTCTCAAGCCTGGGGATATTTCCATTAACTTGGGATTTCAATCTGGGTGGGAGACTTATCTTTGGGTTTTCTGCTTCTTGAAGGAGGGATGGGAGGATCGGAGCAGCTAGAGTTTACTTTGCCATTCCAGCCCCTGTATTATACAGGCAGGCAGGCAGGCAGTTTCTAAACTTCCAGGCTGGGGGCCGAATGCAGCTAGAGAAGCCGCTCTTTCCACTGAGGGCCCAGCTCTCCTACCTGACTCCAATGATCCTACCCATCTGAGAGATGACTGTGATTCGTCCTCGGTAAGTCCGCAGGCTGGGGCTTTTGCTCTCTCTGGTGTAGTCTGCTTGTCTGCTCTTAGGTCTGGGCTGTGCAGACACCACGCGCTCTGCGCTCGACCAGTCCAGACACACTGGGCAACCTCCTGGGCTGGACTCTGCCACACTTCGTCTTCCAGTGGGCTCTGTCACTCCGGATTCCACTCAGATTCACCCTTTGAGCCTTAGTGACCTAGGAGCTCAGCGAGGTTACTGCTTCCTTTCTGCCATCTTGGCTCCTCCCACACGTGATTCTTAACACCCTCTCCATTAAGCACCCAGAAGTAGAAGGGGGACACAACATAAAACAAATAAGGAACTACGAAGAACAGGAGTAAAGGATGTCACGAAGAAATGTATAGTTGGAAAGAAAATAGGTTGACCCAGTGGCAAGAGAATGGTTAGCCAATGGATAGCTTGTCTATTCTTCTCTATGAGAAAGAGTTCTAGGAACTTGGGGGGAACTCCTTATGGTGAACATGGGAGTCTACAGAGGAGAGCTACAGGATGAACTGCTATTAACACTGTGAGAGGGAATTCCCACATCAGTAACATTACAGATCCATTTGAATATTTGATTATCTCTAGTGCCTAACAGTACCTCAACATATAGTACTGGCTTTTTAAAAAACATTTCCTGGATTTTTAAATTTGTTGAGCAAAAGAGTTAAGAATCTTACTATGCTTTGTTTTAGACAGACTACATTTGGGGTGTTTTGTTTAGTTCTGAGTGCCACATTTCGGGAAGGACATTAACAATCTATACCATGTCCATAGGAGAGTGACAATCCTGAGTGTGAGATACTTTTTTTTGGAGGGCAATTAGGATTAAGCGACTTGTCCAAGGTCACAGGCTAGTTTTTGTGTTAAGTGTCTGAGGCCAGATTTGAACTCAGGTCCTTCTGACTCCAGGGCCGGTGTTCTATTCACTGTGCCACCTAGCTGCCCCAGTGTGATTGACTTAAGATCATGCTATATCAGGTTCTTTTATTATTAACAGGCAACTAGGTGGCACAGTGGATAGAGTTTCAAGCCTAGAGTCAGGAAGAAGACCTGAGTCCAAATCTATCTTTAGACATTTACTAGTTGTGTTACCCTAGGCAAGTCACTCACTTAGCCGTGTTTGCCTCAGTTTCCTCATCTGTAAAATGAGGTGGAGAAGAAAACGACAAACTACTCCAGTATATTTACTAGACTACAAGGAATTGGACATGACTGAAAATGACTAAACAATTATTATCAATTAATCATAATGATATTTAGCCCACTAGGTCCTTTGCACATGAATTGCTATCCAACCATGAGTTGCTCTCTCAGCCCTCCTTCATCTATAAAATGGAAATAATAATATTTTTACTCTCTAACTCATAGAATTATTATAAGGAAAGTGCTTCCTAAATGTTAAAGTGCTATGGAAATAATAATGAAGTAACTGACTTTTACGTAGCACTTGAAAATCTGCAAATTGATTACATGTTCTCCTTGAAGGCTCAACACAACCCTCTGATGTAGGTATTACAAGTGCTATTATTCTTCTTTTACTGATAAGAAAATTGAGGCTCTAAGAAGTTAACTGACTTGACCACAGTTGCACAGCTAGTTAGTGTCAAAGGCAATATTTGAAACAAGGTCTTCCAGACTCCAAGCATATCCTGTATCCACTACTCCAGAATGTAACAATGACGAATAACCATTGCTGATTAACAGAGATTTTTTTTATTTTTTTAATCTCTAGAGTTTAGCACAGTGCCTGGCACAAATAGTAGGTGCTTAAGTAAGGCTTACTGATTATTAATTGTTGATAATCAGTCTCCTTATAAGTTCAGCTCAAGGACTTTCTTCTACATTAAACCTTTTCCTGATCCCTCAGGCAGCTAGCATCCCTCTCAATTACCTAGCATTTATTTTGTATATATTTATACAAGGTGTCCCAAAAGCCTTGGTGCAGTTTTAAGATTGGAAAGCATGTAAATTCTTCAATGGCAGAAACTATTTCCTTCTCTGCATTCCTAGCACCTGGCACAGTGTGGGGCACATAGTAAGCACTAATAAATACCTGTTGATTGACTGGTAATTATGAATAATAATTGCTAATAATAAGACTCCAGCCATAAGGAGGTATGCTGTGTGGCCCACTGTTGCATATAATAGTAGCTGGGGCACAACAAGCAGAGAGGGTGTTTGTGGATATGTGTGCGTGTGTGTATTTGTGTGTATGTTTGCATAAGTGCATTTGTGAGGATGCTGAGGGGAACTGGGAGAAGAGAAGCAAACTCAGCTCAGAAGGGCAGACAATGGAGCCAATAGTTGAGTTGCCAAGGTGACAAATGACTGAACCCAGCAACCCTGTCTTGTGACCTCACACCTGGACCCTGATTTAAGCCAAAGCTGATTGTTTGCTGCCAGAAGATCTAACTGCCTCCTAGATCTATTTGTCAGAGCTTTAGACTTACTCCCACCCTTCCTTACACACCCTAAAGCCAATCCCACCATGAAGTGGCAGTGGACATCCCCTCCCCCTACATCCATACCTTATTCTCCCTCCATCCGTATCTTACTCCCCCTTGCCCCCTAGTGGGGAATAGGTGAGACAAGACTGGAACCCACACATAGCCATATAAATTAAATTTAACTAGGCACTGGAAAAAACAGACAAAAGCAAATCAGAGCTTTTCCTAAAGAACTTTACATTTTATTCAAGCTGCAGTACAATGGAGAACGACACACCCCACTTCATCTAGACTAGTTCCAGTTATGCTTCATTTCCATCCTTGGCTATCTTCTTGCCAGCTGCCTTCTTGCCCTCATGCTAAACCCTCTGTTCTCTTCCCTCCCCCTGACCACAATGCAGTTCTAATCAAAATCAATACAGCCATTGCTACTGTAAAGGGTGAGTCAATCTACTCCCCTATGGCTTCCCTCACCATCCTGGTAACTTTCCAAATGAAAATACTCCACTTTTCTGTAGGTTGTAGTTTCCTCCCCAGCTCCCAGTAAGATGTCAGTACCTTGTGTGATTTTTGTATTTTGTATTCCTGGTGTTTAGCGCAATGCTTGGCACGTGGCACTTAATAAATGTGTTTTTCATTCATTTATAGAAGAAAGGGAACCTGTCCTGAATGTAAGGTTGTACTGAGGTGAGGAGAAAGATGAGGAAGGTGATATGGAGGAGGGGGCTCTCAAGATGATCTTTGAAGATTTTAACAAGTTGAGGTGTAGAGGGAGGCACTCTAGAAGGACAATGTGAAGAAAGACATAGAGAATTATATTATCCGTTTTGTTTTTTTTAGAGGAGTTGCCCATGCCTGCTCATCAGAGAACCTGGGTTCAAATTCTGGTTCTAATACTTACTATTATGACCTCAGACAAGTTATTTACCCTCTCTGGACCACAGTTTGCTCATCTGTAAAATGAGAGCATTGGATTAGATGCCCTCTAAGGTCCCTAATCTTCTATTAACCCAGGGTATATTAACCCAGATAGCAAAACTACCTCTCTACCCTTTATAATGTGTGTCTGCCTTGGGTTATGCCTTCAGTTATTGTCAAAGTTTTGGAGGATCTTATAGGACTGTCTCTGCCACCCCAATACCCAGAGAACCAGGCAGATTGGGCTCAGCAGCCAAGTTAGGTCTAAATAGCACTTTCCTGCTAAGCTTTCCATGGGGAGGTATGATGGGTTTCCATTTAAAATTAATTTTTCAGAATTGGAAACACTGCTCCAAATGGCATTGTTCCATTCCTCTGTTGGCTCTTGGAGATATGAGAGAGTCATAAGTTTGGGGAGAAACATAATAAACCAATGATTTCCCCCCAGGGAGCAAGAAACTGGCTCTTCTTCCTCTTTCTACCCAAAACCCTTTTTCCAGGCCTTGGCTCAGCTAAATGGCAATTTTCAAGTCATTTTTTCCTACTTATGGGTGAAATACGGTTCAGTTAACTTTCCATTCTTCATGCCAATTGAGAGAAGAGAAAGAATGGATGAATAAAAAAATGAAAAAAATTTTTTTTTCTTTGTTTTGGGAATCAATTTCCTTACCTGTAAAAATGGAGACCTCAATGTTTTGGGAATTCATGGCATTTCACAAATAATGAAACCACAGTGTGGAGACCCTATTTAGAAGAAGAAGGGAGGTCATACAACTTTCTTAAACTAGTAGCAATGGCAGCTGGCATTTTTATAATGCTTTACAAAGGTACTTTCATGTACATCATTTCATTTGATCTTCTTAACAGCCCTATAAGTTAGGAAGTACAGGTATCATTATCACCTAAGGGATGTATTCAAGGTGAAAGGCATGGCTAGTGAACATTTAGAAAAGGAAGTGACAATAATACAAAGCTATCATGGCTTCATTAAGAATCCTTCATGCCAAACTAGCTTCATTTTCTCTTTTAGGAGAAAAAAAAATGGTAGCCAGGTATCACTTGGCTTAGTGATGGTCTTAGATTAAGGAAGAGTAAGAATTATGGTAAGAATTATGGTCTTAGATTCAGGAAGACTAGAATACAAACCACACTTCATTTACTTACGATCTGTGTGACCTTGGGCAAGTGACTTAATCTTTGTCTGCCTCAGTTTCCTCATTTATAAAATAGAGATAATAATGATGCCCATGTCCCAGGCTTGTTGTAAGGATCAAGTGAGATAACATATGTAAATGCACTTTGCAAACCTTGAAGCACTATGTACATGCTATCATCCTCATCATAACTTTGATAGCGTTATTAGTAACTATACTTTATCCCAGATTTCAGTGAATCGTTGGACAAAATCTGTCATTCTTGTGGAGAATCTGGAGAGATGTGGGCTAGGTTACAGCTACAATTAGGTGGATTTGGACCTGAATGAATGGTCAGACCCAAAGAGTAGTCATTTGATAGCAATGTGGAAGGGAGTCTTCACTGGGTTGCCTTTCTGATATACCATGGGAATGCATTGGTCTTGTGCTGTTTAGCTTTTAAAAAAAAATGACTTGAATAAGGGCAATGTATGGCCACTAGATAACAGAGTCAGCATTCTAAAAGGTTTTGACACTCTCGAATATTGGACCAAATCTAACTAGATGGAATTTAATAGAGATACATTTAAAATCTTACATTTAGGTTCTAAAAATCAATTTTACAAATATAAGATGGAAAGAGGTATGACTAGATACCATTTCATATGAAAAAAATCCAGAAATTTTAGTGGCTGCAAGTTAAACATGAGTCAATAGTGTGATATGGCAGCCAAAAAGAATAATGTAATTTTAGCTATGTTAAAAGAGATATGGCATCCAAGATTAAGGTGACAGAAGAGTGTGCTCTGTTCTGGTAAGGCCACCTGCCTCTAGAATATTGAATTCAGTTTTCCAAGTCATAGTTTAAGAATCGCAGTTGGGCTGGGCATGGTAGTGTATGCCCATAATCTCTACTACTGCAGAGACTGAGGCTGGTGGATTGCTTGGGCTCAGAAGTTCTGGGCTACAGAGGGCCTAAAGTCACGTGGGTGTCTGCACTAAGACAGCACCAATATATGGTGATCTTGTGAGAGCAAAGGACCATCAAGCTGCTTAAGAAGGAGCAAACCAGCCTAGGTTGGAAATATAGCAGGTCAAAGCCTCTATACCAATAAGCAGTGAGATTGGCTCAATGAGGGGCCACTGCATTTCCAGCCTGGGTGAGATAGAAAACACACACACACACACACACACACACACACACACACACACACACACACACACACAGACACACACACACAGACACAGACACACACACACCAATGACACTGGTTATCTAGGAAGTGTCCAGAGGATCTTGAGGCATATGAAAACCAGTTGAGAGGGAAAATCAGAGTTGTCTTCAAGTATTTGAAAAGTTGTCACTATAGAAGAGGGATTAGTTTTGTTTTGACTCCCCAAAGAAAGAGTAGGAACAATATGTTGAAATTGCAAAGAGGAAAATGTAATCTTGATGTGAAGAAAATTTCCTTGTTAGGAAGCAATATCTATCCCAAAATGTAATGAGATCTTTTCATCATCTAGGATTGTCTTTCTCATATAAGTATATGTACATGTGTATAAATATACATGTATGTGTATGTGCATATATATCTACACTACACATACATACATATATTGATGTCTATATGTATGTAAGTGTGTGTCTGTGTGTGTATTATATCACTCCCCTTCTTAAAGAAAAAAAAAACTTTCCATGGCTCCCCACTGCATGTAAATAAAATTCAAATTCTTCAACCTGGTATCCAAGGCCATCCTCAGGTTAGCTTCAGTCTAACTTGCCAGGCTTGCCACCTACTCCTCCCCTTCTCATGTTCTCTATTCCTACCACACTCACCATCCCATATGGTGAGCTCAGTTCCCTCAACCATAAGTATTCTTTCCTTTCTCAACATTCTTACTGCCTCGCTCAAAGTCTTCCATACCTCTATCACATCCTATCTGGTATTATAGCCAGAGAAGACATTGAGCATTTCTTTACCATGTGGGTTCCTCCATCTTAGGTGACCTGGGTACATGCCAAAGCTTTGCTGCATAGTTGTCTGTACATTAGGCTCATCTTCTCCACAGAACTGTAAATTTCTGTAAGAGGTATAAGAGATCATGTCTTATTAATCTTTCTACCCCTAAATAATAATAACAGGCACTTAATAGATACTTAATAAATGGAATTTGTTGGGATTCATTTATTTATTCAGCAAGGATTATTGACTATCTACTCATTGTGCATAGAAGATCTTGGGTGCTTGAAGGTCATAAAACTGGACCATAATCTCTGCCAGGTCCTGCAAAGCTAGAAGGCATTTTTTTCTTTCTGAGTAAAGGCTTAGTAGTGGACAGAATATCCTGTCTGAGGCCCAGCCTGCCTCAGTTTGGAGAAACTCATTCACAGGTTGGCCACAGGGTGATGAAATATTGGATCATAGCAGCTATCAAAGACTTATTCAGGAGAATAAGTGAACTCTGTCAGTGGGAACTCCCAGATTGATAGTATCACAGATTCCTGAAGTATATGATATGCATATAGTGGTCTAGGTGCTGTAGAGGATACACACAGGGTCCCTACCTTCCGAGAGCTTTGTTTAATGGGAAGATTAAATAAGTACATTACCGTGTACAATGGTTAAATCCTATACAACTTGGAAACATGCATATCACGCCAAAGGAGTATGATAAAGGCTAAATGGAGGCACTAACAATGTGAGTTATGTCCAGTTCCATTCAACAAACCTTTATTACCTACCTACTAGTTGAATGCACTGCACTAGACCATGGAGATACAGTTTAGAAAGGATGCTCATAGTGCTGTGTGAGGCAGGCAGACTTTGTGGAGAGGTGGCCTGATTTCAATAGTATGAGATGGGGAAAGTTCACTTCAGACTATCAGACACAGAATCATACCTCACTCCCAACACGTTTCTCTGTCCAGTGACCCAGGCCTTCTGGCTATTTTATCCCATCTTGGCTCTGGGAATTTTCTCTGACTGTTCTCTACCTGTAATGCTCTTCTTCCTCCCCTCTTAACTACTGACTTCCCTGAATTTTTTTTTTTTTAAGCAATTGGGGTTAAGTAACTTGCTCAAGGTTACAGGGCTAGTCATTATTTATGCGTGGGTGCTCATTTTCTGAGGCCGGCTCCGAACTCAGGTCCTTCTGATTCCAGGGCCGGCGCTCTATTCACTGCGCCACCTAGCCACCCCTTCCCTGAATTTTTTTTTTCCTTTTTGGAGGGCAATTCGGGTTAAGTGACTTGCCCAAGGTCACATGGCTAGTTTTTGTGTTAAGTGTCTGAGGTTGGATTCCACCTTCTACAGGAAGCCTTCCCCAACCCATCTTAATCAGTACCTTCCCTCTTTTATTTACTTCTTATTTATCCTGTATATAGCTTGCTTTGCATATATTTGTTGGCCTGTGGTCAGCCCCAGTATAATGGAAATGCATATTTGAAGATCTTCCCTGCCCCTAGGCCCTTTGATTGGCTTAAGGCCCTTTGATTGGCTTAAGGCCCTTTGATTGGCTTAAGTAACTCTGAGAACCTTTTTTAATTTAAAATTATACTCTGCCCCCTAATAGGCTGAATGTGGTCACATGGAGCCTGTGGTAGGAGGCTTAGTTTTCAGGAATGACCACACCTTGATGCTGTGTGATTGAGCAGTGGGTCCAGAGGGTGGTTACATTCTCCGAGCCAGGAGAAGGCTATATAATCCCTGATGTGAGGCTTTGCTTTGGGGCTCACTTTGAGAAGTGAGAAGTGAGAAGCCCCCCTCCCCCGGCTTTGAAAACCCAGATGTTTATGCTTCCCTCTCTGGTAACTGTGATTTTGGTAATGATAATGGTTGGACAGTTTGGAAGCCTGTCTGTTTGAAGTTGATCTGTGTACTTTGAAGTTCAGGGTGCTGACCTTTTTCCCCTGAACTTGGTAAATGATATATGTTTGATTGATTAAAGTAAGCTTGTTAACCCATTCTGAGTTGCTTTCCTTTAGAGAAGCAGATCTAAGAACCTGGGTTTGCCGATACACCCAGTAGATTATAGATTATAAACTCCTTGAGGACAAGGGATGTCTTTTGTCTCTTTTTGTATCCCTTGAACTTAGCAGAATGCTTGGCATATAATAGGCTGGTGCTTAATAAATGTTTATTGATTGATTTATCTAAAGCTAGAGGATACCTTAAAAGATCATCCAGTCTGAATGAGAAAAAACACTAAGAAAGGAAAGGCCAGAGTCTGTGGTTTGGGGATCCAGCAGTCTACAAGTCCACAGTCCAGTTTGGTCAGAATGTGAAGTACATTCAGGGAAGCGATCTCGTAAGGATCACAGGAACAAATATTTAGATCTAGAAGGAGCGGCAAAGGTCATCAGGTCTCAGCTCTTCATCTTACACATGAGGAAACTAAGGCTCAGAGGGGTAAATGTCAGGAGTCACACAGCTAGTAAATGCCAGGTCATCAAATTTGAACTTTACTCAGTACCCCATCAACCAATTAATCAATAAATAAGCGTGTACCTGGCAATATGCTGGGTACTTTGAATACATAGACAAAAAAATGAAACAATCCCTGCTCTCAGGGAGTTCATGTTCTATCAGGAGAGATGATGTATGTATAAGTTATGTCTATACGGAATAAATACAAGATACCTGTAGGAATGAGCTGTTGGGGTATCAGGAAAGGCTTGGGGAGAAAGTGGTTGATTTTTGAGCAGGAGGAAATGACCAGCTTTGTGGATTAAAAACAAACAAAAACATAACAAAACAATAAGCCTACAAGATTCTGGAATTCAGCTAAGCAGCAGGTGAGAGGTGGTTACATTATAGAAGATGGAAAAAACATTTCCTCTTTCTCAAGTGGGAGATAAAGCCTCCTGGCTGCTTTAGGGCTGCCTGGGTAGCACAGGCTATGACCTTCCTCTTCTTAATTGTGCCCTTTTTCAGCTAAAGAGACCATCAGTTCATTAAGCCCCATAACCCCTGGTGGAAGCAGAGGAAGGAGGGAGGGAAAGAGGGAGAGAGGGAGCTAGCCTCAGGAGCGGGTGACTGTCCAGGGCCCTCCTCCTGTTACATGGGTGATGCCTTTACGAGCGAGCATAAAATGATGGTACAAAATGAGCCAATTTATATGATTTCCTTTCTCTGTTCCCTCAGAGCAGGTTTAGTGCCCACGTTGTGATGCCCATAAGAACAGATGTCTCCCTGTCCTCAGGGGAGGCAGGGGAGCCCAAATCATATCTGCTTGGCATCTCCTTCTTTTCCTTGGACCCACTGGCCCATAGCCTTGCTATTGAGGGGGCTACAGGCCCCAAGGAGGGAAAAAACAAAACAAAACAAAAGCAAACGTGACAACATACTAGAGATAGCTCAGAATTTTATCAAAGGAAGACTGCAAAATAGTGAACATGGGGGAAGGGAGGGAGATGATAGTAACTGGAGAATGGAATCATGGATCCTAAAGCCGGTAGGGACATCCAGAGACCTCCAGCCATCACGAATCTAAGCAATTATTATTGAAGCCCAAGGAGATGAAGTCTGATTTGGGGTCCTCCTACTGCCCAGGTCAAGCATTCTTTCCACTACATTTATAGGCAGCAGGAAGGATCAGGAGCCTTGAATGCCACTCTGTACCCTACCTTCCTGGTGATGTCACACAGGATGGCACAATTCCCTTGGAAGCTGAGCCTCAAGCTGTGGTCTGCTTAAATGCCTGCCACATTGGGAATTTGCCAAGCACACTGGGCAGAAGTTGTCCCACCTGGCTGAAAGCGTCAGCCACAAATCATCCTGATGTGAGAAATTTACCCCAGAGAGCAATCCCACCCCACCACAGCACGAATGAGTAATTTACAAAGCCCATTAAGGAAGCCTAGAATTACTTATTTATGAGAACTTTTTGACAGATCTGTGGCTTAATCATTTATCCCACTGAACATTTAGCCAGGGTCATTGGTAAATAATTCACTTATTACACACTCTGGAGTGGTTTATGATGCTGTGACTTATGATCTCACACCAGATCTGAACTGGGAAATTGGAAAGTGAAGGCCAGGGAAAGGAGGAAGGTGTCAGGGGGTCCTCTCCTTGGATACAGGCTGGGAGGAGCTAGGCACACTGGTATTCAAGAGATGTTAAAATATTCCTCCAGTCCTCAAGATGAAAGTATTTTTCCCTAAGCGATGCACAAGGCAGGGGGTGGAAAATAAGTAAGGCACTAGCATGGGGAGGGTTTGTTTTCTTTACTTTTTTCTTGTCAGTTCTAAGCTTTGGTTAAGATTCCTACATCCATCTGTGGGTCTCACCAGAGAGCTATCCCACCTCTGATTGTACTCCATTGTGACCCATCAGTTTTAAAGAACATGACTGACTGTTAAGACTGGCATTCAAGGCCCTCCATAGTCTAGCCCTAACCTACCTCTAGGATGGCTAAGTGGTGCAGTAGATAGAGTACCAGGCCTGGAAGACCCATCTTCCTGAGTTAAAATCCAGCCTCATATATTTACTAGCTGTGTGACCCTGGGCAAGTCACTTAACCTTGTTAGCCTCAATTGTTCATCTATAAAATTAAGCTGGAGAAAGAAATGGCAAACCCCTCCAGGATCTCGTAAAGAAAACTCCAGATGGGGTCACTGAAAACAACCGAACAACAACACAATCTACCTCTCCAGCTTTCTCTTTCATTGCTTCCCGTACTTTAAATCATAGTGATTTAGGACTGGAAAGAAAGGACCTTAGTAGAAATGAACACTTTGCTCATCCAGTCAGATCTAATCACAAACATGCCATGTGCTTTCCCACCTCCCCATCTCTCCACCTCCTGGAGAATGAATGGGCATTGAAGAGGCTAGAAAAGCAGTAACTGTCCTGTGCTAGGGAGAGCTGGAGGGACTGGAAAAGGGTCATCATTCACACAGCAGGCATGAAGGAAGCCGGGAGGTAGAGGTGAGGGGTAAGAGATTTTCAGGTACAGGGGCAGCTAGTGAAAATGCTCAGATGGAGCTGATGGACTATCTTGTGTGAGGAATAGCAAGAAAGCCAGTGTCACTGGATTATAAATTATGTATAGGAGACTAAGGTATAAGAAGATTAGAAAGGTAGGAAGGTGCTATGTAACAAAAGACTTCAAAAGCCAAAAAGGACTTTATATTTGATCCTAGAGGTAAATTGGAGTTTATTGAATGTGTGTTTGTGTGTGTGTGTGTGTGTGTGTGTGTGTGTGTGTGTGAGAGAGAGAGAGAGAGAGAGAGAGAGAGAGAGAGAGAGAGAGAGAGAGAGAGAGACCTGGCCAGGCTTATGCTACTCTTTTTTTTTTTTTTTTGCTTTTTGGAGGGCAATTGGGGTTAAGTAACTTGCCCAAGTTCACACGGCTAGGTTTTTGTTAATGCTACTCTTTCTTTAAGGTCCAACCAAAGTTCCTCCATAAAGCCTTCCCTTTCCTATCTACCACAGTGACCTAGTCTAACAATTATTGTCTGTCTGTAACATTCCTTTGGCTCTAAACACAGACTATTCCCATGTTATTAATTGCCTTTTCTAGCCAGGCATCTCATCATCCTAAGTAAAACTACTAAGGCCATTGAAGGTGATGAGGTGCAGGCTCTGGGAACCCCCCCTTGAATTCTGATTAAATCATCCTATTTGATGAGGCATTTGCATGAGGCCATAAGCCTTACATTGTGGCTGGGCCCAGACCCCAGTTACTAGCCTAGTCCTCCATTGTCCATCTACTTCCCACCCTTGAGCCTATTGAAATATCAATCCACCCTTGAACTGGCCTAGTATTCTCTAGGTAGCTGCCAGCAACTTCCCACCCTTAATCACTCATTGATCTCATTAACTCCTCCTGAAGACCCTCCCCAAACTCCTAGACCATCCCTAGATTCCTCCCACAACCTTTCTGTATATAAGACCCCATCTCAGGCCATGTGGTGTGAGTGCCATAGATTTTTCTAGCTCGGACTGCTCTGTGTTAAATACAGGCCAACTTTTGATAAACTTTACTTTTCTTTGCCTGAGAGAAGACTGAAGTCAAAATCCTTCTGCAGGACCCGGCGTATCGAGCACCCTTAACATCTTCAAAGGTAGATAACATCTCTTAGTCTTTCTATCTTCTGCTGCAATAATTCAGTAACCTCTCTTCCTCTGAGTTTCATTTTATTCAAATCTCTCACCCAATCCAGATATTTTTGCTGCTTTCTAAAGATGTTCAATATCGGACTCATAGTCTACTTCTCTAGCCCAAATCCTTATACTAAGGGAATTCAATGTACAAATTGGTGTTACCTCAAACCCTCTAACCTCCTAGTTTCTCAATCTACTGTACTCCTGACCTACTCCTCCACTCAACCTCAGGCACACTCAGGAGTCCTTTGATTGATCTTGACATCACACATAAGTGTTTTACTACTATGATCAAGAACTCTAATGTTTATCTGATCATAAGATCCTATTGTACCTTATTCCTTCTAAACTTATTCTTTGTTCTCACCATGACCTCTAATCCCTGAATTCCTCAACATTTTGCCAGACCTGTTCTTTAGCTATATTTTCTTTCCTTTCCAATCTCAATGTTCCAATTAACTACCTTCTCACTAGAATTCAGCCATGCTGACCTCTTTGCTGTTCCACTTGATGCTCTGTCTCCCATTTTCCTGCTTTTGCATTGAATGTCTCTCATGGTTGGAACGCTCTCTCCATCCCAACTTCCACCTTGGAAGGTGAAACTTAACCCTGGTTTCCTTTCAAACTCAGTTCAAATGACAACTCCTTCAGGAGGCCTTCTCTAGTTCTTCCAGTTTCTAGTGCCTTCCCCTCTCAGATTACCTTCCATCTACTCTGTTTATCTACTATTTATGTATTTTGTCTCCCAATTCAAATGTAAGCTCAGGGATTAGTTTTACTTTTTCCTTGTATCCCCTATGCTTCCCACAGTGGCTGTTACATAGTAATTGTTTAATAACTGTTTATTGATTGACCATTCTCTTGCATTTCCCTTTGGCTATCACAACTTTTATGTTGATAAATCCCAACCTTGGTTTACTCCTGCCATCTGCCTCCTTCAGTTCTACTCATAATGCTTATGAACAGAGCTGGTGAAAGTCATGTGACTGTTATCACTAGGTTCACCACAAATTTGTTTTCTTTAATAACAAATGGGCCTTTACTACACTAAGGCAATCTTATTACCCACCCCACTAACCGATTCTTTATCACACTCTCAACAGTAGCTATTCCAAATTTTTTTTCTTTAATCTCCTTCCACCCACTCCTATCTTCTCTTATTTGAGAAACTTGTCTCATGCTTTTGTAATGGTGAGGGTTGATTGAGTCAATCGATCATCCCACCCCACTTAAAGTTATAGTACCTCTGCTGTATCAGTCAATCAAAGGCATTCCTAGAGGTGTGACAGGAGATATATTTGGATTGGTTGAGGATACTTAATCATGCCTTATGGGACTTATATAAAAAACTATCAAGCTAGTTAGAATTTGGGGAGTCTAATCTCTGGCCAGGGAATGGTGAAGCAATTTCAGTCAAACCTTTGAGAGGAAGTTGCTTGGGGAGAGGGAGAAGGGAGGAAAGTACCTCTTTTTCCTCTCTTCCCCTACCAGAGGAGGACCTTGTGAATTTCAAAGATTTGGAAGGTTCAGACTTCCCATCAGCATCCTACCAGCATCCCCAGAGTGTCAGTGACTGGGACATCTTTGTCAGGAGCTTAGGACAAACTAGACAGACTCAGGAAAAGTAGCTTCAGGCCTCTACAAGGAGCCTAGTAGAAAACTATGCACTTAAGAGGAGCTTGATGAAGGCTCCATGAAAGGGAAGAAAGGAGTACCAGGGACGGAGAGTTACTCTTTTACCACACTTGTTCTCTAATCTTGTGGTTACTTCCCCTTTGACTCTATATGTACTGGTGGGTTGTATCACAGAATTATGGGGGGAGTACTTTGTACCAATTCTTCTTACCTGACCACCTTATCTAAAGGCTAATTCATTTTGTCTGGCTAGTTGATATTATTTGATAATGGGAGAAGTTCACTGGTGGGGGCTCATAAGCTAGAGTTAAAAATCCACCTCTTACTCTTCAGGGTTACCTCTTAGAGCCCTGAGAGGAGACATCAAGAAAACATCCTGAGCTCACCCTACTGCCAATGTAAGTGGGGATTGGGAGGATAGCTGTGAAGCATATGCTACCCCAAAATCAAAGTAATTCATTTTGAGCTCCCCCCTCTTCCTGTTTTCTACATATCTCCCATGATATCATCTTTCATTCTTCCTATACTCTATAGTCTATGATGAAGAGGCCTCTTTTAGACAAGGCCAACAACTCTATGTATTCCTGATCCCATGCCCTTTCATGATCGTAGTGGATATTGTTATGGGATTATTGTTATGAAGACCTGCCTTAGATACTGAACTTGTTTTGTGAACATGAATAAGTCACTTAACTTCTCTGTGCCTGTTTCCTGCTCTGTAAAAGAAAGAGGATGGGTTTGATGACCTTTATGTTCCTTTTACCTCTAAATCTATGATAACTATAATCCTCCTCTGGCATTTTGCTCCCCACTATTATTTACTTTCTTTCGATAATTTTTAATTTCTCCCTACCTACTGGTTCCTTCCCCATACCTGCAGACAACTCCTTATTTTCCCCTTAAGCTATTGTCCTATATATCTCTAACCTTTCTCAGCTAACCTCCTAGAAAAAGCTACTTTACTCATTGTCTCTACTTCTCTCATTTCTCAACCCTTTTGCAATCTGTCTTTTAAAATTTTCTTAGTTTTCAACATTTGCTTTTATAAGATTCTGAGATCAGAATTTTTTTCTCCCTCCCTCCCTTCTCCCTTCACTAAGACTGCTATAGGCTGCCATTTGATATGGGTTATACATGTACAATCATATTAAACATATTTCCATATTAGTCATGTTATAAAAGAAGAATCAGAACAAACGGGAAACACTTAGAGAAAAAGAAAATAGTGTGCTTCAATCTGCATTCAGACTCTACATAGTTCTTTCTCTGGACATGGACAGCATGTTCTATCTTGAGTCTTTTGGAATTGTCTTAGATCATTGTATTGCCAAGAAGAACTAAGTCTATCAAGAACCGATCACTGCACAGTGTTGCTGTTACTGTGTACAGTGTTCTAGTTCTGCTCACTTATTAAGCATCAGTTCATGCAAGTCTTTCCAGGTTTCTGTGAAATCAACCTGCTCATTGTTTCTTAGAACAATTATATTCCGTTAAATTCATATACCACAACTTGTTCAGCCATTCCCCAGTTGATGAACATCCCCCTGATTCCAATTCTTGGCTACTACAAAAAGAGCAACTATAAATATTTTTGTATGTGAAGATCTTTTTCCCTTTTTAATCTCTTTATACAGACTTAGTAGTGGCATTACTAGATCAAAGGGTATGCACAGTTTTATAGACCTTTGGGCATAGTTCCAAATGGCTTTCCAGAATGGTTTGAGCAATTCACAACTCCACCAACAATGCATTAAGTGTTCCAATTTTCCCACACATTCTCCAGCATTTATCATTTCCTTTTTTTTTGGGGGGGGGGGTCATATTAGCCAATTGTATAAGTGTGAGGTGGTACCTCAGAGTTGTTTTTAATATTCATTAATCTAATCAATAGTGATTTAGAGCCTTTTTATGTGACTATGGCTTTAATTTCTTCCTCTGAAAACTGCCTATTCATATCCTTTGACCATTTATCAATTGGGGAATGACTTGTATTCTTATAATTTGACTCAGTTCTCTATATATTTTAGAAATTAGGCCTTTATCAGAGACACTGGCTTTAAAAATTATTTTCCAGATTTCTGATTGCCTTCTAACTTTGGTCGCATTTGATTTGTCTGTGCAAAACTTGTATTTAATGTAATCAAAATCATCCATATGCAATCTGTCTTTTGAACTTATCAATAGACCTCAACTGAAACTTATCTCTGCAAAATTACCAGCTATTTCTAATTGTCAGATCCAGTGACCTTCCTTGAAGATCTTTCAACCCAATATCCACTTGTCTTAACTCATGCATGAATTGGATTTATGTGAGGCAGAGTTGTACTTGCTCAAAATTGTCAGCCTCACTCTCTCTTCCAGAGTTATCAAAGTCCAGTGGTAGGATAAAAATCAAGATAACAGATGAGAGCCTGGGATGTAGTGGATGATATCAGTGTCTTGATAACTGACCAAGCCCTAGGTGCTCCACAGTATCTGCTTCAGTCTTCATTACTTTGGAACAAATTGTTCTTATACACACATTCCATTGGGGGGGAAGTCTTCACATGCTTGGGGTTGACACTCCCCTAACTCATTGAGTCTGAGGCCTGTCAGTTGCCTTCAGCCTGGTCTAGTCTGCCAAGACAGTTTACCAGGATGTGGCCACAGCTCATGCTATAGCTTCTTAGAGCCACAAGTGAGAGTTGAGTGCCAGGTAGACACCAAAGGTGAATGAGCAAATCCTGACTGTAGGTATGACTCAAAGCTCTGCTCTGGGCCCTTTTCTCTTTCTATGCTTTCTGATGATCATCTCTTTGGCTCCCACAGGTTTAATTATCATTAGGTTTCTCTTTTCTATGTTTCAGTCTCTCACCACCAGTTGCCTATTGTATATTTCAAACTGGGTGTCTCAAAGGTTCCTCAAACTTAAATCAATAATGTCCAAAATGGCTCTTTCTATCCTAGGCTCCGTCTAGAGTAGCAGTCGACGCTGCCACCGAGATGTTGATGCCCCAGAAGAACCGAATTGCCATCTATGAACTCCTTTTTAAGGAGGGAGTAATGGTAGCCAAGAAGGATGTTCACATGCCAAAGCACCCTGAGCTGGCAGACAAGAATGTGCCCAATCTCCATGTTATGATGGCCATGCAGTCTCTAAAGTCTCGTGGCTATGTTAAGGAGCAGTTTGTATGGAGACATTTCTACTGGTACCTCACCAATGAGGGCATTCAGTACCTCCGGGATTACCTTCACCTTCCCCCTGAGATTGTTCCTGCCACACTCCGCAGAAGTCGTCCTCAGACTGTAAGGCCAAGGCCCAAAGGCCTGGAGGGTGAGCGACCTGCCCGACTTACTCGGGGTGCAGCTGACAGAGACACATACAGACGAAGTGCTGCTGCTCCTGCTGGTGCTGATAAGAAGGCTGAGGCTGGGACTGGGTCAGCAACAGAATTCCAATTTAGAGGTGGATTTGGTCGTGGACGTGGTCAACCTCCTCAAAAAAAACTGTAGAGATGTTTCATATTGAATAAAATTTGAGGAAAAATGTCCAAAATGGAGTTCCATTCCAAGAGCAAATTTAGTCAAAATGGAATAATTCCCTCCAAACCCACTTGCATTCCTCTTTAAAGGTTCCCTATTTTTGTAGAAGAAACGTACCATCATTCTTCCAGTGACCCAGGTTTCCAAACTTAGAAGCTGTCCATGACTCCTTGCCCTCTCTCACCCAACTTATCCGATCACTTATCAAGTCTTTTCAATTCACGATCTCTGCAGTATTTTTCATTCTTCCTCTTTTCTCTACTCATAGTCACCACTATGTAGTTCAGTACTACATAGGTTTTCACTAGGATTACTGTAAGAAGTTTCTCAGCTGTTTGGCCTCCAGTCTCTCCCCTCTCCAGTCTATTCTTCACGTAGCTGCCAAAGAGAATTTTCTAATGCCAAAGTCAGAGTCAAAAAACATTAAGTGCTGCTGTGTGCCAGACACTGTGCTAAAGGAAGACATAAGATAGTCAGTCCCTGACTTCAAGGAGCTCATAATCTAATGGGGGGAGACAGCACATTAAAGGAAGCTGAAAAGCAGGGATTTGGGGGCGTGTGATTATTTGACTATGTCACTATTGTACTCAATAAACTTCCACAGCTCCCTATTACCTCTATGAGCAAATACTTACTCCTGTTTGCTATTTATAGCCCCTCACAATCTGGCTCTGATGTACCTTTCCAGCATTATTATACATTCCTCTCCTTAGTACATTCTGCAATCCAGTCAAGTTAGCCTTCTTCCTCTTGCTCACATTACATATCATGTCTATGCCTTTGCTTAGGCATTCATGCCTGCACTGCATTCTCTCTTCACCTTACAATACTCAGAATTTCCTTCAAAACTCCTCAAGAGCCAATTTAGCCTTTTCTCATCCCCTCTAGCTGTTAGTGCCATCCTCCCTATAAATAACCTTGTATTTGTTTTGAATATGACTACATGTGTACATGTCTCTGCATAAGGCATGTAAGCTCCTTTATGGTAGGAACTATTTTGGTTTTGTCTTTGTTCTCAGGGACTGCCTCAATACATGGAACAAATACGTGATCAAATCTATAAGAGCTTTGAGATCCTAGATGGTTGAGGATGGAGAGGAATAGACAATAGAAAGATAAGTGCTAGTGGGGGGGTAGGGGAAGAGCTCTTGGGATCCTCTTGTTAGAAATGAATCAGATCTGAATACAATTTTCCTAAATGATCACCTCCATACATGGTTTTCTTATTCCACAGTGAGCTCTCTCTAAATTCTAATCTTGAGACCTAATATTGAGGTGTCAAACATGGACCTGGAAGCCCTTCACCTTCTCAAGTGTGGCCCAAACCACGTTAAAATGCCATTGAAAAATAATGAAATAAGCAAAAATACAATAAAAGATAGTATTAATATGTGATTTTCTAAGTCAATATGCAACCCTTATATCAAATTGCTTGCCTTCTCAATGAGGAGGGAGGGGAGGAAGGGAGAAAATTTAGAACTCAAATTTTTTAAAATGAACATTAAAATTGTTTTTTACATGTTATTGGAAAAATATTTTTAAAAATACATTCAAACTATGTTCCAACAACTTAACATATATGTACATATACACATGCATATATCCCTTAATATGCAGGGATGCTTATGTATGGTTTAGTGGCCACCATTTTTGTATGAATTTGATACCACTGATCTAGTATACCCACAAAGAACCTAGATAATTCTTAGCAATCTGGTCCTGCCCAAAGCCCAGGGCTTAGTTAGCATCCCAGGTATCTACTTTACCTTTTTGAACAGAGGTCCCTTGCCCTGGACTTCTTCCTTTTGATCAGGAAGATAACTCATATTCCTAGCTTTCTTCATAACCTTATGAGGTAGATAGTCCAAATACCATTCTATCTTTCTTACAGATCCAGAAACAAATATTTCATAGAAAGAGGTGATGTGAAATAACAAAATTAGTAAGTGACAGAGGCAGGGTTTGAACCTGAGCCCCTCCTCTCCTGATTCCAGGTCCTGTATTCTTCAGGTAACTTGTTGCTAGCTCACTCTAAGGAAGTCAAGACAATGTTACTGTAGAGGAATGATAGCTTTGGTGTCAGGAGCTGGGCTCTGCTCTTTACTGCTCTGCTAGGAATAGTTTTGCTATTCACTACTTCTAGGATGTCAGGTAAATCACCTTAGCCTTCAAAATTTCATTTGCTCATCTGTAAAAAGCAAGGTTTGGACTAGATGGCCTCTAAGGGTTTCTCCTAACTCCCAAATCTATGTTTCTGTGTCCTTGATGTGTTCATGCCTGGAACACATACCCTCTTAGATAGCCTGGATTCTTTCAAGGCTCAACCCAGCACCACAGAACCATAGATTTAGAACTGGAGAGGACCTTGGAGGTCATCAAGTTCAATCCCCTCATTTTATAGATGAGGAAATAGACTGAGAGAGGTTAAGTGACTTGCCTAAGGTCACACAGCTAGGAAGAAAGAAAAAGGAGGGAGGAAGAGGAAAGACAGAAAGAAAGAAACTAAGGAAGGAAGCAGGGAAGGAAAGAAGGAAGGAAGCTTGAGCACTTATTAACTGCTTACTATGTGCCAAGTCCTGGTGATGAAAATAGAAGCAAAAGAAAATCAGTCCTAACCTCATAAACTTAAATTCTAATGAGGCAAAGAAAAAGATAAAGGAGAGCTAGGAAGTGTGGAGGGAAGAGGGAGGAGATGGGGAAGCTGCTGGCAAGGAGGTGGAGATTTGTGGTGAGTGAAGAGGGGAGCTGGCAGTGAAATGAGCTCGGTGTTCAGGGCACCTCAATGAATGGGGTCTGAGCCAGGGACTCACTAATCAGGAGATACAGAAAGGAAGAGGAATCTGTAGGGTGAGATGGTTGATGTGAAAGAGGTGAAAAAGTCCAGAGAGTATGGAAAAGTTAGTTAAGTACCTGAGGTAAGACTTGAACCCAAATCTTCCTGACTGGGCCCCAAATCTTATCCACTGGATGGACTGTGTTAGTACTACTTCTTGGTTAGCTCTTCATAATCCCCTTAGTTATCCCAAGTTATTAGTGTATTCTCTCTCTCTCTCTCTCTCTCTCTCTCTCTCTCTCTCTCTCTCTCTCTCTTCCTCTCTCTCTCTCTCTCTCTCTCTCTTCCTCTCTCCTCTCTCTCTCTCCCTCCCTCCCTCCCTCTTCTGTCTGCCTCTCTGTTCTCTGTTTCTCTCTCCTCTTTCTTCCTCTGTGTGTGTATCCTGTCTCTGTCTCTGTCTGTCTCTCTCCTCGCTCTTTCTTCTCTCTCTCCCTCCCTCTTCTGTCTGCCTCTCTGTTCTCTGTCTCTCTCCTCTTCTGTGTGTGTCTCCTGTCTCTCTCTCTCTCTCTCTCTCTCTCTCTCTCTCTCTCTCTCTCTCTCTCTCTCTCTCTCTTTCCTCTCTGTTCTCTGTCTCTCTCTTTCTTCTGTGTGTCTCCTGTCTCTGTCACACTCTCTCTCTTCCTCCCTCTCCTCTCTCTCTCTCTCTCTCTCTCTCTCTCTCTCTCTCTCTCTCTCTCTCTCTCTCTGTCTCTGTCTCTGTCTCTCTCTGTCTCTCTGTCTCTCTCTTTCCTCTCTGTCTCTGTCTCTCCCTCCCTCTTCTGTCTGCCTCTCTGTTCTCTGTCTCTCTCTTTCTTCTTCTGTGTGTGTCTCCTGTCTGTCACACTCTCTCTCTTCCTCCTTCTCCTCTCTCTCTCTCTCTCTCTCTCTCTCTCTCTCTCTCTCTCTCTCTCTGTCTCTCTTTCCTCTCTGTTCTCTGTCTCTCTCTTTCTTCTGTGTGTCTCCTGTCTCTGTCACACTCTCTCTCTTCCTCCCTCTCCTCTCTCTCTCTCTCTCTCTCTCTCTGTCTCTCTCTCTCTCTCTCTCTCTCTCTCTGTCTCTCTCTCTGTCTCTCTCTGTCTCTCTGTCTCTCTCTTTCCTCTCTCTGTCTCTGTCTCTCCCTCCCTCTTCTGTCTGCCTCTCTGTTCTCTGTCTCTCTCTTTCTTCTTCTGTGTGTGTCTCCTGTCTCTGTCACACTCTCTCTTCCTCCCTCTCCTCTGTCTGTCAGTCTCTGTCCTCTCTCTTTCTTTTTTCTCTATCTCTCCTCTCTCTGTTTTATAGACTTTCTGAACATTTCAGAACGGAGAGAAGCCTTCTGGATCAGCTAATATGATGGTGTCATTATCCAATTGAGAACACTGAGACTCAAGCAGAGGAAGTGGTTTGTCGAAGTCCAGAGTTCAAAAGAACCCAGACTCCAACCTAGATTAGTCAAATTCAAAGACCAACACTCTTTCTATTGAATCCTATTGCTTCTTCTCCCTTTCCCCAGCCTTGATTTCTAAGCCACCACTTGATCCTGCCAAGGCTGCTCCTGCCTTCCCCAGCCTTTGGAACATTCCTGCCTCTGCTTAAGGTTACAGTGGTTTTGTGCTGCCCTCTGCTGTTGCCTGTTTGACATAAAGACAGCTGGAATATTTCTGATGGGTCTTAAGACTTTTGTCCAGCTCCCTCCCAGCAGCTAGCCCCTTCCCCAATACTTCATCCCCCTTCTCGTCCAAATATCACTTTCTCCTACGCATAAATGGATAACATGACAACTTATTGTCCAAATGCTTCCAGAGGTAGAATTGTTTCTAATGACTGACCCTAATTGGGCTGTCTTGGATCTGACTGGCTTTGAACAAATCAGCTCCCTCCAGGTCCACCCAGGCCCTTAAGAATGAGTTCCTATCCAATTTGCTTTTCTTTCTCACTTGGGGAGGGGGGTGAGAAAAAAGAGATGGGAGGAAAAAAATAAAGATTTGGAAATAAAATTTAAATTTATAAAAAAGAAAAAAGAAATTAGTCCGTGCCCCAGTAACCTTTTCTGGATCCTGTCCACTGGACCCCATCCAGCAGTGATGATGGGAACTGAAGATATGGAGTATGCTGCCTGAATCGATCCCAGGAGACAATTATAGTCCTGTAGCTTTACAAAGAATATACAGTGGCACTGGGTTTCTGTGGACTGACAGAGAAGAATTACCCCATCTGGGTTATGCCCAGGATGGGCACTTGCCTTCAAGATGATTGTTAAATTTTCAGGGTGAGAATTTTATAACTTGCAAATTGGCAAACACTACATTCTGGGGCTTGTTTTATTGTTTTGTTGATTGTCTGGACTTAAAAAAAGTGATGTAGAGAATGTCAGTAATGCAATTAAACACAAAAGTGCATTGTGCATATATTGTTTTTCTCCAAAGAGATGGTTGTTAAACCCTTACCAGCACATTCCTCTTTATGTGACAGTATGTTTGGAATTTTGGGGAGTCATCATGGATGTCTATGAAAAGATGGGATCTGCATCAGTAAGGGGATTCCTCAATCCACTGGATTATAGAATATCGAAGTTGGAAGAGATCTCAGCAGCCATGTAGTCCAATCCCTATCCCAACGGAGTCTCACAGTAATATACCCCACATGTAGTCACCCTGTGTCTGCTTAAAGACCTCCAGGAAGCAGGAACCAGGGATGTGCTCATGAATGTTTAACAACCCACTCTCTGAAAAAATATATATGCACAATACAAGTTTAATTTGCATTCTTAACATTTTTTCATTACTTACTTAAGTCAAAGGAATTAACAAAACAATAAATCAAGTCTGGATTTATAGGGTTTGCTGATTTCAGAGGTATAAATGCTCACATTGAAAATTTAACAAGTGGCTCTCAATTCACACACAAAATCCAGTAATGTTACAGATGGGGTGGGGCTCTGTAAAGCACTGAAGGTGGCTTGGAAGCATAAGTCCTAGAATCATGGGTTCTGAGTCAGAAAACACTTCAGAAATCCTCTAGTCCAAGCCATGGGAGCCATCTCTGTTTGTCTTGAGTATGTCTTGCCACTAGACCCAGATGGCTCTGGAGGAGAAATTGAGGCTGCATAGCCCTCTCTCCCTTAAATCTAATTCGCTCGCAAGTCATGGCATCATCTTCCTGATGTCACAGTCCTCTTCAAGAACAAAGTACAAACACAACAATAGTCCAAGCCATACCTGAACAGAAAATCCTTCCTCATCCCTGGCAAATGGTTAAAGAACAGCTTGAAAAACTTTAGTGATGGGCAACTCATTACTTACCAAGGAAGACCATCCAACTTTTGAATGACTATTAAGGTTGGAAGTTGGGCGTAGCTACTCCTATGGGCATGAACCAGGAATAGAGTCCAGTCTTCTATGGCAGGAGGAAATTCTGCCACCTGTTTGGATTTTAGCTGATCTGCTGGAGTGGGGGCCCTGAACCACCAGAGATCAGCTTCAGGTTAAGTCCTGAGGACAGGGCTGCTGAAAGGAAAAGAGTGGGAAGCCCTGAAGAATGGTTTGGGTTTTTTTAATTGATACTTGCTGTTTGATACAACAGGCCCAACCCAATACACAAACTCCCACAAAGAAAGACTGCTAAGCCCAGGGACCTAAAAATGCTTTGCTTTCTGGTTTTGCCCTTACTTGTCTTTTTGGTAGTTGACTTGGTTGGTTTGTTTTTTGGGTTTTTTTTTTCCACTTTTTGGAGGGGGGGGAGGTAGAGCAATTAAATTTAAGTGACTTGGCCAAGATCACACTGCTAGTTTGTGTGTGTGTGTGTGTGTGTGTGTGTGTGTGTGTGTGTGTGTGTGTGTTTTAAGTGTTTGAGGCTGAGTTTGAACTCAGGTCCTCTTGACTCCAAGGCTGATGCTCTATTCACTGCTCCACCTAGCTACCCTTGTTTTTTGTTTCTTTAACAGAAAAGAAAAGTGAGGTCTTTAACTTGAAGAATGCAGCACTAGTTTGCCCCTTGTATTTGAAATGAGTTTTATTGTCCTTGACTCTTGGAAAAGCTACAGTTATCCATTGTGCAATGTGGGGCTTAGGAGTGTGGTGCCCCTATGATCTGGAAAATCTGCATAAAATTTTTGGCTCCCCCTTTGTACCAGAAAAGAACTTTGATTTTTTTTCTTTTTTGAGGTGTTCACAGTACGTTGTTGTAAAATTTGAGTTGATATCATATAATACTATACATATATTTTATGCATTTCTGAGTTTCTAAACTTGTTCTGTGTCTTCTGCTGGCCTCCATGTCAAATGTGGCTTTTGCAAAACTCCCCCAAAATTCCTATTTAATTTCTCATGCTTATCTGTGATATATCAAAACCACAATGGGAAAAGTGATGGGAACGGTCCCTTTCACAGTTTTCTTCAGGTATCTCTTCCTTAAGACATGTGTGCAGGAGTATTTTGAAGAGAGGGGCCCAATGTGTGGTAGTGTTGCTGGTGGGGGCTAGGGGTTAGGGGACAGAGGAGGGCACTATCAAAGTCTAGTAAGATATCTTATCCACAATTGTAATCTCCCGTAGAATTCAGCAAAACCTGATTCTGAACTCGTTCCTTCAGTCCCTAGATTTTGTTGTTATAATTTGTCCTTCTTTCTCAAAGAGGACCATAACATCAGGAAAGTGATGGTATGACTTGCAATGAATTGGATTTAAGTGAGGGAGAGCTGTGCAAAGTCACCTGCCTCACTTTTTCCTCTGGAGCCATTTGGGTCCAGTAGCAAAATATGGATCAGGATGAGTGGAGATGGCCCCAGATGCAGTGGGAGACCTGGGCCTCTTTCTTTCTTATTTATTTAGAGAGCCTTTGAAAGCAGTGCCTTCCCCCTGCAGGAACCTGGCCACCCAGGTAGTATGACTATAGCCATTAGAACTGGAATGGATCTTAGAGATTGCCTGATTGGATAGCTACTCTTATCCTTTCCCTTCCCCCAACACACACACACACACACACACACACACACACACACACACACACACACACACACACACACACACACACACAATCTTGACAGATGAGGAAATTAAGGGCCAGAGAGAAGTGATTGCCAAAGGTCATGTAGTTAATTAGTAGTTAATTCTAAATGAGGTCCTCTGACTCCAAATGTAATACTCTTTCCACCACATAGAATTATAGATTTTTTTTTTATTGGAAGGGATCTTAGTGCTAATTTAGTCCAAACCCCTCATTGAAGCCCAGAAAGGTGAAGCTGACATTTACATAGCATTTTATTATTTACAAAATATTTTAAATACATGATCTCATTTTCCCTTCACAAACAACCCTGGAAGATAGTGTGCCTTCTGGATCTAAAACTCTATGATTCTATTCCTATTTTTACAAATGAGGAAACTGAGGCTTAGAGAGTCAGTGAGTCAATGCTCTTTGTTATCATACCCTGCATTATTTCTAGTTCCTATGAGGATTATGGGGAGGATGCCAACTGTAAAATTCCCCTGGTTTTTTACCTTAGAAACATAGATGGGGCATAGTAAAAGCAAATGGACTGAAAGTAAATTGGATAAGCCTCCAAAGTCTAACAAAAGAGTTTACTAGCTGTGTGACCTTGGGTAAGTCACGACCTCCTTGAACCTCAGTTTTCTTATCTGTAAAATGGATAACATTTTCACCTCATTTCACAAGATTATCATGAGGATCAAATGGAATGATAGACGAAAGCACTTTTATGTAAAATGTAAAGCATGTTACAAACCTCTAAGCCCTCTATAGTTGTTAGTTTTTATTGTTGTATTGTTATTGGTATTTATAGAAAGAACTATTATGTATTAGTAGTAGTAGTACTTAATAGAAATCTCTTTGTAGATTGTAGGGCACTCTACAAATTTAAGCCACTATTATTATGAGGCTGAATGCAGAAATGAACCAGACCCTCCTCCCCTCTGAGAATGTCTCTAATCTTTTATCTCTCTCAGTCAGCAGGGCCTCTGCTGCACTGGGACAGTCCAGCTGTAAAAGGTCACTCACTGGCAGCTAAGATTTGGGGTTCTCACGGCTTCTCTGACTGATCCCACACCCCGCTCCTGCCTATTTCTGCCTCCTCTTTCTATTTTCACCTCCCTGCAAATACGCTTACCTCATCTCCCTTGACCCAAATGAGCAGGGTACATGGCCAACCGGAACCTCTTGACATTTTGCCACTCAGACTCATTGACCCCTTATCACTTGTCCCCTCCCCTCCATGAACTAGACACCAAGATGGGGGTGGTCAGTCATTAGCTGGGTAAATCAGACAGCAGAGCTGAACTCTCAGAGGAAAGGCAATGGCTGCCATGGTCTCTTTGCTGCTGGTCCTCTTTGTACAAGCTCCTTTCCTCACTCTATGACCCATTTCTGCCTCCCCGAAGAAGAGACTACAGAGGAATTGGGGCTGGAATTTTGTTGCAGAACCAAGTTGGTTTTTGTTTTTGTTTTCTGGAGAAGAAAAAATCCTTTAGCTGCATTTGGAATCAAAGGGTCCAATTTGGGTCCAAATCGCTCTTTGTACCTACGTGAACCTGAGCAGGTCACCTCCTTTCTGCAGGCTCCAATTTCCTCCTTGGTAAAAATGAAGGGGTCTGACTAGATTGTCTATTGCAGCTGGAATCTCTATGACCTGATGAACTGTTTTTCAGCAATAGCCTTTACAAAGAAAAAGACAGATTGGTTGTGATCCTCTGATTTTGTGATCCTCTGATTCTGTGGATGAACTCGATTTGGAATCTCCAAGGCTAAATGTATTTCAATTCTCTAACTCAATTTCTCCTCTTTAGTAGGAATTGGGAGGTCATATAGGAACTGAATAGCTTGAAATTGTATAAACTTTGCAGTTAACCAAGTGTTTTACATTCATTATCTAGTTTGATCTGTATATGACCATCCCCATTCTACATATGAGAAAACCAAGGGAAAGGATTCAAGGTGAAGAAGGTGAACAAGCTGGGCAAGAGCAGAAGGAGGAAAGGGAAATTAATACAACAAGAAAAAAAGAAATTGGGTGCAGCTGTCAAGGCCTAACCAGGTAAGAAACTGCCAGTGAATGCGGAAAGTACTAAGAAAGATTTGGCTACAAGAGTTACTAGGAAGAGTGACAAAAGACTGAGGATCATGCTTCCAGGATTTATAGAAAGCAGATAGGATTTTGCAATGAGCTGCTCAGAGTGCATGACTTTCTTTCTATTATGCTTAAGTAATTTTAATCTATGTTCAAAGTGCAGGTTGTTCTCCCTTCTTAGAAGAAACAGCAAAGGCACTCAACAAATGCCTCTTGGTTTCCAGACTAACTAGGAGAAAAGAAATGACCCTATAAAAAGAAATGGGAGAAGGTTTACCATGTGAGAACAAAGAAGCAAAAATGTCTGTTGAGGCAAAGGGGAATCCTGCCCTGTGTCAGGAGGTTGGTGGTCAGAGGGATCTGACACAGAGTAGGAAAAGGGGAAAAAGGGAGTCCTTGAGTAAATAGGACTAAGGAATATGACTGAGGGTCCCTTTGCATGTGGGTCCTCAGAAATCTGCCCCAGGCTCAAGGTACTTTGGGGTTGGTAGCTACTCAAAACCATAGCTAATGAGCTCTTAATAATATGTTTAATTTTCCTACGCTAACTAGAGGTTGCATTAATTCAATGATAGCATCAAACATTTATTAAGTGCCTACTATGTGCAAAGTGACAAGAAAGGTCCATTGTATACTCTCTATTACCGTTTGCCACTCTACTTTTCCATTGAACCAAGAAGATGCACATGGAGACAAGAAGATGCACATAGAGAGCCTTCACATAGAGAACAGTCATAGGGAACAAGGGTCTAACACTGCAGAGACACTGATGTCCTCTGGTGGTATCATTTTGCTGCTCTCTTCTGGCCATTTTTGCTGAACTGCTGTCCTTCTTTTCTGGTTGTCAACGGTGATTCTGCTTTGCTGAGCTGATTTTTGCTGTCATCTATAGATCTTCAATTACAATGTAGGTTCTTTGTTGAGCTCCTACTGATCTCTGCTTTGACAAACCAATCTACAGATGTGGTGTAGCTCCCTCTCCATAGGGAGAAGTTTATTCCAGCTCTTTACTTTGGACTGTTTTTAGTTCTCTAGTGATGCAACCCTCAGCCGACTGCTCATAGCCAATTTGTTGTTGTTCAGTCTTGTCCAGCTCTACATGACCCAATGTACTTTTTCCCCATGGGGTTTTCTTGGCAAAGATACTGGAGTGGTTTGCCACTTCTTTCTTCAGTGTGTCCCCAGTTTTACAGATGAAGAACTGTGATTTGCTCAGGGTCACATAGCTAGTAAGTGACTGAAGCTGGATTTGAACTCAGATCTTCCTAGCTCCAAGTCTAATGCTCCAACCACTGTGCAACCTAGCTGCCCCATGGCCAATTAACTAAGTTTAAATTTGTTCCTGAAGACCTCTTTCTCCCACTCTCCTTGTCGGAGTTGCAGCCTCAAATTCCCTTTACCTCCTATAATTTCCCTGTCAAATCACCCGAAGAATTCAATTTAGCTTAATTTAAAAAAAAAATTAGGTAAAGCTGGGATGAGGACATTCTATTTAACAACCCCAGCTTTGGCCCCAAGAGTCATCACGCACATCAGCTTGGGAACTAGACCAAAATGGGCCAAGAGGAATCATTGGAACTGCCAAACCATTGCTCTTTTGGCTACCAGCAACATAAACCATTGTGCTCCCTACAATGCCTTTTCCCAAAGAGGGGAGAGTTGGGCCTTCTGAGAAAGAAGCAACTAACTGCTTGTACTCCAAAGGATTATATAGACCTATGTGGGTGCCTTCAGGTAGGAGATTGTTCAATCAGAGAAAAAGAATATGTAGTGGTGATTGATAACTCTCTGTCAAGAAGTTCGGGGGAAGCCTTTTATCTACTTTGTAATAACAAGAGAGAGATCTGTAGTCTTGCCCATGTTGGGAATGCAGTGCTTTTCATGACTGCCTCTCAGAATCCTTTAATTCCTTCCATGCTCAGGAACTGCCTCCTCTTTGATGCCTTCCCCAATTCCCCCATTAATGGTCATTCTTGAATTTGTCTTGTATTATTTTTACCCATTTATAATTTATATCTTTCCTAATAAAATATAAGTTCCTTAAAGGCAGTGATTATTTTGTTTTTGTCCTTTCCCTCTCTGCCTAGCAGAGTACCTTCCTGTGCATCATTGCTGTTCCCCAATTGAGGTCATTAGGGGAGACATCTGAGTTGCAAGGATTGGGGAGATCATGGGTTCATTAATGAGAGCTAGAAGGAACCTCAGTCACCATATATTTCAGCTATCTCATTTTACAAATGAGGAGACTTACAAATGAGGCCCTAGGAGTTGAAGGCACTCAACCAAGGGGACTCAGTTACCTTCTGTCAGTTCCTGCATTCAAGTGAAATTAATCTAAACTCTCAGTATTTGTGAATGGGAAATGGATGGAAGACACAACAAGAGAAGGCTACCCTCAGAGCTGCCATTTGGAGAGCTGAGGGGGCCACCCTAACAAGACAGCTGATGTGACATTATTGTATATAACTAGGCCATCAGAGAAGTGGAGAAGTCATGAAATCATTGGAGATGAAATGGCTTCTTGTTTGTGCGTTTATTTGAACAAGGTCTTGGTAATGTTTGGAAAACAGAGACAGAGACACTGGCCATCTTCTGGCTTCAATAGCAGCAATGGTCCTAGCTGACTCGATGAAGAATAATGGATAAAATATTTCATCTGTACTCCAAGCACAGCAAGGTGCCATTCAGGGAAGAACTACTTTTCCACCTTCATTTCTAAGACTAGTTTTTCAGTTCTTGGCTTGGGCGGTGTTGTCAAATGTCATATTTCCCAAAATAGGGGAAAAACACAGGTTACCCAGAAGGACGAAGGACTGGTTTCCTTGGAGGCAATGATCAAGAGGGATAAAACATCAGAAATGAGTGCTGGTCCTTTAAAAATGCTTGGTCTCTTTCCTCCCTGTAAATCAGTTGGGCACAACTGCTTGGTCCCATAATAATAACAGGGTTAGGCCTCCCACAAAGAGGCCTCGGGGTTAGACCCTTAGACTCTTATTTGTATTGTGAGGGTTAATAAGTCAGGGGGACTTGGAGAATGAAACCAACTCTCCGTGAGAAGGGAAGTGTCAGAGGAAGTAAGTCAGAGATAACAGCCACTTCAGTAACCAGCAGACTATGGCAAGAGGTCAAACTCTATGACATGACTCATGGATTATCGGGGTTCCACTGTTAATAGTCCTAGGCAGTCTGTGTGGGACACAAAACCAATTCATTCTCATTCTCCCCCAACTCCTGGGTTGGACTAATCCAGATGGCCTTTGGAAAGCTGCCCAGGGACTTTATGAGTACCTGGCACCTAACAGGGGAAGTGGATTTACAAGCCTCTCTGACTAGCCACTAACCTCAATCCCAGGGGATATGCAAAATTTCAAGGACCATAGGATCACAGTTATATAGTTGGGGGTTGTCTAGTCTAATTCTCTTGTTTTACCATTAAAGAAATTGGGGCCCAGAAAGATGAAATGATTTGCAAGTTACTCAGCTTGTTAGCGGCAGAGTCAGGATTTGAATGCAGATCCTTCGATGCCAAATTCAGCTATTTCTCTATTGCATTCCTGGAAGTCTCTCCAACATGACAAATTGGCAGGGTGTGATGGTGGAGGTTGTTTGACCTTTGCATCATTCAAACTCTTTCCTCCCCTTTTAAAGTTCTTCAACTTTATAATCTTTCTCTCTAAACCAAAATACTCTCATCTCCCCTATTTCCATTTCCCAGTATAAGCCAGAAAGTGATTTATTTTTATTGGAAACAATAGGAAGAACTTGATCTTGAGGAACCAGTAGAGCCTGGGATGGGTAGAAGGGCCTGACAGAAATCAACTTATCTTCTCTGGGCCCAGCCCTATAATTCTTGCCCAATGAGGAGAACATCACCGTTTTCTTAGTTCTTTTGCAGTTCCACCAGGGAAGGTGCAATCTGCATTGACAGATTCTGGGGAACTTGGGGTGAAAAAGCTCCTGTGAGACATAGAAACACATGGAGAATATTGATAATGAATGAGATGGTCAAGGAGGGTGGGAGAAGGGTGTGATGGTCTTGGGGCAGTTGGAGAGGAAAGAACACACTGATTACTGGGAAATCAGTAGCTAGGAGCACATGGAGAGCCAGATCTGGGTATTTTATAGGGTGATAACTCCCTCTTACATATACTCATGATATCAATGTAACAAATATAAGCAGGAAAGGTGGTGGGTTGGCTATGTAGAATGAGTGAGGATAACAGATGGATAGCCTGAGGACTGCACTGGTATCCACAAAATATTAAAAGAATAAAAGGAAAGCTCCCAGCATGGGCATAGATCCTCTAATTAAGCTCTATAGTAAGACATGGCAAGCGATCACACAGAACAAAGTACTAGGGTTGGGAAGAAAGGATGAAAGGATGCCCACATGGATGAGAACAAATCCTGGAGTCGAACCTCACAAGGCCTACAGTCATGCTGATTGTGCAGGCTCCTTCAAGGGAAACACCAGAGAGTAAGATGATTTAAAGCAGGGGTTGGTAACCTATTTTATGGCATGCATCCCTGGTGAAGCCTATGGACCTCCTATTAAGGTTTTTAAATGCATAGAATAGAACATGTAGGATTACCAAAAAAATCAATTATATTAAAATACAGTCAACAAAATTTTTAAAAACGTTCAGGGATTCCAAGTTAAAATATTCCCTGTCGCCCCTCCCCCTGCAAGATGCTTTACTCACCCACTCCTATGTACTGTTTCAGTGACACTGGTCTTCTTGCTGTTCTTTGTACACAGCACTCCATCACTGGACTTGGGACTTTTTTACTGGCTGTCCCTCATGACTGGGATGGTCACTCTTCTCACCTCCACTTCCTGGCTTCCTTCTAGTCTCAGCTGAGTCTCACTGTCAACAAGAAACCTTTCTTGATGGCCTTTAATTCTAGTGACTTCTCTCTGTCATTTGCCTCCTATTTATCCTTTATACATCTTGTTGGTACATAGTTGTTTTAAATTTTATCTCCCCCATTAACCCGGGGGCCCCTTGAGAGCAGAGACTGTCCTTTGCCTTTCTTTGTATCCCTGCAGCTTAGCAAAGTGCCTGGCTTGTAGTAAGCACTTAATAAATGTTTACCACCTGTCTGAAAACAGGGCAGGCACAACAGAAGTGATGGATTAGGCATTAGTTATCATTAATTTCCCATTTCAAGGATTCTCAGGTCCTGGGATACTGGGACCCTGGCAGCAAGGAACTTTGGGACAGGAGATTGGTTTCTAGTCACAACATTGCTCACTCTACACTTTTTTTCCTCTTCTAACTTTGCTTTCCTCATCTATAAAATGAGGCAGTTTGACCAATATATCTTTTTTAAAAAATAATATTTTATTTTCCCCATTACATGTCATAACAATTCTTTAAACATTTTTTTTTAAGTTTTGAGTCTCAGATTCTATCCCTCCCTTTCTTCCTGAGACAGTAAGCAATCGGATATAGGTTACACATATGCAATCATGTAAAACATTTACATATTGGGTGTTTTGTACAAGAAGATGAAAGGAAGGAAGGAAGGAAGGAAGGAAGGAAGGAAGGAAGGAAGGAAGGAAGGAAGGAAGGAAGGAAGGAAGGAGGGAAGGAAGGAAGGAAGGAGGGAAGGAAGGAAGGAAAAAAAGGAAGGAAGAAAAAGAAAGAACAGAGAAGAGAAAAATAGCATGCTTCAGTCTGTATCAGACAATATCAGTTCTTTCTCTGGATAGCTTCATCATGAGTCATTTGGGATTGTCTTAGATCATTGTATTGTTGAGAACAGTTAAGTCATTTACAATTCATCACACAATATTGCTGTTACTTCATACATAGACCAATATAGCTTTAAGGACCCTTCTAGCTTTGAGAAGATCTGTAAACAGTAAGAGATGCCCAGTTCATAGAGCCTGAGGACAGTGACTGGGCCTAATTTTGTTTTCACAGCCCTTAATGTATTGTGGGAAATCAGGAAACAGGAAGAATGTTAGTGGTAAGATAGGGACTTCACCTGTGAATAGACTTTCTGCAAAGGAGAAGAGAATTCTGGACAGCAGAGGGAGCCCTTGGCCATGGTATTGCCCAACCTTTCACATAGCATCTACCAGAGCCACTCCGTTTCTATATAGGTGGAGAATGTGGAATTATTTGAAGGCAACTAAAAATCTTACCAGGCCCAATTGTGCTCTACAGTGGAAAAAACCCTAGGTTGGGAGTCTAGAGGCCTAGGTCTTAGAACTAGGTCTAATCCTAGGTTTGCTTAAAATTGCTGGGTGACTTTAAAGAACACCCTTATACCCTCTTAGGATGATGCAGGGGAGAAAATGCTGTGCTTGGAATCAGACTCATCTTCCTGAGTTCAAATCTGACCTCAGACACTTAGTAGCTATATGATCCCGAGCAAGTCAATTAGCCCTGTTTGCTTCAGTTTCCTCACCTGTAAAATGAGCTGGAGAAGGAAATGGCAAACCACTCCAGTATCTCTGCCCAGAAAACCTTAAATGGGGTCATGGAGAGTTGGAAACGACTGAAAAATGACTGAACAACAAGAAAAGACCAACTGTGGAGAAAACCTAGAGAAAACACAGTTATGAAAGAGAGGAGAATGATTTACAGTGTCAGAGTTGGCAGAGTGGTCAGGAAGAATGAGAACTGAGAAGAGCTGGTTGGATTTGGTAATTAAATCACTGGTGACTTTGGATTTTAAGATTCACATTAAGGTAGTGTAGTATCATGTAGAAAGAGCTGGCAAGGACCTCAGAGACCATCTAATCCAATCCAGTCATTTTACAAATGAGGAAACCGAGACCCAGGGAGGTGAAATCACTTGACAAAAGTCACACAAGTATTACACATCAGCAGATGTATTTGAACACCGGTCCTCTGACTCTAGAGCCAGTGTGCTTTCTATTGTACCATACTTCCCATAAGTGGATGAGTGCTCTGGGTGGATGGTTTTGACTTCATGAAGAGTCAATATAGTATAGCTCAATGAAGGTTCAACACTCTTTGTGGGGGCAAAAAATAAAATGAAACAAAGTGGGACATGGCAGAATAAATCATGGAATATAAGGCATACATCATTTTACTGCACTTCCCAGACATTGTGTGTGTATGTGGGAAGGTGGTTGGGGGTTTTTTGGATTGTTTTTACAAATTGAAGTTTTGTGGCAACTCCACATAGTACATCATTTTCTTTTCTTTTTTGTTGTTTATTTTTAGTTTTCAACATTCATTTCCACAAGGTTTTGAGTTACAAATTTTCTCCCCATCTTTCCTCTACCCACCACCCCAAAATAATGATCCCACTGAATACCCCTTCCCCCAATCTGCTCTCTCTTATATCCTCCCCCACTCCCTCTCTGACTTTCTAGTAGGGCAAGATAGATTTCTGTACCTCTGTGCCTGTATATCTTATTTCTCTGCTGCATGTAAAAATAATAATAATAATAATAATAATATTTTAAACATTTGATTTCACAGCTTTGATTTCCAGATTCTTTCCCTTCTTCCCTTGTCACCTGCCTCTACTGAGAAGATAAGCAATTTAATATAGGTTGTACATGTGTACTTATGAAAAACATTTTCATAGGAGATATATCGTGAAAGACTGACTATATTTCCCTCCATCCTATTCCCCCCCACTTATTCAATTTTCTACTTTGACCCTGTCCCTTTCCAAAAGTGTGTGCTTCTAACTACCCTTCTCCCCAATCTGCCCTCCTTTCTATCATCCCCCCTCTTATCCCCTTCCCCCTTACTTTCCTGTAGGGTAAGATATCCAATTTAGTATGTATGTTATTCCCTCCTTAAGCCAAATTCAATGAGAGTAAAGTTGACCCATTCTCTTTTACCTTCCTGCTCTTCCTCTCCATTGTAAGAGTTTTTTCTTGCCTCTTTTATATGAGATAATTTACCCTATTCTGTCTCTCTCTATCTCCTCTCATTATATTCCTCTCTCACCTCTTAATTTTATTTTTTAGAAATCATCCCTTCTTATTCAACTGATCCTTTGCCCTATGTCTACATATACATGTACACATATATACACACACTCGAATAAGTATTTATACACACATATACACTTCTATATAAACATATATTCCCTTCAACTATCCTTATACTGAGAAAAGTCTCATGAGCTACAATGATCATTTTTCCATTTAGGGATGTAAATAGTTCAACTTTGATAAGTTCCTTATGATTTCTTTTTCCTCTTTACCTTCTTATGCTTCTCTTGCTTCTTGTATTTGAAAGTCAAATTTTTTATTCAACTCTGGTTTTTTCATCAAGAATTTTTGAAAGTCCTTTATTTCATTAAATGACCATATTTCCCCCTGAAACATTACACTCAGATTTGCTGGGTAGGTGATTCTTGGTTTTAATCCTAGCTCCTTTGAGCTCCAGAATATCGGTCTAAGTCCTTTAATCCCTTAATGTAGAAGCTGCTAGATCCTGTGTTATCCTGATTGTGTTTCTACAATATTCAAATTGTTCCTTCCTGGCTGCTTGTAATATGTTCTCCTTGACCTGGGAATGCTGGAATTTGGCTATGATATTCCTAGGAGTTTTCTTTTGGGGATCTTTTTCAAGAGGTGATAGGTGAATTCTTTCCATTTCTATTTTGCCCTCTGATTCTAAAATATCAGGACAGTTTTCCTTGAAAATTTCTTAAAGGGTGATTTCTAGGTTCTTTTTTTGATCATGGCTTTCAGGCAGTCCAATAATTTTAAAATTATTTCTCCTGGATCTATTTTCCAGGTCAGTGGTTTTTCCAATAAGGTATTTCACATTGCCTTCTATTTTTTCATTTGTTTGGATCTGTTTAATAGCATCTTGATTTCTCATAAAATCATCAGGTTCCATTTGCTTCACTCTTAATTCTGAAGGAATTATTCTCTTCAGTGAGCTTTTGAAATTCCTTTTCCATCTGGCAAATTAGACTTTTTAAGGCAGTCTTCTCCTTATTGGCTTTTTGAGCCTCTTTTGCCATTTGAGTTAGTCTATTTTTTAAGGTGTTATTTTCTTCACTCAGGTTGTTGACTCTCTTTTCATGATTTTCTTGCATCATTTTCTCTTCCCAGTTTTGCCTCCACTTCTCTTGATTTTCAAAACCCTTCTTGAGCTCCTCCATGGCCTGTAACCAACTCGTATTTTTCTTTGAAGCTTTTGATGCAGGAGTTCTGATTTCATTGTCTTCCTCCTGTTCCATGCTTTGATCATTGTTGTCCCCGAAAAAGGAATATAAGGTTTGATAATTCTTCTTACCTTGCTTCCTCTGCTTGCTCATGTTGCTAGTCAATTACTTGACTTTTTATCTCTTTGCCACAGTAGAACTCTGCTTCCAGAAAAGGGAGCTTTTCCCCAAATTGCTGGGGGTTTTGCAGCTGCCAGAGCTATTAGGAGGGCACCCTCTCTACAGCCCCCTCCCCCCACAAGCTCTGGACCACTGGCCACACACACCAGGAACTCCAACCAAGACAGCAATCCAGATCCAAGCAGGTTAAAGCAAGAGTGATTACCCTCTGAATGGTCACTTGGTCCCCCTACAGTCTGCAGGCCAGGAGCTCTGGAGGCAGCCTTGCAGGGAAGCAGCTACAACCATGACTCTACCACCTCTCATCCCAGGGGCAGGGACCAGACCATGCCCTTCCTTTCCATCAGAGTTCCTGACTAACCTTTTACTTGCTCTTTGGTGTTTATGGGTTAAGGAGTCTGGAAACCATCATAGCTGCTGGTGATTTACTTTCCTGAAGTCTGCTCCAGCCAAAGCTGGTTGAGGCCCTCCAGAGGCCAAAACCACAGGAGAGCTTTCTGCTCCCAGCTTACTGCAATGGACCCTTCCTGTAGGGTAGGGTCCTCTACCAGGATGCCTTCAGCCAGAGATTTGTTTCTCTCTGTTACTTTGTGGGTTCTGTAGCTCTAAAATTTGCTTAGGGTCATATTTTATAGATATTTGAGGTGGTTGTTGAGGGGGAGCTCATAAAATTTCCTTCTTCTACACTGCCATCTTGGCTCCTCCCCAAACACTGTTTTTCTAATAGCATGTGCTCACATCATGTCTCTGTAACATTTTGATAATTCTCACAATATTTCAAACTTATTATTATTATTATTATATCTGTCATGGCGAACTTTCATGTTACTATTATAATTGTTTTGGGGCACCACAAACTATACCCATATAAGATGGGAACCTAATTGAAAAATGTTATATGTGTTCTGATTGCCCCCTTTCCTCAGCTCTCTCTATTTCCTGAGACACAACAGTACTTAAATTAGGCCCAATTAATTACCCTACAATGGTCTCTAAGTATTCAGGTGAAATGGAGAGTCAATCTATGCAGCAAACTTTATTGTTGTCTTATTATAAGAAATTGCTACAGTCACCCCAACCCTCAGCAATCACCACCCTGATGGGTCAAAAGCCATCAACATCGAGGCAAGACCCTTCACCAGTAAAAATATTACAACTCACTGAAGGTTCAGATGATGGTTAGCATTTTTTAGTAATAAAGTATTTTTTAAATAAGTCATATACATTTTTTGAGATGTCTAGTATTGCACACTTAATAGATTACTGTAAGGTGTAAACATAACTTTTATATGCACTGGGATACCAAAAATTTTTTGTGTCTCATTTTATTGCAATATTTACTTTATTGAGGTGGTCTGGAACTAGATTCGGAATGTCTCCAAGGTGTGCCTGGAAATATAATGGAATCCATAAAAAACAACGGATATGAGGGATTCAGAGAAACATGCATAGACTTATATGAATTAATGTAGAGGGAAGTAAGCAGAAGCATGAAGATATAACAAGCACAGAGACTAAAATAGTGTAAACAACCTCCTCTCTTTACCCCCGCAATGAAATCAAAGTCAATTATCATAATCAATATATCTCCCTCCTTTCACTGGAGGCCTATGTATGTCGCCCCTACGAATGTCGCCCCTTTTAGGAAGCATGGTCCAATGATTTAGCTTAACTGTTCTTTGTTACAAGCATACCAGGGGTCTCCAATGTCCCCTTGATGAAACTGTAGGATGTAAAATGCAAGAAACAGAGTTGCTGAGGCAAAAGGTTTTCCCCTTTCAGAATTCAAGTGGTCACATTGTCAGGAACTAAGGGACAAGACCTTAGACCTCATTGTCTCTGTTATCTGTCCCTTATAGCCAGTAAGAGAGGTTCATCAAGTGGATTGGGGGGGACTCAAATGATCAGGGGTCCCCTGATAAATCCCCAGCTACACAAGGAGCCTTGTGTAAGCTCCTATATCATAGGAGCAGAAAGTCTCCATCCTGTCCCTATTCTCAGCTTACAACACTAGAGACTCCAGGGAGTTTACCCTTGGGTCAGATTCAGTACATTCTCTCTTGGTTGAGCTGAGTTATCCCACTCCCAATGGGAGAGTACCTTTAGTTTGAACTGTCTGTGTTTGCTACCAATTTGAGGAAGTAAGTTATCTTTGATATTTTGCTGAGTGTATTCATTGTGGAACTGGTATTTGGTGAGAAAGGGGTCAAGCTTTGGATATAGATCTTTGGGTCCTCTTTCTCTCAAAATGACAGGGATCAGAAGTTAGATGGAACCCAGTCATGTCCCATAGATTAATAATATTTAAGGGAGCTGAAAGATATACTTTTAACCTGATGCTCTTTCTCTCTGAGAACAGAGTTGGGGTCTTAGGCCCCAACTTCTTGCTTTCTCCTCTTGGAAGGAATTAACACTTTCCTTGGAGAAGGGTGTGGGAAGAAGAGGCTAGAGATGTCAATTCGGCTTCATTTCAAGACACACAATGGTAATCCTCACCTCTCCTCTATGTGTGGGGCTCTTCCCTCTATTAAAGAAAATTCATTAAACTGCAACCTCCTGCTCTGTAATTTCTGTATCCTAAATCACCCACCCTTTGCCACACACTCCCTTCTTCCTCTCTCACCACTTCCTTCCCTACCACTGCAAAGGAACAAGTTCTTCCCCATATTAATTAGGTTAAGCTAAGGAAATGGATGATTCTGATGGACCTTCCCAGGCAACATCTAATCTCATCACTACTCCTTTTTCTTTCTCTGGTTGGTATTCACTCAGTTCATGTATTGTTGCATTATTCCTGCCCAGAGGGTAGGGCTCAATCCATAGCAGCCTTGGTCTTCCTAATTCAGCCTTTCTTCAAGCAGTCAGTTCTTCTGGACCACTAACTCCTGATGAACCATCCAGTCTCTCAACACCATCTTCTATGCCCCTGCTGCCCAGATCAGCACCCTGGCACTGTCCTCTCCAACACTGGGTCCTGCCTCATATAAAAGTCATCCCATTCTTCATTCCCCTCCTTCCTCTTCCAGCCAAGCAGATTATTCATGCTGACTTTATTATTCAACACAAACTTTCCTTCCCTGTCTTGACCTTTCTTTACTACACTCTGGGTAGTTTTAAACATTCTTGAGTAGAGACTAGCCTGAAGGCTACTCCCTTATAGCCTTAAATAGCCTGGAGGCTTGCAGTCCCTCTTCTCAGGGCACATAGATAGTTGTTTTCTTTCCTGTTAGGACTTACTACATAGCTCAAATCCTGACAAAGAGGATCTGAAACTCAGAGACAGTGGCATAAATAAATAGGAATAGTTCTAAGAGGACCCAAAGCATTGAGCTAAAGGAATGGCAAAGGTGAGGTTTCAGGTTTTGGTCACAGAATTATGGATGATCTATGGAGTGGGTACAGTACTTCCCCTATAATCACATGCTATGGAGTCAATTTCATAATTTTTACCCCTGAAGTTTTGTTTTTACAAGATTCTAATTTTTATATTTTTATTATCTATGAAATATACTTAAAAAATACTGGAAGTTATCAAAATAACATAACAGAGAATATAAATATTTGAATCTTATTGGCTTCCCAGAAACCCCCCCCCCAACACACACACTTTTAAAGTTTAATCTGCATTACTAATATTTTCTCCATAGCTTTTGTAAGTCTAGAAAATCAGCAAAACAAATCAAGACCTGATTTGTAGTGTTTGTCAGCTTCAAAAACTTATTACCTATGTGAACCTTAACCTTTTTCTATCTCAGTTTCCTCAGCTATAAAAAAAGCAGAAATAATAATTGCATCCATGTCACAGGGTTGTTATGAGGATCAAATGAGATAATATTTGTAAAAGTGCCTAGAATAGTGCCTGGCATGTGTTGTTATCAAGTCATTTCAACTGTTTCCAACTCTTTGTGACCCCATTAGGGGTCTTCCTCACTCCAGGCCTGGCACTCTGTCTACCGTGCCACCTATTTATAAAGATAAATTCATTTTCTTTCAACCCAAACTTTCCTCTCTACCAAACTTAACTATTTTTTCCACTCTCCATTCCCCATTTTTTCCACTCTCCTCAATTGTAACCTTGACATTTTTTAATCTACTCCTCCCTCTCCCTATATCCAACTAATCACTAAATCTTGCTATTCCTACCTCCACAGCATCTCTTTTTTCTGATCTCTCTACTCACAGGGTTACCACTTAGTTCAGGGACTTTTTATCTCTTGCCTAGATGACTTCCTAATTGGTCTCCTTGCCTCAAGTCTCTCTCCCCTCCAATCCATCCTCCATACAACAGCCAAAGTGATAAAGTGATCTTCCTTAACCATAGATATGACAATGTCCCTCTCTTAATAAGTTTTAATGGCTCCCTATTGCCTCTAGGATAATACTCAACAGCATTGGCCTTCCCAGCTCCAAAGGAACTCTAGAGTCCCTTCCAGATCTAAATCTATGACTCTGTTATTGAATGATAACTATTATGATTGAAGGAAGAACTTTGTTTTCTTTCTTTTTTTCATTTTTCTCCTGGTGTCTACTGATGGGGTTCAGGTTCTGGGAATCCCCTTGAATCTTTCTACCTGATGAGGTGTTTGCCTGAGGTCATAAGCCTTTAATTTCTAGGCCTAAATCTCTTGTTACTCTTAACCTAGCCTAGCCCTCCATTGCCTGGCTGCCTCTCACTTTAGATCCTATCAAAATATCTATACCCAAATCTGTTACCCTTAAACTAGCCTGGCCCTCATTTGTCTGTCATCTCCAGGTAGCCTTTAGCTATTTCCCACCTTTAATCCCATTCCTGGAGTCTGACCTTCCATCAAGATCCTTCTTAGACTCCTCCTAAAGACCCTCCCCAAACCCTTCCTCTAGATAACCCCTAGAAACCTCCCACAGTCTTTCTGTATATAAAATCCATCTTGGCTCCATGAAGGGGCTGAGAGTAATCTAGCACAGACTCATTTTGTATCAGATTATTCTGGCCAATTGTCCCATAGAAACACCACAGATACTTAGGCTCCTTCAGAGTGTACCCATTATGGCGAATCTTTAATACACTTTGCTTTACTTTGAGAGAAGATTTGAGTTGGATTCATTCAGCAGGACCCCACATGTTGGTATTTTGGGGTCTCAAGCACCCCTAAGACCCTAGATCTCAACACCTACCGCAGTGGGATGAACTTAACAAATATTTGTAAAAGAGTAAGAATGAGGAGGAAGGGAAAGTAGGGTATAGATAGGCAAAAACATGAGGAACAAGCACTTCAGGAAGACTAGTCAAAGTTACAGAAATCAGTGTGACAAAAGCAGAGGTTACACACCAGTGAAAAATAAGGATAAACCTGAAAAAGTAGGTTGGGTCCAGATTTTCCTCACTGAGGACTTTATCTGTAGGCAATGAAGCCACTGAAGAGTTAGTAGTGAATATTGTTTGGGGGAGATTAACGTGATATTCATGTGTAGGGTGGATTGGAAGAGGGAGAGAGTGGAGAGGCAGAGAGACCATCTAGGAGGCTATTTCAATACAACAGGCATGGCATGATTAGATGCTAAACTGGGGTGAGAATACTGAAAAAGAGAGGGAAGATAAGATGTGGTGAAGGACTAGTTGTAAGGATATGGTGACTGGCTATGTGAGATCTGGAAGAGTCTTTTATGATAACTAAAGATTTGGGGCCGGGAGTAACTGAGGAAATGATGACAGCATTGGCAGAAATCAAGAAGAGACCATAGTTACATGAGCAAAGATGAATGATTCAGTATTCAATAATTGAAGACAAGTCACCAACCTGGCTTACTCCAAGGTCCAAAGAAAAGTACAAGTGCAGAAGCAGAGAGGCCAACCAAAATGAACTGGGTCCCAATCAGTCCAAGGGCCAAGTGACCAATCTTTTCACTTGAGTTGACTTGGGAGAAGAGGCCTGAAGGGTCAGAATAGATAAATTTTGGGAATGAAGCTGGTGCTTCAGCTGGTGGCACTAGAGGTAATAGAGTCAGCCTAGCTTAATTTACTCCCAGGTTTAGGTGGTTTAGCTTTGAGCTTATGTATGCAAGATGATGACTCATGTTATCTTCTTTACAAAAAAAAATACAGAATTGATGCGGAGTATATGAGGGTGTCAAAAGAAGGTGCCACTGTTTTGGTCTAGGGGTGCTGGGAACCCTGAAATTCAAGGGCAAAAGGTGTTGTTCTGCCTTGAAAGAATTCAAATCAAGGTTTCAGTCAGAGACAAGATTTATTAAAACAACTGCTTGGGGTGGGTGAGATTTTAAGGCTGCATTTTTGACACTTGTATTCACAAGTGGGCCAGATTTTAAAAATCTAAATAATTTAATGAGGGCAAGATGGACACTTTTATACTGAAAGACTGTGGGAAGATCTGGATGTGATCTAGGAGTGGGCCAATAGCCTGGGATGATCTGGAGGTAACAAAGAAGGGGTCTAGATGGGATTAAGGGTGGGAAATAGTCTGGGATAGTATGGAGGTAACAAACTAGGAAGGTTGGAGTGGGTCCTAAGGTGACTGAGAAAGAAGGGTTGGGCTTGGGGCCTCTATGAAAGAACAGTTGAAAGGATTGTTGGGGTGGGCTATGCCTTAGGCAAACACAGAGATCTAGGTTCTGGGTTGTGTGGGAAGGTTTTAGGGGCTTTTAGGGGTACAGGTCTCATCCCCATTCCCACCATATCCCACATTGCATCCTGAGAATAAGGAAAGGAATTTTGAGGGATTGTTAGATCAGAAGACATAAAACAGTGACCCAGGGCAGGCACAGTTTGGAATAACTCTGTATTTTCCTGGTTTTTGTAATCCCTTTAGTCACTAATTCATTCCATATACAATTACTAGGTAGTGGGAGACCTTGGCCCTTTTAAGCTAAGGTTTTTTCAGGTTCTCACTTTGAGTGAGGCAATGCCCCTTCAAGGGAATAGATCTCCTTAAGAAGTGTCTCAGGTGGGGGCGGCTAGGTGACGCAGAGAGTAGACACTGGCCCTGGAGTCAGGAGGACCTGAGTTCAAATCTGGCCTCATACACTTAACACTTACTGTGTGACCCTGGACAAGTCACTTAACCCCAATTGCCTTGCCTTCTGCTCTCCAAAAAGAGAAAAGAAAAAAAAGGGAGTCAAGGAATGGCCCTTTAAATCAATGAAATATTAAGTGGTGCTTGGGCAGGGATGGTACAGGGGAGGAGAGTAGAGGGAAGGAGAGGAGGGAGAAGAGGGAAAGAGAGGAGAAGGGAGGTGAGATAAGGGGAGGGGAATGAAGATGGGGGGAAAATAGGGGAGAAAAGAGGAAAGAGGAGAAGAGGGGAGGAGAAGAGGGAAGGGGAGTCCTGAATTATATCTGGCTATTGGATCCAGATGGCTCTGGAGGAGAAAGTGAAGCTGGTGACTTTGCACAGCCCTCATTCACTCAAAGCAATGTCAATTGTAAGTCATTACATCATATCCCTGATATCTTGGCCCTCTTTGAGAACAAGGACCATTCACATCTTGTGAGTAGTCTGAGCTACCTGAATGGGGACCCAGCTGGCCAGTTACAGTTGGGCAACTCATCTCCATCTCCCTCCCCCTCTGATTGTTCTGCCCAAAGGAAGGTAAATGTTGACGGCTAAAAGCTATTTAGGTCCCTTGGGCTTTACTGGCTAGATTTCTTTCTCAAAGACCAAGCCTTAAACCCAATTCACTCTGGATCTCATGGATCAGACAACAATAGGTCTCTGCCCAAGCATCATTGATTTTTTGGGCTCTCCTGGCTCCGATGTGAATATAAATAATGACTGTTTCTTTTTTGGCCAGCAAACCTGAGGGTCTCCCCCTCCCAGCTTAATTTATTTTTTTTTAATTAGAGAGACCATCTCTTGACTTCTTAAAGAGGCCTATTCACTGAACAGACATTGCCTCAATCTAAATGAGAACCTGAAAAGACTTTAGCTTAAAAGGACCAAGGTATCCCACTATATCCTGAGCCATCTCCAAGCATCCTGATCCATATCTGGCCACTGGACCCAGATGACTCTGGAGGAGAATGTGAGGCTGGTGACTTTGCACTGCTCTTCTTCACTTAAATCAAAGTCAATTGCAAGTCATGTCACCATCTCCCTGATGTCATGGTCCTCTTTGAGAAGGAAGGACAAACCACACATTAGGTACTTATTATGTGCAAATTACTTTCTATCTTTAACAGACATATTTCCTCAGAGATGTCTGATAATTTCTAATTAACATTTCCTGGGATATCTAATAGAGAAATGATATTAAATTTTTAAAAATCATTCTTTCCTTTCACAGAATTATCACCCTGGTTAACTAGGCTCTCTCTGATTGCCCTGGAACAGTCTGTAGGGGCCCCTCTCAGGTGGTCAAAGGTTGACTGAGATGAATGGAGGTAGGACTCACTTTTCATGGTGACATTCACTCTCAGGCTGCTGATGGTGTTGATGCCATTGTTAGCAGTACAGTAATACTTCCCTGCATCACTCTCATTCACAGCAGAAAGCACAAACTTTTCCTCCAGAGAATGTTGAGTCTTCTCTCCCAGACTTGCCTTCATGCCCTCTCTGTGCCAGGAGAATGTGATGTTCCCTGTGCCCTGAGCTATTGAGCAGATGAAGACTAGCTTCTCTCCTTCAGTCACCTGCCCCCCGGGGGGCTGAGTCTCCATTAGGATGCCAGAGATGGGGATTCCTGGGTGAATATGAAGTTCACAAATGAGGGTCCTTCCTGACTTTGGTGGATGTCAAAGGTGGCAGGGGAAGCTGTACCCAACTTGTACATGTCTGTGCAATGGGAGCTTAGGGAAACATATGGTAAGGAAGGAGGAAATGGATTACTGGTATATTAAGCCTGGACATGGGGAATAATCCTGAATATATTAGTGGGGAGGAGTCATCATTTCCCAGGTTAAGACAGTGTTAACCCCCCCCCCCCCCCCCAGCAATAAGCTTCTGAACTACAGCTTTGGCTAAGGGCCATTCCAAGGCAGAACCTAGTGGGGAATTAAGACATTTTAGTGGGGGTGGCTAGGTGGTGCAATGAATAGAGCACTGGCCCTGGAGTCAGGGGGACCTCTGTTTAAATCTCAGACACTTAACACAACACTTACTAGCCTTGTAACCTTGGGCAAGTCATTTAACCCCAATTGCCTCACCCTTCTCCCACCAAAAAAAAAAAAAAAAAGGCATTTGAATGATGCCTCACTGGGTAGACCTTTTTGTCAGATAGGATACAGAGGCTACTGAGAAATATCATCTCTATCTAAAGGTGGCATCATTCAGGTTACACCAACCACATTTACCTTCAAGGCCCAGATGAAAACCTTCTTTTACTCCTCTAGCCCACAATTATCTCTCTTCTATCACCTCCTTTTCTAGAGTTAAATGATGTAATGGTAACGGGATTTGAAGATCTTCCAGGCTCCTAGTATTGGCAAGCTAACAAGTAACTTAGCACCTTGTTTCAAGTTGTTGATTGTATCAAGTATTAAGATCCAGAACTTGTGAATCTCACTGTGGGAGGAAGTTTCTGATGTAACAGGAAGGGTTGGAACAGGGAGGAGATACCATATATAAGGAAAAGCCCAAGCTAGAGAGCCGGAATTGCTGAGAGAAAGAGAACTGCTAGGATCCCGAGAACTTCTGAAAACTGCTATGAATTGAGAACTGCTGGGAGCCAGAACTTCTTCTGAGAACCAAATTGAGAACTTCTGAGCACCAGCCAGAACTGCTGAGAACTTCTGAGAGTCAGCTAGAACTGCTGGGAGCAAGCAGAATGGAGGCTGAGAAGCTACTGTGAGTGAGGAGAGGAGGATCCTTGCTTGAGAGAGCCTGTTTTGTTTTGAAGGCTTGGGAATGTGGGTGTTCACTGCATTGTTTATGTGCACCAACTTCGTGGTTACTATAATGAATTTGACTTTTTGGTTTGGGGACTTGGTTTTCTGGTATTTGAATAAATGCCTTGGTTCTGTCCTCCATGTGGAGAGCATGTTACATTTTGTGATTAACAACTACACCAGCATATTCATAGCTGCTGTGTGCACTGTGAATATCAAATTTCTGGCACAGATGATGCGCACAATTCATCATTAATCTGTTCTCTGTTTTCTGGGAATGTCTTGTATCTCCTATTGTCAGCTCCTTGCATTCAGAAGCCATGCCTGATGTATCTTTGTACATTCTATTTCCTCTTGTCACAAGCACTGAGAATGGTGTTGGGCATGAAGCAAATACTCAATAAATACTTTGGAGGTAGCTGGATTGGCATGAAGAACAATGGTATAGGGCTGTAAAAATATTATTAACTAATCCTGCAATTCAGGGATTTTGCTCATTTTAGTCTTGATGACACAAGATTCAAGAGAAGCATAAAAAGTAAAAATAAAAGAGAAATCATAAAGGACTTAATAAGGTTAAACTGTTTACATTCCTATAGGGGAAGATGATGCATATATTTCCTAAGACTTTTGTCATTATTAGGGTAGTTAGGAGTTTACATAGATAGAGGGCACAGATCTTAGTCAATTATGTCAGGAGTATCTAAAAAAATGGAGAGGAAAGAAAGAGGGATGCAACAGGAGAAGGAGAAAGGGAGAGGGAGAGTGGAGAAAATTATCTCACATAAAAGAGAACTGTAAGGAAGAGGTAGTTTGGGGTTTTTTTCCTACAATAGAAAGGAAAAGGGGGGTAGGGGTGGAGACAGGCAATGCCTGTCACTTTCATCTGAACCGATTCAAAGAGGGAAGAATATCTATGCACACTCAGATGTAGAAATATATCTTCCCTAACAGGGAGTTAGGAGGGGGAGAGACTAAGAAGAAATGGTACAAGGGGGAGGATAAGAGGAAAGGTGTATCAAAGGAGACACTGGTCAAAAATGATACAAATCTTTGAGGAAGAATGGGGTTAAAAAAGAGAAGGGAGAGAAGGATAAACAGAAGAAAATAGAATGGAGAGAAATACACAGCAATCTTAACTGTGAATGTAAATGAGGTGAACTCACCCACAAAATGGAAGCAGGTAGCAGAATGGATTAGAAACCAGAGCCCTACAATATGTTATTTACACAAAATACAATTGGAATGGAAGACACACGTATAGAGTGAAAGTAAGGGGTTGAAGCAGAATCTATTATGCTTAAGCAGAAGTAAAAGAGGCACGGGGTAGCAATCATGATCTTAGACAAAGCAAAAGCAAAAATAGACTAAATTAAAAGAAATAGCCAGGGAAATGACATTTTGCTAAAAATGTACCATAGAGAATGGAGAAGTATCAATACTAAAATATATATACATTAAATGGCATAGCAAGTTATAGTAGTTACAGGAAGAAATAGGTAGTAAAACTATACTAATGGGAGACCTACATTTATTTTTCTCAGAACTAGATAAATCTAAACACAAAATAAATAAGAATGAAATTAAGGAGATGAATAGAATTTTAGAAAAGTTAGAGATGATAGACCTTTGGAGAAAATTCAATAAAAACAGAAAGGAATATCCTTTTTCCCCCCTCTGCTTTATATGGCACCTTCACAAAAACTTTACAAAAAATGCCGAAAGGCAAAAATATTAAATATTTTCTTCCTGGACCATAATTCAATAAAAATTACATTCAATAAAAGGCCTTGTCGCATAGATTAAAAATTAATCAGAAACTGAATAATCTAATGTTAAAGAATGAATGGGTCAAAGAACAAATCATAGAAACAACTAACAATTTCATTAAAGATAATGAAAACAATGAGACGGCATGCCAAAATTTATGGGATATAACCAAAGCAGTACTACGGGCAAATTTATATCTCTAAGTGCTTACATCAATAAAAGAGAGAATGACTACATTGATATGTATTAGGCATGCCCTAAAAAAAGACTAGAAAAAGAAAAAAATTTATATGCCCTATTTAACACCAAGATAGAAAGACTGAAAATTAGATATTAATAAAATTAAAAGTTAAAAATAACAGGGGGTGGAGTCAAAATGTCGGAGTAGAAACAGGACTTCTGTGGAGCTCCTGGCTTCCACCTCTTCCCATTCATGTTAAAGGTGACTCTGAACAAACTTTGGAGCTACAGAACTCACAAAATGACATAGAGAACCTAACCTCCCGCTGAGGACAGCCTGGCAGGCCAGCAGGAAGTGGCCAGCTCATCGCTCTGGGAACTGACCCCCGCCCTGCTAGGAGCTAGTTTTTAGCCTTAGGGCAGCCTGACCAGCTGCCAGCTGGAGGGACTTCAGATCACCAGCAGGTGTGGCAACTTCCAGAATTATCAACTCATAGATGCTAAGGACAAAGTGAGAGATCAGTGCAGTGTGGACTTTGGGATCTGGTAGTTTGGGAGTGTGGTCTGGCCTTTATCCCCTGGAGAGAGAAGCCACTGAGGCACTGCAGCCGTGCAGCCACCGCCATGTGGCAACTTTAGCTCCTGGCCTGCAGAGTCTGAGGGGTAATCGCTCTTGCTTTAACCTGCTTGTGTCTGGATTGTGGTCTAGGGTGTAGGTCCTGAGGTGTATGACCAGCTTGCCAGAAGGTGTGGAATCTTCAGAGAGGGCATCCAACTAATACCTTCAGCAGCTAAGAAAACCCCAGCAATTAGGACAAAGCTCCCCTGTCTGGCAGCAGAGTTCAACTGTGGCAAAAAGCTCAAAAGTCAAGTAATTGAGTGGCAACATGAGCAAATGAGGAAAGCAAAGCAAGCAGAGCAACCCAACTTTACATTCCTATTTTAGGGACAAAAAGGATCAAAGCATGAAACAGGAAGAAGACAGTGAAGTTAGAACTCCTGCACCAAAACCTTCCAAGAAAAATCTGAGCTGGTTACAGGCCATAGAGTACCTTAAGAAGGATTTTGAAAACCAAATAAGAAACGTGGAGGAAAAATTGGGAAGAGAAATGAGAATGATGCTAGAAAAATCATGAAAAGCAAGTCAATAGCCTGCTAAAGGGGACCCAAAAATACACTGAAGAAAATAACACCTTAAAAAATGGCTAACTCGGGGCATCTAGGTGGTGCAGTGAATAGAGTGCTGGCCCTGGAGTCAGGAGGACCTGAGTTCAAATCCAGCCTCAGACATTTAACACTTAACTAGTCATTTGACCTTGGGCAAGCCATTTATCCCCAATTGCCCTCCAACAAAAAAAAAAAAAAAAAAAAAAAAAAGGCTAACTCAAATGGGAAAAGAGGCCCAAAAATCCAAAGAGGAGAAGAATGCCTTAAAAGCCAAATTTGCCAGATGGAAAAGGAATTTCAAAAACTCACTGAAGTGAATAATTCCTTCAAGATTAGATTGGAGCAACTGGAAGCTAATGACTTTATGAGAAATCAAGATATTATAAAACAGGGGGCGGCTAGGTGGCACAGTGAATAGAGTGCCAGCCCTGGAGTCAGAAGGACCTGAGTTCGGAACCCGGCCTCAGACACTTAATCCACACAAACAAAAACCTAGCTGTGTAACCTTGGGCAAGTTACTTAACCCCAATTGCCCTAAAGGGGAGGCTAGGTGGCGCAGTGAGTAAGAGCGCCGGCCTCGGAGTTGGGATGACCCGAGATCAAATCTGGCCTCAGAAAATGAGCACCCACACATAAATAATGACTAGCCGTGTAACCTTGAGCAAGTTACTTAACCCTAATTGCTTAAAAAAAAAAGATATTATAAAACAGATCCAAACAAATGAAAAAATTGTAGGCAATGTGAAATATTCATCGGAAAAAACCACTGACCTGGAAAATAGATCCAGGAAAAATAATTTAAAAGCCATGATCAAAAAAAAGAGTCTAGACACCATCTTTCAAGAAATCATCAAGCAAAATTGCCCTGATATTTTAGAACCAGAGGGCAAAATAGAAATTGAAAGAATTCACTGATCGCCTCTTGAAAAAGATCCCCAGCTGTTCTCAGGCCCTGCAGGTCCTGGCTCCCCCGCTCTGCTCTGCTCAGCCTGGAGGAGCTTACCAAACCATTGTCGTCACTTCAGCAGGAGAACAAGGTGCTCAAGATCGAGCTGGAGACATACAAGTTCAAGTGCAAGGCACTGCAGGAGGAGAACCAGATCTGTGCAAGGCCAGCGTCACCATCCAATCAGAGATTTAAAAATGAGCAGGTAGTTTTTATACAAGGAATACAGGGCTAGTTTAACATTAGGAAATCTATCAGTATAACTGACTATATTAATTACAAAAATAACAAAAATGCTATGATTATCACAACAGATATGTGTAAAACTTCTGACAAAACATCACACATATTCCTATTACAATGTTAGCTAGCAAAGTAATAAATGAAGTTTTCTTTAAAATGTTCAGTTGTATCCATGGAAAATCAAGAGCAAGTATTATCTGTAATAAATAAACTAGATAAATAAAAGCAAACACTATCACAATTGTTATTGCATATTGTACTAGAAATGCTAGCTATAGCAATAAGACAAGAAAAAGAAATTGAAAGACTAAGAATAAGAAACCAGGAAATAAAACTCTCACTCTTTACAGATGGTATGATGATATACTTAAAAAGCCTTTAAGAATAAACTTAAGAAAGGAGTTGAAACAATTAACAATTTTAGCAAGGTCACAGGATATAAAATAAGCCCACATAATCATTAGTGTTTCTATATATTATCAATAAAATCTAGCAGGAAGAGATAGAAAGAGGAATTTCATTTAAAATAACTGCAGATAGTAAAAAATAAATATATATGACATAATAATATAGTATAATATCTAAAATTTAGTATAAAAATTTTAAAACAGCATAAAAAATAGAGTGTCTACCTGCCAAGACACCCAGGAACAAATTTTAAAAATATTTAATTTAATTTTAAATTTAATTTTAATTTTTAAATTTAATTTAAATTTAATTTTAATTAAATTTAAAAATATTTTAAAAATATTTTCACACAAATGAAGTCAGATCTGAACAGTTGGAGAAATAATAATGGCTCATAGATAGGCTGAGTCAATAGAATGAGAATGCCAGTTTTACCTAAATTAATTTACTTATTAGTCATATCAGTCAAATTAGTCAAATTAGCCATATTAATCAAACTACAAAAGAACTGTTTTGTAGAGCCAGAAAAAATAAAAACAAAATTCATTTAGAAGAACAAAAGATCAAGAATGTCAAGGGAATCAATGAAAAAAAAAGTGAAGAAAGGAGGTCTAGCAGTACCAGATTTCAAACTATGTTACCAAATGATAATCATCAAAACAAACTATTGCTGTATGAGAAATAGAGTGGTATATCAGTGGAATAGATTAGGTACACAAAACCCAGAAGTAAATGACCATAGGAATCTAGTTTTTGATAAACCCAAAGGTCCAGGTTTTAGTGGAAAGAATTCACTATTTAACCAAAATTTCTGAGAAAACTAGAAAGCAGTCTGGCAGAAACTAGGCAGAGAACAACATCTCATACCATGTTCCAACATAAAGCCAAATAGGTAAATGATTTATATATGAGTGGTGATATCATAAGCAAATAGGGATGCATGGAAAAAATTACTTGTCAGGTCTATGGATAAGGGAAAATTTTATTATCGAATAAAAAAGATAGAGAGGATTATGGGAAAATAAATAGATAATTTTTTTTCTTTTTTCGGAGGACAATTGGGGTTAAGTAACTTGCCCAAGGTCACAATGGCTAGGTTTTTGTTTGTGTGTGTTAAGTGCCTGAAGCCTGAGCCAAACTCAGGTCCTTCTGACTTCAGGGCCAGCGCACTACTTACTGAGCCACCTAGCTGCCCTATAAATAGATAATTTTGATTAAATGAAATAAAAAAATTAATGCAACCAAAATTATAAGAAAAACAGGAAATGGGAGGAAGAGAATTTATAGCAAATTTCTCTTATAAAGGCCTCATTTTTCAAACACACATATGAGATTGAGTGAAATTTATAAAAAAAAAAAGAGCAATTTCCCAATTGATAAGTCACCAAAGGATATGAATTATCAGTTTTCAGTGGAAGAAATTTAAAAAAAAAAACTATCAATAGTCACACAAAAAACGCTCTAAATCACTAAGGAGTAGAGAAAAGCAAATTAAAACAACTCAGAGATACTCTCACACCTGTCACATTGGCTAACATGACAGAAAAGGAAATGATAAATGCTAGAGAGGATGTGGAAAAACAGGATCATTTATACACTGTTTGTGAAGTTGTGAACTAGTCTGACCATTCTGGAAAACAATTTGGAAATATACCCAACGGACTGTAAAACTGCATACCCTTTTACCTAGCAATATCATTATTAGGTGACATAAAAAAGACATTAAAAAAAGGGAAAGGAGATACTATCTTCATCTATAGCTATACATGCATATACATACAAACAGTGTGATATGCATGTATATATGCCCACATCTACACATATGTATACATATGCATATAAACATCTTTGTATATTTTTATCTATTTGTAGTACTTTTTTGTAGTGGCAAAGAATTGGAAACTGAGGGGGTGTCTATCAGTTGGGGAATGGTTGAACAAGCTTTAGTATGTGGTTGTGATGGAATACTGTTGTGATAGAAGAAATAACAAGAGGGGATGTATTCAGGAAAAACCTGGTAAAACTTAGATGAGCTAATATAAATGGAAGGGAGTAGAAACAGGAGAACACTGTATACAGTAATAGCAATATTGTAATGATGATCACCTGTGAACACCTCAGCTTCTCTGAGTAAGACACTGATCCACAGAGGATTATAAAATGAAAAATGCTACCCACCTCCAAAAAGGGAACTGATGAACTCTGAGCACATATTAAAGCATATTTTTTTCGCTTCTATTTTTCTTGCTTTTTTTTCAATGTGACTAATATGGAAATACATTTTTCATGATTTTACATATAAAATGAGTATCATGTTGCTTGCCTTCTCAATGGGTGGGGAAGGGGCTGGAGGGAGGGAGAGAATTTAAGAATCAAAACTTTGAAAAGATGTTAAAATTGGTTTAAGGGTGCTTGCTCAGGATGGAATTCACACTGCTTGCTTAGAGCACATTTCTGTTGCTCACCCCCAGCAAGTCATTTGCTTATAACTTTACTGAGGTCCTAATGCAAGAGAAGACCCACAGGAAAGCCAGTTGGCTGTCTCCAACCCCACTCCCATTCCCAGAGGAAGAGGAAAGCACAGGAGGAAGTATCCCAAGGTCTGAAATGATGCCAGCACCCTTCCCTCCACCTCTCAATCCCAGCCCTGTGTCACTGACACTCACTTTTCACACTGATCTTCACATGGTTGCTCTGTTTCTGAATATTCCGAGTCATGGCTTTTGCCTCGCACCAGTATGAGCCTGAGTCTTCCCTCCAGATGGCTGGGATCTGGAATACCTGAGACTCCTTCCAGCCTGAGGCAATGTCCCTGCCATCTCTGAAGAAGGAGAAGTGCAGCTTGGTGTCTGACCTCTGTGGAGAGAGCTGGGTCTCACAACTCAGGGTCACGGGGGTTCCCTCAGTGGGCTGGGAGGTTGTGGTTTTCAGCTCAGGGGGTGGAAACAGTTCTAGAGAGAGGAAGCAAACACAGTGCCCAGGACAGTGAGTGTCAGAGCTCCTGGGGTCACATATCTTGTATTCTCAGTTGAACAGATAAAGGGACAGATGTCCCCACCTAATTTCCCTTCTGTGCTCTAGCCATGAACTCTCCCTCCTGTTATGTGCCTACCCAGCTCTCCACACATAGACCCTGGCCTTGAATAGCCCTTCCCCTTCCTCCTTCTTTCTCCCAGGATTGAAACTCATACCTTGGACTTGGAGCTCTACTTTTCTCGAAGAAAATTTTTCGAGAAAAATTACAGCATATATTAAAACAACTCCTGTGCAGTGATAGGTGCCACTGTAACTTAAGGCAACGCGTGGGATGGAGAAATCAGAAAGTTTAAGAAAATAAGAAGATACACTTCCATCCTTATAGTAGGTTACATTTCTGACTCTCCGAAACTCATCACGTGCTCGGCATCTCAGGACCAATGTATCTCCTTCAAACACAGAATACGGAGTCTGCAGGATCAGTCGATCTGTAAGAGAAACCAGGAGACATTGGAGACTCACCTCCCATCCTTCTGCCCCTTCCTCCTTCTGATTGTCTCCAAAGGGACATGCACCAATCTGGAGATTATCTGGTATATGACGGGGGACCCAGGTTCCCCTTATGCTTCCCACTTGGCCCAGATGTCTCATTAGATTCCTCTCCTGGACCAAGGAGCTTTCCTAGATATTCCCTTATATAAATCCCAAATATCTGCTTTGGAAAGGGAGGCCCATCCTTTACTGTGCTACTCCCAGTGGTCAGGGTTAGTGATCCCCCTAGCTGCCAGGGGATCTCAGGGTATCCAACTGCCTTCTGCATGACTGACTGGGGAGCAGTGAAGGTTGTTACCCCCAGCTCTGCTGCTGCCCCAGGGATGTCATGTGGCATTCTAGGGTCCCCTGTGCCTCCCCTCTTGTCCCTCCCTCCCTGTGGGAGACTGCACTTAGAAACTCTACCCTGAGGTTTGGTGGCTCTTTGTCCTCACCAGAAGAAACTACCAGGTTCACAGGGTCACTGAGGGCTGAGTCCTGGGTCTGACATCTGTACTCTCCACCCTGGTCAGTCTCAATGCTGTTTGTAGACCACATTCTTTGCAAATGTTGGTTTTTGTACCACTGTGTTGTCCCTGGTTTGGAGGAGTTGGATCCTTGGCAAGTCAGGGTTACCTCCTCCCCTTTGAAGACAGTGGTCCATGGAGGGCTGAGGTGCACCATGGCTTTCTTTGCAGTAGCTGGGTGGGAGAAAAGAACAGCATAAGATGAAGGTGCCTGTACACAATTCCTGGGGCAGGGGAGAGGTAAGAGAGGAGCAGGGAAGTCCTGGCCACAAACTATCCTGGGATGGAACCCTGAAGCTTGGAGATCCAGGTTTGGGTTCCCTGTCTCTGGCTCCCAACACACACACAAAACACTTAACAACTTGAAATCTAATAAAAACCAGAGATCAGCTTCTTGGCCTGTTAAAATGCTGAGCCTCTGTCTGATTCCAAACTGACAGGAGAGGACAAATATTGAATAAAGATTGCCAGGGGGATGTGGAGGGGAGGGGAGAAGAAATCAAAAGTGCCAAAATGAACCCAGGAGATCAGGGCTTGTACTGTTTTAATGACAGGCCAGGTCCCCAGGGGGGTTGGTTCTTAAGCCTCCTTAGAACATCCAATCAAATTAGACACTCCAGTCAAATCCAATCAAAATAGACACTCAAGATGTAGTTTATTTCCCACTTGAAGGTTTCCAATGTTATCTCTACATGTTATCACACTTCATCTTTCACACATGCAAAAGAGGCAGTGTGATTGTTATCATCATCTTTTAAGGGATGAGAAATTTTGTCTCAGAGGTGCAGTGACTTGTCTAAAGTCATACTGGTAGGTAGTTTCAGAGCCTAGACTTGAGCCCAATTCTCTTGATTCCAAGTCTAAGACTCTTTCCACTGAACCACTATCAGAGGATCTAAGCTTGAATTCTAGTTTGAAGCTGTGTGATCCTGGAAACATTATTTTACCTAATTGGGCCTCAGTTTCCTTTTTTGTAAAATAAGGAGATTAAATTAGATCATCTGCCAGATCTTTTCCAGTTTAAAATGTAAGAGCTTATCATTCAAAGGATGGTCCTGTTTACATCAGGATGCGCCAGGTTCAGCCCCCAAGTCATTAAGATAGCAAATAATTATATCATGTTCACATCTGGTGGGCAGAAGAATCCTGAGCCAAAACTATTGAGGAACTTGGAGCAGCCTGAGCCTGACCCATGGGATTAGTCAGGGAAGAGAGCTGTGGCACCAGAGATCTCAGGCAAGAGGTGCAGGGCAGGCAGGGTCCCCTCAGACAGGCCACTGTGGGCATCCTGTGGTACAAAAGGAGGCTGCATTACCCAGAGACCCCAAAGAGCAAAGAAAAGGGTAACTCACAAGCTTGTCTGATGGCCAAACCTGTGGAAGAGATAAGAGCTTGAGGTTAAACTGAGTGGAGATTCCCCAAACTTTTCAACTTTTTCAATTTCTCAGAAGTCCTTCAGATCCCTCTGTGATATTATCTGCTTTCTTCAATCCCTTTGCAACACTTGGCCTAAAAGATCACTGCTCTTTGGCAAAAGCCCTTCACAACCTGTGCCTAGCCTCTCTCTCCAGCTTCACCATACATCATGCTATTTCCTGGCCTTTGTGAGCCTGCTAAACTCACCTGTATGTTCTTTCCCCTGACTCTCCATCTCTGGACTCTCTCCTTTGCACTGGCTGTCCCCCCTGCTTTCAATGTATGTCCTCTTCACATACACTCCTAAAATCCCTCTTTTCCTAAGGATTTACATCAAGCACTCACCTTCAGCATGATTCCTTTCCTGATTCCTCAGTACTAGTGCCCTGCCTTCTTAACTCTCTTAACAATTTGTGTTTATTCTATCTATACCTATGTCTGTGTACTTTGTCTCCACTGATAGAGTGCAAGGTTCTTGAGAGTAGAAATTGTTTTATTTTTTTGTATTTGTATCCCCAGAGACTCTCTCAGAGCCTGGCACATGGTAAGCCTTTAATAGATGTTTGTTGATTGATCAATTTATTCATCTTTAAACACTGAACAGTGTTCAGATTCAATCTGATTCAATAAACATTTATCAAATGCTTATTATGTGCCAGTCACTGTGCTCAGCATTGGGGATATAGAAAGAGGCAAAAAACAGTTGCTGCCTTCAAGGAGTTCACAATATAATGATCCCTTTAAAGGTTTGGATTGTTAAGTCTGATAAACTATGGAATCAAACAGCACAGAGTCATGGAAGGACATTGCATAAAGGGTTCAAATTATTTTTTCCTTATACACAAAGGAGCCCTGACCTAAAGGCAATGGAGGAGAGTGAAAGGAACTTGACTCTAAGAATCAAGAGACCTGGGTTCTAGCCCTGATTCTCTGACAGTTAAGTGACTTGGACAAATTTTCCAAGGATTAATTAGGCTCTTTTACACCAATATTTTGTCAGGTTGCATCAGTAATTTGTCTCAGTATCAAAAGCGCATATCTGACCATATCATACCCCCACTCAATCAGTTCCTGTGGCTCCTTATCGCTTCTGGGATCAAATACAAAATCTTCAATCATTTAAAACCCTTCATAACTTGACCCCTCAGATTTTCATTCTTCCTGCCCCTTACATTCCACTCTTCCCAAACACATTCTGTGAGCTTCTGTCACTGGCCTCTTTGCTGTTCCTTACACAGGAGACTCCATCTCCCAACTCTTTGGCCTATCAGTCACTGCCCCTCATAGCTGGAGTTTTCTCCTTCTTCATCACCACCTCCTGGCTTCCCTGGCTTTCTTCAAGTCCCAACTAAAATCCTTCCTTTTACAGGGAGCCAGTTCTGATCCCCCCTAATGCTGGAGCCTTTCTTATTTTGCTTGTACATAGTTATTTGCATATTGCCTCCCCCATTAAACTGTGAGTTCCTTGAGGTCTTTTGCCTTTCTTTGTATCTCCAATGCTTAACACAGTGCATGGTACATAGCAGACAATACCTGTTTAATGACTGGCTGACTACCCTGCTTCAGGCCCTAATGACCTCTTGCACAGGTCACTGCAATCATTTCCTCTTTGGTTTCTCTTCTTTCAATCTCTGTCCTTTCTAATCTGTCTATTCCCTAGAACCATGTTAATTTCTCTCAAACACAAATGAGACCACATCACATTCCAGCTCAAGAATTCTTAATCACTCTTATCCCTCTAGGATAAAATAAAAAATATTCCCCCTGGCTTTTAGTTCCCTCACTAATTTGCCTCCCACTTATCATTCTGATTTTATTTCCCATTGCTTACCTTGGTGTACTTTCCATTTCAATTAAACTGATGAGGTATTTGTTTCACCAGGACAGAAATGCACACCATTAGTAGAGGATAAACACAATTTGAATATCTTCAAGCAGCCCTCTCCATCTGGTCCTCTCCTCCTGGAATCTCTATATTCCTTTTAAGACAGAGTTCAAATTCTGTCTCCTATGTCAAGTCTTTCCTTAATCCAGTTGTCAACAAACTCATCCTTTTGAAAATGCTCTCAGTCATTCTAAACGTATTTTGAATTTAGTTATCTGTGAAGCCGGAAGACAGGCCCCATTCCATTTTTGCATTTGCAAGCCCCGTCCCCTCATTCAGGGCCTTGCTTTGGGGAGAAATTTTTTTTTTTTTAAATAAATTCATTCCTTTGCAAAGGAACTCAGATCAATTAATCTTTACAATCTATAAATAGTCAATTTTCTGGAAGTTTTAAAATAAAAAAAAAATGACATATTGGGGACCTAGAAGCTGGTGTCAGCAATCTTTTCTACAATATTAAGGTTGTCCATTTCCTGTTTTTTTCCATCATCCCAGATTTGCCTTGTCATCCCTCTCTACAGTTTTGCCCTTGTCCTGTAGTCTTGACCTTAAAGAAGAGTCTAAGTTTTCCATCTTCTCTCTCTATCCCAGCTTCCCTAGGATAGGGACTTTTATTCCAGGGTTAAATATGTTTTCAGAAAACCAGGATCCTATCTGGCCCCACTCCAGGTCCTCCTTTGCATCATTGTACTCACCAAGAATCAACAGCAATGCCCACAGCAGCATGGGGGGGTAATAGAAGGGGAGATTCTCCAAGCATTAGAAAATGGCAAGTCAAAGATCAGGGAGGTTCCCAGATCCTCTTTAAAACAGAGCTGGTGAAATTAGAGAAGGGGAAGTCAAAGAGACCTCCCTCAGCTGTTAACCCACACTTCCTCCCCTAGAGACACTGAGAAATCACAAGACACTCTCCAAAGTAGAACAGCTCAAGTACATGTTCCATCCCCCCTGCCCCCAACCTGGTCTGTGTTGATTCTTAACTTCTTTATCTACTACACCCCAATAGAACACTTTTCTTCAGGTCCAGTTTCCCATGAGAAGTTGCCTCAACTTAATCTCTCTGATTTCAGGGAAAATGTCAGACTGCAGTCCTTTGTGAATTCCAACCATATCTTCTTTGCATCTTTCAAGGGGCATGTTCTTCCACCACTTTGAGACACATTGTGTTTCTTTCCTCATTTTTCTAGTCATACCTGTGAAAATTTGATCATTCACCTGTGTGGTGATTAAGAAGTTCAAGAGACATACTTTCTAGGTAATTTAATCATTTTATTAATAAGTCCAGGAGGTTATTCATAAAAAGTCGGTCATTTTGCCATCTCTCTTAGACCAAAGAACCCTAATGGTGGCACGCCCTTCAAAGAGGAGGTGTTCCTGGGGGGTTCCTACTCAACTCTGATTGGTTAATCAAATGGGAGGTGGCATCAATTGGGGAATGGCTGAACAGGTTGTGATATGAATGTAATGGAATACAATTCCAAAAGACTCATGATGGAAAATGCCATCCACATCCAGAAATATAAATATTGAGTCTGAATGTAGATTGAAGCAGATTATTTTCTTTTTTTGTTTTGTTTTTCTTTCTCATGGTTACTCCTATTCATTCTAATTCTTCTATACAACATGAATTATGTGAAAATATGTTTAATAGGAATGTATATATAGAGAGAGCCTATATTGGATTACATGCCATTTTAAAGAGGGGGAGAAGAAAGAAGGGGAGAAAAGTTAAAACTTATGGAAGTGAATGTTGAAAACTAAAAATAAATAAATTAACTTAAAAAATGGAATGGGAGGTGGGTTTTCTTTGGATATGTGACTTAGGTTGCTCAAATCTTGGTCAAAGAGACATCAATTTCCTTATCACCTCTTTTTATTATAGGGAGAATCAACATTTTACCATGATGGGTCTGAACAAATACAATGAGCAGGAATACATTCATTGGCCCAGACCCGTACAACTTGGCAATACATAGGGCTAACACTAAAATAAGCTAAACTTCTTAAGGCCACAGATAGGTTTTTAGTGTCTCACTTTCCAAGTAAAACTATAACTAATGATTAAACTATTTTGGGAATAATCTATATTTTAAAAAGAGAAATTTCAATTAACAACATTTATTACTTAAGATTTTTATTTATCATGAAATTGTTTCTCTCAGATTAGAGACAGACTGATGATGGTTTGTTGCCAAGGGTCACGTGGCAACCCACCAGCCAAGTAAAAGACAGTCACAATAGTGACTAGTGGAATGTGAGTTAAGGGTGCATGGACAAAGCACTCATTACATCTTTAGTGTCTTTTACATCCTCTATATTTTTCATGGGTTGCCCAAAATCCTGTTGTAGGCTGCAAGAAGTCTGCAGACGGTATGTTGTGCAGGCCTGCATTAGCTCAAACCATAGAATTTCTTTTACTGTCTTATTCTACCTAATTCCATCCCAGACTAATAAGAACTACAATGTACAAAGCAGAGATTGATGGTGGACACCAAATTGTGACAAAGTGAACCCAGGGGATCAAGACTGATTTGTTACAACAACACATTGGTCCCCAATAGAGGCTGAGTTTGTTCTGAAGCTCCAGTTCCCAGGGCAACAGATAACAGTGCTGATGTTCATGTCTGATAGAAAGGACTGTCCTCAGCAGAAACTATGTGGGAGTTGAGCAACCAGCCCATGGGAGTAGGAGAAGTAGTGAGATTGCAGTCTTCAGTCAAAAGGTATAAACAGACATTACCCAGAGACCCTACAAAGCATAGAAAAGGGTAAATCTCTAATGTTCTAATAAGAACATTTTGAGAACTTTAAAATGTTATATATGTTAGTTGTTGTGATGATCATGGTTATGGAACCACTGAGTTTTCTCTGTCTCAGGGGACTAGAATCCACAGCATCTCAGGACCAGTGAGGTCATTTTCTCTTGGTGAAGACAGGCTTCCATGGAGGACTGGGCAACAATACAATTTTCTATGTGGTAGTTGAAGTTGAGAATGGACAAAGGACTGAGATGAAGGTGTCTGTAGCCCCATCCCTAGAATTGGGGTCATTTAAGAGAAAGGCAGTCGTGGGGGGTGGCTAGGTGGCACAGTGAATAGAGCACCAGCGCTGGAGTTAGAAGGACCTGAGTTCAAGTCCAGCCTCACTCAACACACACACACACACACACACACACACACACACACAAGCCTTTTGACCTTTGGCAAGCCACTTAACCCCAATTGTCCTCTAAAAAGCAAAAAAAAAAAAGAATTGCAGTCCTTGACCCACATTTCTTGAGGGTAGAACGCAGTAGCATGGAGGAGTTTTTTTTTTTTCTCCCTGAATGTAATTCCCAGTCATTCTTTAAAAAAGAAATTGTATAGAAAATTAATGAAAGAACGCTACTAATGATGTTATAACATTTCAAGGACTACAAAGTGTTTTCCTTATAACAGTTTGTGAAATATTTGGAACCATAATATCAAGAGCATTAGATCAGAAGATCCAGGCTCTACCCTTTACATATTTTGTAATCTTGAGCCCGTGGCTTCCTGTCACTATGAAACTGCTGGCTCTCAGTATTCTACATAAAATGAGGTATGTATGTATATGTGTGTACTCACATTAACTTATATACATATATATGATTTTATATAATGTAATATATTATTTTTATTTTATATATATTTGTATGTTTTATACAATGTATGTAAAATATATTTTACCCTGGTGAAAACAAATGGCCAAAACCAAAGGGCCTTGTAGATATGTGGTTGGAGGAAAAAATTTTCCTGTTTGCATTCTCTGCTTTCCCTAGGTGTCTTCACCTTCCCTAAACTATGGTTTGACAGTAGAAGGTTCCAAGATTTGACTACATAATTCACATGTATCACCAAGTCACTCAGTCAGTAAACGTTTATTAAATACATAGTACATGCCAAGTACTGACCTCTAGTCCAAGTTCAGCATTTGTAGGCTTGTGGGTTGGATGTCCTAGGTGGGTCCATATACCTCATGAGCAGCAACCAATAAGTGTGCCTTTAATAATTAATCCATAGACAAAATTAACTAAAAATAAAGGCATTTACTAAGTTGGCATAGTAAGATCAGTAGTTACAAATTGACCCCATACACACATCATAATCCTGGGGTATATTCTTTCATAAGTGTCAATGGGAATAATGGGAAGTCCTTTAGAAGACACTGTTAATGAGGCCCTCATCTAGGGAATAAACCCGTGGCTCTGGTATAGCAGTGCTCCTGCTTTTCTCTTCTCATGGGGCCATCATGCAGCTCACGTGGGGCACAACTTCTCCTTTGGATGGGTCATTCAGTTGCATTGCACTTGCTCCTCTCCGTAGTTCAGCTCTCAAATTCCAGAGTTAGTTCTCTCTTGAATCCCGAGTCAACTCTCTGCTGCCAAAAGATTCCTTCTTTGCAGCTGCTTCCTGCCTTGAATGCTACTTCTGTGTCTGAGTCTATTTGGAGAACATATATATGTCTGTGCTCTCTGCTTCTAACAGCGAGAATCTATTGCTGCATTGCTAGATGTGGTACCTCCTCCTGAATGCGGAGCTCTGCTGCCAGATGCCAGGACCAATGCAGGGGCGAGAAAATCCTCTGTCCTCACCCTGTTGCCCTCTGCTCTCTGCCTAAAAACACCTTGATCTCTAAAACTACACTGTCTCTGGCCCAGTAGGTATGGCCAAGCTTTTGTCAATTTGTGATTAACTGCCCTTTCAATTCAAACATAGAACTTGAGGCATCTAGGTGAATAGAGCCTTGGGCCCTGTAGTCAAGAGGACCTGAGCTCAAATCCAGCCTCAGACACTTGACACACTTACTAGCTGTGTGACCTTGTGCAAGTCACTTAACCCCAATTGCTCTGCCTTCCCGCCTCCAAAAAAACAAACATAGAACTCCTTCTCACTTCTCAAAGGTATAGTAGGGCTTAAATACATCTTTGTATTTTGTTATCTTATCTTATCTGTGACTGTCTGTGATTCTATCAACCTGAGAATGGAAAAATAAATTTGTTTTCCTTCCTCCAGCAGACTAGCATCAATCTCTAGATGAGAGAAACTTTTGTTGTATGTGTAACAAAGTTATTTGTCAGTCTGGTAAAGCCTATGGGCTCCTGAGAATAATGTTTTTAAGTGTATAAATTAAAATACATAGGATCACAAAGAAAACCAATTATACTAAAGTATGGTTATCAGCCTTTTATGAAAAACAAGCTAGTGAATCCCAATGTAGGACTCATTGTCCTAGACCAATAAAAAAAATGATGCCAGGCATGAAAGGATGGAGTTAATCAATCAATATTTACTGTGTCAAAATGGACCAGGTAATGCATTAGGAAATGAGACTAAAAAATAAAATGAAACATTCCCTGCTCTCAAGAATCTTGCATCTTATTGGAAGAAACAACATACAGGCATACTTTTTTATTGCACTCCAATTTATTATACTTTTCAGATATTATATATATATTTTTTACAAATTGAAGGTTTGAACAAGTCTATGCGTGCCATTTTCCCAACAGTATATACTCACATCATGTCTTTGTGTCACATTTCAGTAATTTTCACAGTACTTCAAACTTTTTTGTTATTATTATATCTGTTATTGTGATCTGTGATCAGTGATATTTGATGTTCCTATTGTAATTATTTTGCGGTGCCACAAACCATGCCATATAAGACAGTGAACTAAGTTGATTAATGTTCTGTGTTCTGACTACTCCATCAACTATTCATTCCTCCATCTCCCTCCCTTTCCTCAGGCCTCCCTATTCCCTGAGACACAACAATATTGAAATTAATGCAGTTAATAACTTTTCAGTAGGCTCTAAGTGTTCAAGTGAAAGGAAAAGTTGCATGTCTTTCACTTTAAATCAAAAACTAGAAACAATTAAGTTTAATTAGAAAATTGTGTCAAAAGCTGAAATAGACTAAAAGCTAGGCCACTACCCTGATTCGTCAGTAACCATTAACATCAAGGCAAGACCCTCCACCAGAAAAAGATTACAACTCACTGAAGAATCAAATGATAGTTCATGTCTTTTAACAACAAATTATTTTATAATTAAGGTATGTACATTTTTAACATAATACTATTGTACACTTAATGGACTACAGCATAGTATTAAAATAACTTCATTTTTATTTATTTATTTTAAAAGCAATTGGGGTTAAGTAACTTGCTCAAGGTTACATGGCCAATAATTATTTATGTGTGGGTGCTCATTTTCTGAGCCCGGAACCAATTCCGGGTCCTCCTGACTCTGGGGCCGGTGCTCTTATTCACTGTGGCACCTAGCTGCCCCTTAAAATAACTTTAATACGAACTGAGAAATAAAAAAATTAACATGTCTTGCTTTATTGTGATGGTCTAGAACCAAGCCTGCAATATCTCCTAGATATACCTGTATACACATAGAAATACACACAAAATGTACACAAAGTAGTGCAAGGAAATTTGAAGCAGAGAAAAGCAATAGCAAATGGAGTTGGAGAATGGGGATGGAGAAAAGCTTCATGTAGGAGGTGGTATATGAACTGAGCTTTGAAAGAAGGTGGGAGTGCTAAAAGATGGAAGTGAATCAAGAATGACTGCGGAAAGACAGATTGTTCAAAGGCAAGGAGATTGAACATATCATGTGATGTAGAAAGAACAGCAAGAAGACTAGTTGACTGAATGTAGAGTGTGAGGTAGAAGAACCTGTCAGAAGACAGAAAAGGCAGGTTGAAATGACTTGAAAAGGGCTTCAAATATTGAACAGAGACGTTTGTCTTTGATCCTGCCAGTGTTAGGAAGCTGATAGGAGAGTACTTGTTGAGACCTGTACTTGAGGGATATCATTTTGGCAGTTGTGTGGAGGATAGATTAAAAAAAAGAGAGAGAGATTCTAGGCAGGGCAACCAATTAAGAGGCTATTTTTATGGTGCAGGTAGAGGTGATGAGAGCCTGAATAAGAGTGGAGGCTATGAGAAAACAGAGAAGGGGATGAAAGTGAGATATATGTGAAGGTAGAATCAGCGAGACTTAGCAAATGATTGGATTGAGTAGGTAAGGGAGAGTGATGGGTCCATGACTTGGAGACTGCAAATGTGATGAGTAGAGACACACACCCCTCTGAAATGCAGAGAGAACATAGTGGGTATCCAGAGTGCCCTCTGGTGCTGGGTACTGCATATGACAGGCATGTATAACTACAAGGACAGCATCTGGTCTTTACAGGTCCTTCCTAAGGAGAAGAGATCTCTGGGTATAACTCTCCACCCCTTACCCTTTCCCCAGCTTCTATAGAACTCAGGCAAGGTAAAAAAAAAATCACTGGATTGGAAATTAAACAGGCAGATGCTGGAGCCAGCTTGTCCTGGCTCAGAAGAGACAATTGTTGAATTTTCAGCAAGACCATTCAGACCTTGGAAATCTACAAACACTGCAATTCAGGGTTTGATTTATTGTTTTGTTGATCTTCTTGACTTGAGAAATTGATGAAGAGATGCTTAATAATGCAGGCTAAGATTAAAAGTATGTCTTGCATACACCCCCGCCCCAGAGCTGGTTGTCATACATTTACATGCATGGCTCTAGAGCAAAGACATGTAGATTCTAGTCCTGGTTCTGTTGTGATCCGGCTGTGTAACTTTCAAGTTTTCATCTCTTTAGCATGGTTTCCTCATCTATTAATTGGGATCATTGTTCTTGTCCTTTTTACCTTTCTTTATCTTCCCAGCACTTAGCATAGTGCCTGACAGCTAATAAATGCTAGTTGACTGACTGACTGACTTCAAGCTCTAGCACTATGTGACTTTGTGCTTCTAGGTACTGGGAGGGCTGGTTAATTCTGTGTACTCTGGTTGGGTTATACAGATTCTTTGACTCATAGTATCAGTGGCCAGGCATCAGGGTTGAACTCAAACAATAGTAAATTATATAAAAGAATTTAATATAGCACACATGACATTAAACAATATTAGAAAAAAAATTAAAAACAGATCAGTGGAAGGAGTTAGACAATAAAGTAGACAATAAATAGAGCCACAGTGGTACAATGTTCAACAAAAATAGGACTGGAAAATGCTAGAGAATGCTAGGGAAATTATTTATTATTTGATAACTATTGCTGTTTTAAAAACGGATTACTTTGATGAAAATGTAAAAAAAAAAACTAACATTTTACTCCATACATAATAATAAATTTCAAATGTGTCAACATGCTAATTATAAAAGCAAACAAACTAAAAGACATGTTTTCTGTGTTTTTCACAATTTTGAAGAGGGGCTAAGTTCTTAAGTTATAACTGGAAAATTTCAAAGAGGCAAAATAGATGGATTTGTTTGTTTTAAATTAAGGATTACTTTTCCAAGAAAAATCAACGTGTCATTAAAAAAAAATCAATGCATCATAAAATATTAGCCTGAGATAAGAAGGATAAAAACAAACTGGGGGAATTATTATTGTTATTATTATAATTATTATTTTGCATTAAATACCTCCAGTAAAAGTTTGATATCCAAAATACATTAACATGAAAGTATATGTGTTAAAGCCAGTTCCATAATAAATAAATAGGCAAAAGATTTGAGCAATCAATTCTTCAGAGAAGAAATATAAATTACTTCAATGCTTTGACAAGATTATAAAAGTGCCTACTCCTCTCTGCTGATATAGATAAGACCCATTTAAACTGGAGTGTTGTAAATATTTAGCAACCTGCTCTCTATTAAAAAAATGTCTTATGAAATACATTTAAGTTCAACGGGCATTATTTACATATTCTCCATCACTTTCTGAAGTTCACTCAATCAACAACAGCAACAACATCAAGTCTTGATTAGAATTGTTTGCTTTTTTCCAAGTATAAACATTCACACAAAAATTTACAATTGACTCTTCCCACTCAGTGTGAGCTGGCTCCAGCATACCCCTGCTTCATGTTTTCTCATTATGTAAGAACTTTGTTCATATTCTCTCACATATTTATCATGGTGGATCCACTTAGCACGTTGGGGCCTCCTAGCTATCTTGATATGGTGTGCATATCACTGGCACACATGGGTTTATTCCTTCCTCTGAATATACATTGCCATCCTACATTCTTTTTCCAGACATACGTTTTGGTGACACTTTTTACATCTCTTCTCTTGCATGATTCTTGTGTAAAGCATCTACAATGCCATTGCCCTTGCAGAGGCCAAGAAGGATCAGAAGCCTGAGAGCTAGACAGAATCTAGAGGCTTTCAAATGGAGTATTTTCTGGTTCTCAGTGGTTTGGGGAGGGATGGAGTCTCCTGCTCCTTTAAACATTGGCATTGTGAATTTGACATTGAATACTGAGAAGGGTAGAGGTTTGGAACTTGCTGGGAACCCTAACGAGGATGCTTATGCTTAATAGCTCTGGGTTGAGTGACAGACAAATTATCTTTATCGAATGAGATAATAATAGTAAAGTGCTTAACATGGTGCCTGGCCCATAGTGATATATACAGGTTAATTATGGTAATAATTATTATTACAATAATAATTATTGCCCTCCCCCAATTTTTGGCTAAGCAAACACTAAAACAAAACAAACTAAAAATAAACCAGATACATGGAATGTAGAAGAGACATTTCAGAGAATGCTATGGTCAGTATGTTATTACGTTATGAAAACACATGGGTATAGCTTTGGTGAAGGTAGCAGGGTAAGTCTCTTTCCAGGAGTGGAAACCCACTCCTCCCTTTTATCTCATTTAATTTATGTCATAGCTTTTTTTTTTTTTAATCTGTATTAACTGAGAGTAGAATGAAGGGAAAGACCCACCTAGCTGCATACTGAGTAGCTAACACTATACCTTTTTTAGATAATTAAAAACTATCAATACTAAATTTTCATACACTTAATTATATGTAATTGGTTTTTTTTTTTAGCATATTAGTTCTTAAAGAAAAATCTAATTGAACTACAGGGAGAAATAAGTAACAAGACAAAAACTATCAAGGACTTCAATCTATGTCTTTCTGAGCTAGATAAATCTAACAGAATGATAACCAGGGAATAAGTTAAGGACTCAAGTAGAATTATTAGAAAGAATGAGTATAATTATCAGATGATTATTGAATAAAAGTCATAATGGTATACATGTTTGTCTGCTTTGAGTAACACTTTTACAAAAACCAATCTTGTAGGATGTAAAAATTCCATAAATAACTACAAAAAAGCAATTTGAAAATAAGTTAATTTTTATATTTTTTCTTTTAAAATCACCTACATTTCCTGATATGTCCATCCCTTACCAAGAGAGCTGTGTCTTATAAAAAAGAAAAAAATCCATTAAAATTAACCAATATATTGAAAGTCTGACATTATATGGAGTGTTTTATACCCATAGTCCCTTACCTCTGCAAAGAAGGGGAGATGTGCCTTTTCATTTCTCTCTTTGGGGACAACCTCTTAGTCATCACAATTTTTAGCCTTCAGTTTTGATAATTTGTTGTTATTTTGATTTATATTGCTGTAGTAATTTGTTATTGCTTTTGATGAGGTATGGGCTCTGGGAGTCCCTTCAAGCTCTCCTTGAGTACTTGAGGTACAGGCTCTGGGAACCTCCCTTGGACTCTTGATCAAATCATCCCATTTGATGAGGCAGGTCTGTTGCTAGACTTCCCACCTTTGAACTGGCCTAGCCCATCATAGTCTGTAGCCTCCAGATACTTCCCACCCTTAATCACTCATTGATCTCATCAACTCCTCCTGGAAACCCTCCCCAAACTCTTCCTCTAGACCACCCCTAGATTCCTCTCACAACCTTCTGTATATAAGACCCCATCCTGTCTTCATGTTTGTGAGAGTGCCATAGAATGCCATCTGGCTAAGAGTGCCATAGAAGAGTGAGAGCACCTTAGAATTTTCTAGCACAGAGTTTACTCTGTGTGTAATTCAAGTGAACTTTTAATCAGTTTTACTTTTCTTTGGCTGAGAAGACTTGAGTTGAATTAATTCATTAGGACCTGGCATGTTGGTATTTTGGGCTCTCCAGAGCAACCCTAACCTCTTAGTGGGTAACCTCTTCACTTTCTATGATTCTGGTTACTTAATTTTTAAAAAATCCTCTATATGTCTTCCCATGCTTCTCCACATTCATTATATTCATCATTTATTACAGCACAGTGAGTGATATTCCATTACATTCTGTCACCATGACCTTTTTCACCATTTCCTAGTCACTGGGGAACTAGGTGGTACAGTGGATAGATTGCCAAGGTTGGAGTCAAGAAGAATCATCTTCCTTGAGTTCAAATCTAGCTTCAGGCACTTACTAGTTGTGTGACCATGGGCAGTCACTTAACTCTGTTTGCCTCAATTTCCTCCTCTGTAAAATTTGTTGGAGGAGGAAATAAAAAATCACTCCAGTATCTTTGCCAAGAAAACCCTGAATAGGATCACAAAGCATAAGACATGAATGAAACAACTGAACAGCAATAAAAGTTACTGGCTATCCACTTCATTTCCAGTTCTGTGCTACTAGAAAAATGAGTACTATACCAAATATTCTGGCATATATGAGGATCTTTTTCAGTGATCATTAACTTCCTTTGAGATGTGTTGCTACTCCTAGGTCTATATTCCCAAAAGGTTAGAGGTGAGGGAAAAGATTCATACATATAAATATATTTAAAACAGAGCATTTTGTTGTTGCTCTAACAAAGAGAATATTTGTCATTTTGATAGTGGCTGAACAAATTGTGGCATATGAATGGAATAGAATATTATTGAACCATTAGATATAAGACATGAAAAATTCAGAGAAGCCCAGGAGTCCTTTTGTGATGCTACAGACTGAAATGAACACAAGCAGGAAAACAATTGATTCAATGACTACCATTATATAAGGGAAATTAGCTGATAAGCTAAAGAATACTGATATGTTGCTACCAACTGTGATTTCAGAGCACTGAGGATGAGGCTTGCCACTCAGCTCTTAGCAGAGAGGTGATGGACCAGGATTTTCCAACTGGACACATATTTTTAGATATGGTCGTTATGTAGAATTGTTTTGCTTAACTATACTTAACATTTTACAGTGGAAGGATTCTGGAGGTAGGGAAGCTTAAGAGATAGTGAGAGGAGGTCAGAAGAAAAGAACATCAATAAAACTTTAAAATAAGTACAAAATGGGGGGGATTTCATAAGGAGGCACAAACAAGGATGTTTTGTTCCAACTGTATTAAATGGAATATACTTAAAAATCATGCCTAACAGAAGTTCCCAGCTTCATTTTTCATTCTTTTTGTTATTTGAATAAGGAACTGTTCATGTTTGCTAATGATTACATACATGATTTAAAAAAAAAAATTAAAGGAGAGAAGTAGTTACAAGAAGACTTACTGTCTTATCATAAAGTTGATCTAGGTCCTGAAGAATCCTGAAGGGATACAGGCTTTGGGAAACCCCTACAACTCTGATTGAATCTTCCCACTTGATGAGGCATTTACCTGAGTCCATAAGCCTTTCATTAGAGCTAGGCCCAAACCTAGCCTTCCCCTCCATTGTCCAGCTACTTCCCATCCTTGATCCTATCAAATCCTATACCCAAATCTGTGACCCTTAAACTAGCCTAGCCCTCCATCATCTGTCATTTCTAGGTAGCCTTCAGCTATTTCCCACTCTTAATCTCATTACTGGAGTTTGACCTCATTTGACTCCTCAAGACCCTCCCCAAACTCCTCCTCTAGACCACCCCTAGATCCCTCCCATAATCTTTCTGTATATAAGATGCCTCTATGAAGGTATTGAGAATTTAATCTAGTGCAGACTCATTCTGTGTCAGATTATTCTGACCAGCTTGTCAATATAAGCTTCAGGGATACTTTGGCTCCTTAAGAATCTACCTACTATAGCAGTAGGCACCCCAGTGTCCCCAGGGTGGCTGCCAACAGATCTGCTTTTCTAAAGGAAAGCAACTCAAAATGGGTTAACAATCTTGCTTTAATTAATCAAACATATCATTTACCTAGTTCAGGGGAAAAAGTCAGCACCCTGAATTTCAGAGTATACAGACAGAGAGAAGTTACAAGCAGAAATTATAAGACAGAGAAACAAACAGATCAAGCAGACAGGCCTCCAACTGTCTGACCATTACATCCATACCTAGTCAGTTACCAGAGAGGGGAGCATCAATATCTGGGTTTTCAAAGCCGGGGGGGGGGGGGGCAGGGAGGTGTCTCAATGGCTGCCCAGAGTCTCCTCTGGTCAAATCACACAATACTTCTCAAAGTGATCCCCAAAACAAAGCCTCACATCAAGGTTTTACATAGCCTTCTCCTGGCTCAGAGAATGTAACCACCCTCTTGACCCACTGCCCAATCACAAAGTATGTCATGAAAAACAAACCTCTACCATAGGTTCCAGATGCACTTAAGCCAATCAAAGGGTCTAGGGGCAGGGGAGATTTTAAATTTACATTCCCTTTACATTTACCCATTATGGCAAATCTCTAAGAAACTTTACCTTTCTTTAGCTGAGACAAGACTTGAATGGAATTCATTTGGCAGGACCCAGCATGTTGATATTTTGGAGTCTTGAGCACCCCTAATCTAAACCTTGAACCTCAGCATTTCTGGCTTCCCCCATTGACTGAAATAAGTCAATAGCATTGACAATCTGCCTTCCTCTTCCCACCATCCCTAATAACTGGTAAAGAGACAGCTAAGGAAAAGGGAAGGAGGAGTAAAATAATGAGCTGACAGAAAGGCTACTAAAAAAAAGAGAAAGAATATAGAATGGGTTGTACAGGGTGAGTTGAGGAGCCCCAGGCATGAAATTGAGGGGCCAGCCTTCTAGATACTCACATTTGGGGTTCATAGGTCCCACAGACTGGTTATCATAGAAACCTGAGTTGACTTATTTTCTGGTTAATGGTGCAACTGCAGCAACAGAGCTTACTTTCAGTTGGCTTTTACAAAGTCACTTGGGAAAAGTGAAAGCAAAAACTAATGATGTGAAACCTTGTTTTCCAGGGCAGTGACTCTACCCTGGAGGCTCAGAGTTTACCAAGGTGGGTAGTTCTTCACTACTTATACAAGACATACATCTTCATCTTCCTTCCCTTGAGGCCTGGACCAGCTCAAAGGCAAAGAAAATGAAAATGATGATAAGGGATCTAGGTAAATGTGTATATTGGATGGGAAGGGAAGAGGGAAGAAGAAGAGAGAAGAGACAAAAACAAGCAAGAGAGAGGAGAAGGGAACATAATACTTCCCCTCACATAGTAAGCATTGAGTTGAATAAAATAGAATTGAATGCTCTACAGAAAGAATCAGGTAGAAAGGAAAACATTAATTTGTCTATTTCCTTTTTGAAAAAAAAAAATACATCAAGTAGGGTGTCAGTTGAGAAGATCGTTGTTGGTGAAGAGGTTTACCCACTAAGAGGGTTAGGGTTGCTCTGGAGACCCCAAAATACCAACATTCCAGGTGCTGCTGACTGAATTTGACTCAAGTCTTCTCTCAGCCAAAGAAAAGTATAGTTTATTACAAGTTTACTTATATTAGACACAGAGTAAGTCTGTGCTAGGTCATTCTATGGCATTCTCACTATTCTATGGCAGTCTCACCCTACTACAAAGCAGTAATCATTAAAATTATTTGGTGCTGGCTAAAAAAAGGAGAGAGTGGGGTGGGTAGGTGGTGCACTAGTTCAAATCTGGCCTCAAACACTTAACACTTAATAGCCATGTAACCTTGGGCAAGTCACTTAACCCCAATTTCCCTGCTTTCTCCCCCCCCAAAAGCAAAATAAATAAAAACTGAATAAAATTTTAAAAAGAGTTCTATCAGTAGAACAGATTACATACTCAACATATACAAACAAACAAACCTAGTATGTAATAAAACCAAAGACCACAATTATTTGGGCAAGGGCTCACTATTTAACAAAAACTTTTTGGAAAACCTGACAGAAGTCTGGCATAAACTAGATTTAGATCGACATGTTATATCACATACAATGTGTCCATTTGGATACAAGACCTACATATAAAAAGTTACATTATAAAGAAATTAGAGAAGCAAGAAAAAAATTAAGTTTTGAATATTTGGATAGAGAAATTGTTCATGACTAAATGTGCTTTAGAAAAGATCAAACAAATATTTTGGAATACATAATTTTTAAAAAGCTTTTCTCAAATTGAATGTAATTAAAAGTGAAAGGAAATTGAGGAAAAAATCTTTGCAGCAAGTTTCTCTGATAAAGTTCTCAAATATATAAGGAACCAATTCAAATTTTTAAGAACAAGAACCATTCCCCAATAGAAAAAATGGTCAAAAATATGTCTAGGCAGTTTTCAAAGGAAGAAATCTAAGCTAACAGCAATAACATGAAAAAAAATTCTCCAAATCACTTATAATTAGAGAAATATAAATTTAAGCCCACATCACACTATCAGAAAGGCAAAGATGACAAGAGAGAACAATGGCAAATATTGGAGGGGCTGTGGGAATACTGATGCTGTGAATTGTTCTAGCCATTCTCAAAAGCAATTTGGACCAATGCCTCAAAATCCACTACCAGGCTTGGCGCTACAGGAAATCAAAGAAAGAGGGAAAGGATATACACGTACATATACACATACACATACACATACATATAATACACATAAACACATATACATATACACAGATGCATATACCTATACACATACATATATATATATGTGTATACACACATATATATGCTTATATATGTAGACTCACATATATACACACATGCATGTGTATATATATATATTTGTGTGTCTATATCTATCTATCTATCTATCTATCTATCTATCTATCTATCTATGTCAGGAAGATTCATCTATCTTCCTAAGTTCAAATCTGACACTAAATGTGTGACCCTGTTCAAGTCACTTAATCCCCTTTGTTATCTGTAAAATGAACTAGAGAAGGAAATGGCAAACCATTCCAGGGTCTTTGTCAAGAAAACCCCAAGTGGGGTCACAAAGAGTCAGACATGACAGAAAAACAAAAACAACATGTCTGAACCAAGAAACAGCCAGGATTTCATTGTCATCAATACTTTCCGACATTATGTTAGAAATGTTAGCTATAGCAATAAGAAAAGAAAAAGGAAATGGAGTGATAAGCCCAGTCAAAGAGGAACCATAATCGTCTCTTTTTGCAGATGATGTCATGGTATCACATCCTAGAGTCACCTAGAATTTGTTGAAATAATGGATAACTTTAGCAAAGTATAAAGACATAAAAAACATCCACACAGTCATTAGCATTTCAGTAAATTCCCAACAAAACCCAGCAAGAAAAGATAGAAAGAGAATTTCATTTAAATTCACTAGAGAATGTATATAGTACTTGGTAGTCTCCCTACCAAAAAAGTAAATAGGAACTATATGAGTACAGTGATAGAATGTAAATTATCCATGGGTCATTTGAGCCAACATCATAAAAACTTATAGCACCCCTTAAGTTAACTTACTTCATAAATACTACTGAAAAATTACTTTTGAAGCTATACATAATAATATTGAAATTCATTTGGAGAAATAAAAAGTCAGGAATTCTCAAGAGAAAGGAAGCAAAAAAGTAGAAAGGAAAGGGACCTAGCAGTGCCACGTCTCATGCTACAAAGAACAGTAATCATGAAATTGATTAGACATTGGTTAGAGAAGACTTTCTATGGAAGATGGGCAGCTAGGTGGCACAGTGGATAGAGTGCCAGGTTTGAAGTCAGGAAGACTCATTTTCCTGAGTTCAAATCTGGCCTAAGATGTTTACTAGCTGTATGATGCAGGGCAAGTCACTTAATCCTGTTTACCTCAGTTTCCTCACCTGTAATGAGCTGGAGAAGCAAATGGAGAGCCACTCCAGTATCTTTGCCAGCAAAACCCCAAATGGGGTCACAAAGAGTCAGACATAATTAAAACAATTAATCAACAACATCTATGGAACATATTAGCTACCTTACATACAGAAGCAAACAAATTTAGTAGCCTCTTGCTTGACAAACATAGAGACCCCTAGTGACTGGGATAAGGACCCATCCACAAAAAATTTTAAAGAAAACTGGAAATCAGTGTAGGAAAAATTAGGTTTATTTGTGTTGTTTTAAGAAAGAGTTGAGGGTCGGCTAGGTGATGCAGTGAATAGAGCACTGGCCCTGGAATCAGGAGGACCTGAGTTCAAATCCGGCCTTAGACACTTTACACACTTACTAGCCTTGTGACTTTGGGCAAGTCACTTAACACTAATTGCCCTAACTTCCCCCTCCAAAAAGGGAAAAAAAGAAAGAAAGAAAGACTTGAATATATTTGTATATACATATAGATATTGGTATACACACATATAATGCATGTATGTACATATGGATCTTGTAAAAATCATGATCCATACTTTTTTATTGTAATTAGTATGGCATATTATGTTTATAGTATTCCTAACACTGAACTAGTTTTGTATTCCTGGTAAAAATCCAACCTGCTATAGTATATGTTTTGTGATAATTTGTTATAATCTCTTTGAAAACATTTTATTTATTTGTGTCCACACTTATTAATGACATTAGTCTATATATTTCTTTCTCTGTTTTGACATTCCCTGGCTTAGGTATTGATTTCATGCTCTAATTACAGATGGAATTTCTTAAGATCACTTTTTCCCTATCTTTGTAAAGAGTTTACATAATATTGGGATTAATTGTTCTTTGGATCTTTGATGGAATTTGCTTATAAACTCAACTGATTCCAAAGTTGTTGGTTTTTCTCCCCCCCAACTCAACCCATTACATTTGGTAACCTACTTGTCACTTGCTTAATTTCTTTCTCTGAGACTCAGGTATTTAATTTCTTTCTTTATTCTATTAATCTGTGCATTTTATATTTTTATAAATATTCATCCACTTCATCTAAATTGTTAGTTTTATTGACATATGTGGGACAAAATTATTTCTAACATTTTCCTTATTTCTTCATTATTTGCTAATTCTTCTTTATATCTGTGATGCCAACAATTTTGGTTTTGTTGGTATAAAATAAATCTCATCATATTTATTAATTAAAGAATGTATTTTGCTTTTATTTTTATTACTATCTTTTTGACTTTCAGAAATTGAAATTTGGTTTTTAGTGTGGGTTTTTAATTTATTAATTTTATCATTTTGGTTACATTTGTTGTTTGGTTTTGTTTCTTTGTTGAATTGCATCCTCCAATGACTTTGCATACATGTCAAAAATATGTGTTGCCATTATCTTTAAAGAAGTTTTCTCTTGTTGCCATAATTTTTTCTTTGACTCACCAGTTCTTTAGAATTTACTTAGTCCCTATTAATTTTCATTGTTTCCCCGATGCATCTTCATTGAACTTAATTTTTTGCATTGTCATTAGTAAAGGATATGACTAATATTTCTTTTTTGTTTCTGAGTTTGTTCATGAAGTTTTTATGCCGAATACATAACCACTTCTTGTAAAAACATCATTAACAGCTGATAAATGTGTACACTGTTTTTCATCCCCATTCAATAATCTCTAGGGTTCTGTGAAATTTAATATTCTCACAATTCTGTTTCCCTATTGGGTTGAAAGCATTTCTACATCAAAGTATGACAGTGTTTGCTTGTGTGTGTGTGTGTGTGTGTGTGTGAAACACACAGAGAGTGAGTGAGAGAGAGAGAGAGTTGTATCCCTGCCCTCCCAACCCATTCCTCATTTATATAGACTTCCACTTGTGTATCCTAGTAAGACCTCCACCCTTTCTTTGTCTTTCTTCCTTAGTGTATCTTTTCTTTTCTTTTCTTCTGTTTAAAAGATTATCAAAATATTAAAAAAAACACTCCCAGGTTCTCTGTCTTATATAACTACATCTATGATTCCTGAAAATATTAGGATCCTGGGGGGTACACTTGGTACATAGTTGGTGCTTACTAAATACTTGTTTCCTTTTTTCCCCTTCCTTCTTTCCTTCCTCCCTTCTTTCCTTTCTTCCCCTTTCTCTGGGTGGTCTTCAAGAGGCACTCTGATTAACTACATGGTCTGATAGCCATCCTCTTGAACTTTCTAGAATCCAGACCAAGATTTGAGTCTAGGAGAAACAACTGGATATTTGTTCCTTTACTGGAAATAATAGGAGATAATTGTTGATACTGGTTCTTGTCAACTAACAAGAAAACTGTAAATTCAATGTTACATCATTTCTGGTCTGAGCCTGGAGACTAAATCTGAGAACTCAAGAAGCCACTCTGGATTTAGAGGTACAAAACAGTTGGCTTGACCTTGATCTGATGCCAAGGTTTAAATCCTTGCTTCTACTGTATGGTTAGAAGTATTGGCCCATCTTTTTTTTCACAGTTCTGTTGAATAAATAACTTACTTTGTTTCCAGTTCTTTGCTATTACATAAAGATAGATGCTGAACTTTTCAATCTTTAACCATGGTTTATATGCCTAGGAGTGGGATCTCTGAGTCAAAATGTGTGGATGTTACAATAACTTTTATTTTTTTACTATAATTTTAAATTACCTTCCATAATGTTTGGATAAATTCTCAACTTTATTAACAACACTTTAGTATACTACCCTTTCACAGTTCTTCCAGCACTGACTATCTGAATCTTTTGTCATCTGTGCCAGTTTACTGGATATGAGGTCAAACTTCAAAACTATTTTGATTTTCCTTTCTTTCATTATTAGTGATTTGGAGTTCTTTAATATGATTATTAAAAGTTTGTAGTTCTTTTAGAAACTGATTGTTCATATCATTTGACTATTCTGAAGATTAACTCTTGGTCTTATATGTTTGGGTTAGTTCTCAATATATATTCAATATCAAATTTTTATTAACAATATTTAATGTGAAGATTTTCCCTCAAGCAACGGTTTTGATTTTGCTTATTCAAAAACATTAAAATTTCGACCAATCAAGATTATGTATTTTATCTTCTGAGATTAAGTCTATCTTTTATTAAGCCAAGAATTCTTTTCTAGATATAAAGGTTGAGGCTCCTAATCTGGTTCTTTTCAAGAAACTTATCTTGTAAATTTGTGTGACCTTTAATGCTCAGGCTGTATGTCCATTGTTAATAATTCTGACACGTGGCATAAAATGAAAGTCTATACTAAACTGTTTCCCAGTTTTCTCAACAGTTCTTGAACAAGTGGCACTACTTGCCCAGGTAATTTACAGAACACTGGATTATTAATTTTAATTTCTTTCGGCTTTTCCTCATTTAGTCTTTTCTGCTTTTCTATATTTTAATGTAGACCAAATCATTTTGATGATTATTGAATTATAGTATTATTTGAGGTCTGGGAGTGTCATTTCTTCCTTATTCCTACTTTCCCCCTCTGTTATTAGTTCACTTGAGAATCTAGGTCTTTAGTTCCTCCAAATGAATTTTTGAATAATTTTCTGTTTCTATTAAATATTCCCTTCTTAGTTTGATTGGCAAAATACCAAACTTGTAAATCAATTTAGGTAGGATCATAATTTTTATTATATTCCCATCTACGAACTAACAGAACTGAAAACCCTCTCCCCCAATGCAGCTTACTTGTATCATCCTCTATTTCAATGAAGAGCATTTTGTATTTGCATCTGTACAGGTCTTGAACGTGCCTTTGAGATTGACTCTCAGATATTTAATTCATTATTTTGGTTATTTTAAATGAAATTTCCTTTCCTATTCTTTCCTACTAGATATAGAGTTGCTGCTCGTTTTTGTGGGATTATTTTGAATCTTGTTACTTTACTGAAATTTCTTTGATGATTATTTGAGGCTTTCTTAGTAAACCATCTGTCTTCAATAAGTAAGGATTATAGTTGCTCATCTTATGTCTATGCCTTTAATTTCTTTTCTATGCTTATTGAGATTGCTCTAGTTGTTAATTCTCTTCCCCTTCTCTTCAAATACCTTGCATATGTGTATATATTTATATGTATGATCCCAAATGAATGTGAGCTCCACAAAGATAGAATCCGTGTTTTTTTGCTTGTTTGTTGATTTGTTTGCTTTATCTTTGAATCTCCTCTGCTTAGCATTGTGTCTTACCCACACTTAATAAATGTGATGACTTGGATTTGATTAGATTGACTGGCAGGGGAAAGCAAAGTAGTGTGTGTGTGTGTGTGTGTGTGTGTGTGTGTGTGTGTGTGTGTGTGTGTGTCTGTCTGTCTGTCTCTGTCTGTCTGTCTGTCTGTGTCTGTGTCTGTGGATATCTATTTCCAAGGTGTTTGGAGTCTTATAGCAGTAGTTGATACCATGACTACATATCTAAGTCCAGTTTTTCAGTAACAGTTGAGGTTATTATGAGATTGATTTTAAAGATAACTCCAGTTATATATCTGAAATAATATTTGCCTTGAGCCTGCACTTCATTGACATAAGGACAAGTTTCACAGGTCTTAAAAATCATGATAAGGCGTGGCCAGGTGCTGCAGTGAATAGAATACCAGCCCTGAGTTCAAATCCATCCTCAGACACTTAACACTTACTAGCTATGTGACCTATGTCACTTAACCCCAACTGCCCTGCCTTCCCCCTCCAAAAAGCAATAAACAAAAAACCATGCTAAGATCTGAGTCTAGTGGAGTATTAGATGATTGAACATAATTCTTCCCATAGTAGCTGTGACAATATGCAGTGAACTTTTCCCTAGTACTTGATCCTTATTCTAGTGACTGGTCTGGAAAAACAATTCTTCACAGGTTTGAGAAGCATCCAGACCAGATAATAGCACATGAACCATAGCTATGCCTATACCTTTAGCTTTGGGATATTTGTATACAGTTCTGTAATATCTAGGTTATATGTTTTTTGTGAGAACATCCTCCCCAGCTTATCACCTTCCAAATGGCCATCTGGACATCCTTGTTCCTGAGACTGTAAACCAAAGGATTTAATAAAGGAGTGATGATGGTGTAAGTCACAGTCACCAGCCGATCCTTGCCAGATGTGTACCTGGCCTCAAGTAGACAAAAGATGCACATCCATAGTGGACCACAACCACTGTGAGGTGGGAAGCACAGGTAGAAAAGGCTTTCTTTTTCCCTTCAGTTGATGGAATCCTCAGGATAGCTCTGACAATGAAGCCATAGGTAATACAGATGAAAGTCAAGGGGACCATGAGTATCACAACCCCACCAGTGAATATGATCACCTCATTGATGTAGGAGTCCCCACAGGCAAGATGAATGACAGGTGCAATGTCACAGAAGTAGTGATTGACTCTGTTGGACTTGCAGAAGGGTAGGCTGAAGACCAAAAACGTTCCCACCATTGAAATCAGAAAACCACTCACACTACAAGTGACTGCCGTCAACTTGCATAACCAACAGTTCATGCCCCTATTGCCTGCAGTAACAAATACAAAACATTCTTCCTACTTGTCCTCACCCCACAGCCCCCGCCAAGATCCTCTGATTCAGTGACTAGCCTTCCAGTTATTTTCACTAGCAAGACACTTTTATCTTTCTGCTGTGGGTACTTTCTCTGGCTGTCTCCTGGGCCTTGAATGCTCTCTCTCCTCAACTCCTCGTACAAAGTACCCCAGCTTTAGAATCAACTAAAATCCCATCATTTACATCATTTATATCATTTACAGTCAATCTTTTCAACCGCCTTTTAATTCTACTGCTTTCCTTCTACAAATTGTTTCCTATTTATCCTATAAATAGCTTGCTTTTGTATAAATTTGTTTGCATGTTGTCTCCCTCTTTAATAACAAATTTCTCAAAGGCAGGGGCAGTCTTTTGCCTCTTTTTGTATCCCCAGCATTTAGCATAGTGCCTGGCACATAAGAAATGTATACTGATCATCTGATTCTCTATTAGTTTGCTTAAAAAGTATCATATTGTTGACCTTGAGTTCCCTTAAAAGTTGTTTTAAAAACACAAGCTCTTTCTGCTTTCCAAGATTCCCCCACTTTTCTGAGCCAAATTTTAGCAAAGTTTTAGAATTTTAGAATTTAGAATGTAGAATTTTTGGTCCCTACCTCATCTTTTGATGGCCTTATCACCTTAAAATATACAACATTAACATACTATTGTCCAGTAGTGGATTTCCACGTGCTTCCTAGAACCTTAGAATGATAGAATTAAATGAGATCTTAGAGATTTTCTAGCCAAATTTTCTCCTAAACCTTAAATCTCTTCTGTTGCATCCAGAGGATGCAGATTCTATATGCACAGGTCCAGTAACAAGAAATTCAGTACCTCATAAAACAGAACGATCTATACTTAGTCTTCATTGTTAGGAACTTCTTCCTTATAGTGAGAGAAATTATGTCCACCTTCTACACCTTAGTTTCAATTGTACCTTCTAGGTTCAAGTTGTGAGAGTGTAAACTCTCTCCCCTATAACAATCCTTTAAACAGTAGAAGACAGTTATCACTACCCAGCCCTACCCCTGACACAATGTTCTCTTCTCTAGGCTAAACATCCCCAGTTCCTTCCATTCAATGCATAGAATAAAAAAACTCATAACTGTATTGTACCAGAAACTAAGCAAGAATCCCCAAAGTAATATCCTGCAAATGTAAGTAACAACCTGTGCTCAAAGTCTTCTGTGACTTCATTACTTCCTGAAGAAGTCCATTGCACTCTGATACAATTCTAACTGTTGGGAAAGTGGTTTAAATTACATCAGGACTAAATCTGCCTCCTTGTGATTCTCATCCATTTCACCTAGTTTTACCTTCTAGAATCAATCAAGACAAGTCTAACCTGTTTTCTACCTTATAGCTCTGCTGATTCTTGAAGAATATTATTTTAGCATGTTGGAATTAATTCATTATACAGCTTAATCTCTCGTCTCCATAATGCTGCCCTTTGGTGTCTGACAATTTTTCTTCTTATGGACTATGTGCCTTCCCTGTGTCTCTCCTTATGAAACCGCCACTGTTTTTCAAGACCCAGTTCTAATGCTGCCTCTTCCACAAGGGCATTGTTCAACTCTATCAGAGAGAGAATGACCTGTCCCTCCTCTCAACTCCCAAAATACTTTGTTTGCACCTCTTTCTTTTTAACATATAGATAAAGCTGGCAAGGACCTCAGAGATAATGTAATCCAATCCACTCATTTTACAAATGAAGAAACTGAGGCCCAGGAGGTGAAATTACTTGACAAAAGTCACACAAGTATTACACATCAGCAGATGTGTATTTGAACACTGATCCTTTTACTGTAGAGCCAGTGTGCTTTCTATTGTACCATACTTCCCTTAAGTGGATGAGTGCTCTGGGTGGGTGGTTTTCACTTCATGACGACTCAGTATAATATAGCTCAATGAGGGCTCAACACTCTTTGTGGGGGCAAAAAAAAAATGAAACAAAGTAAGTCCCCATTATTTGGGACATGGCAGAATAAATCATGGAATATAAGGCATAACATTTTATAGCACTTCATTTTATTGTATTTCCCAGATATTGTGTGTGTGTGTGTGTGTATGGGGTGGGGGGGCCGGGGCTTTTTTGGTTTGTTTTTCACAAATTGAAGGTTTGTGGCAATCCCACATAAAACACTGGTTATTGTCTGTTTGTTTGTTTTTACTTTTCAACATTCATTTCCACAAGGTTTTGAGTTACAAATTTTCTCCCCACCTTTCCCCTACCCACCACCCCAAAATAGTGATCCTACTGAACACCCCCTTCTCCCAATCTGCTCTGTCTTTTATCCTCCCCTATTCCCCCTTTGACTTTCCAGTAGGGCAAGATGGATTTCTGTACCCCAATGCCTGTATATCGTATTTCCCAGTTGCATGTAACAATAATAATAATAACAATAGTTTTGAAACATTTGATTTTGCAACTTTGATTTCCAGATTGTTTCCCTTCTTCCTTCCTCACCCACCCCTACTGGGAAGATAAACAACTCAATATAGGTTGTTCATATGTAGTTATGCAAAGCATTTCCGTAGTACATATTGTGAAAGACTGACTATATTACCCTCCATCCTATCCTGCCCCCCACTTATTCTATTTTCTACTTTTACCCTGTCCCTTTTCAAAAGTGTTTGCTTCTAACTAAGCTCCTCCCCTTCCCCTTTCCCCCTACTTTCCTGTAGGGTAAGATACCCAATTTAGTGTGTATGTTATTCCTTCCTTAAGCCAAATTCAATGAGAGTAAGGTTGACCTATTCCCTTTTGTCTTCCTGTTCTCCCCCTCCATTGTAATAGTTTTCCCTTGCCTCTTTTATATGAGATAATTTACCCTATTTTGTCTCTCCCTATCTCCTCTCATTATATTTCTCTTTCACCTCTTAATTTTATTTTTAAGATATCATCCCTTCCTATTCAACTGAGCCTGTGCCCTCTGTCTATGTATACATGTACACATACATACACACACTCACATAAGTATTTATATACACATATACCCTCCTATATAAACATATATATTTATGTATACATATGTATGTATATATGTATACATATATATGTTTATATAGGATATATATGTATATCATATATTATATATTATATATATTATATATATAATATATTATATATATTATATAGAATATATATGTATGTATACATATATATTCCCTTTAACCATCTTCATACTAAGAAAAATCTGATGAGTTACAATTATCATTATTCAATGTAGGAATGTAAATAGTTAAACTTCAATAAGTTTTTTGATTTCTTTTTCCTGTTTACCTTCTCATGCTTCTCTTGCTTCTGGTATTGGAATGTCAAATTGTCTATTCAACTGTTTTTTTATCAAGAATGTTTGCTTGAAAGTCCTCTATTTCATTGAATGACCATATTATCCCCTGAAACATTTCACTCAGTTTTACTGGGTAGGTGATTCTTGGTTTAAGTCCTAGCTCCTTTGACCTCCAGAATATCATATTTCAAGTCCCTTGATCCCTTAATGTAGAAGCTGCTAGATCTTGTGTCATCCTGATTGTGTTTCCATGATATTCAAATTGTTTCTTCCTGACTGCTTGCAGTATTTTCTCCTTGACCTGAGAATTCTGGAATTTGGCTACGATATTTCTAGGAGTTTTCTTTTTGGGATCTTTTTCAAGAGGTGATCAGTGAATTCTTTCAATTTCTATTTTTCCCTCTGCTTCTAGAATATCAAGGCAATTTTGCTTGATAATTTCTTGAAAGATGGTATCTAGACTCCTTTTTTTTTTTATCATGGCTTTCAGGTAGTCCAATAATTTTTAAATGATCTCTCCTGGATCTAATTTCCCGGTCAATGGTTTTTCCAATGAAATATTTCATATTGCCTTCTATTTTTCTCATTTGTTTGGATCTGTTTTATGGTATCTTGATTTCTCATAAAGTCTTTAGCTTCCATTTGCTCCAATCTCATTCTGAAGGAATTATTCTCTTTGGTGCACTTTTGTCATTCCTTTTCCATCTGGTAAATTCAGCTCTTTAAGGCATTCTTCACCTCTTGGTTTTTTGGGCCTCATTTCCCATTTGAGATAGTCTATTTTTTAAATTTAAAAAAAAAAATTTTTTTTTGCTTTTTGGAGGGGAAAAGGGAGGGCAATTGGGGTTAAGTGATGTACCAAAAGTCACACAGCTAGTTTTTGTGGCCTCTGTCTGAGGCCAGATTTGAACTCAGGTCCTCCTGACTCTAAGGCAGGTGCTGTATTCACTGGGCCACCTAGCCACCCCTACTTAGTGTATTTTTTAAGGTGTTATTTTCTTCAGTCAGGTGGTTGACTCTCTTTTCATGATTTTCTTGCATCATTTTCATTTCTCTTACCAATTTTTCCTCCACTTCTCTTACTTGATTTTCAAAATCCTTTAGCTCCTCTATGGCCTGTAACCAATTCATATTTTTCTTGGAAGCTTTTGATGAAGGAGTTCTGACTTCATTGTCTTCCTCCAGTTCCTGATTTGATCCTTTTTGTCCCCAAAAAAGAAATCTAAGGTTTGATTACTCTGTTTACTTTGCTTGCTGATGTTGCCAGTCAATTACTTGATTTTTGAGCTCTTTGCCACAATAGATCTCTGCTTCCAGAGAGGAGAGCTTTGTCCCAAATCACTGGCGTTTTTGCAGTTGCCAGAGCTATTATGAGGGTGCCCTCTCTACAGCTCCCCACAAGCTCTGGACACCTAGCCACACAACCCAGGACCTCCACCCAAGACACTGATCCAGATCCAAGCAGATTAAAGCAAGAGCAAATGCCCTCTGAATGGTCACTTGGTCCCTCTACAATTTGCAGGCCAGGAGCTCTGGAAGCAGCTACAGGTACCAAGACTTTGCCACTTCTTACCCAGGGAGTAGGGGCCGGCAATTCCTTTCCTTTCCAACAGAGTTCCCTACTGACTTTTTACTTGCTCTTTGGCATTTATGGGTTAAAGAGTCTGGAAATCATCATAGCTACTGGTGATTTACCCTCCTGAATTCTGCTAAGGCCATGGCTGCTTGGGTCCACTTGAGGCCAAAACTGCATGATTCTGAACTGTGCTCTGCTCCCAGTACACTATGATGGACCCTTCCTGTAGGCCTGCTGGTCTGCCTTCACTGGGAGATTTGCTTCTCTCTGTCACTTTGTGGGTTCTGTAGCTCTAAAATTTGTTTAGAGTCATATTTTATAGGTATTTGAGGTGCTTTCGGGGGGGAGCTCATAGAATTTCCTGCTTCTATACCACCATCTTGGCTCCTCCCCAAACACCATTTTTCTAATAGCATGTGCTCACATCATGTCTCTGTCACATTTTGGAAATTCTCACAATATTTCAAACTTTTTATTATTATTTTATCTGTCATGGTAATCTTTGATGTCACCATTACAATTGTTTTGCGGAACCAAAAACCATACCCATATAAAATGGGAAATTAATTGAAAAATGTTATATGTGTTCTGATTGCTCCCTTTCCTCAGATCTCCCTATTTCCTGAGACACAAAAATATTTAAATTAGGCCCAATTAATTACCCTACAATGCCCTCTAAGTATTTAGGTGAAATGAAGAGTCAATCTATGCAGCAAACTTTATTGTTGTCTTATTTTAAGAAATTGCCACAGTCATCCAACCCTCAGCAATCACCACCCTGATGGGTCAAAAGCCATCAACATCAAGGCAAGACCTTCCACCAGTAAAAAGATTACAACTCACTGAAGTTTCAGATTTTTTTAGTAATAAAGTATTTTTGAATTGTTACATACATTTTTTGAGATGTCTACTATTGCACACTTAATAGACTACTATATAGTGTAAACATAACTTTTATACGCACTGGGACACCAAAATTTTTTTTGTGTTTCATTTTATTGCAATATTTACTTTATTGAGGTGGTCTGGAACTAGATTCGGAATGTCTCCAAGGTGTACCTGGAAATATAATGGAATCCAGAAAAAAAACAATGAATATGAGGGATTAAGAGAAACATGCATAGACTTATATGAACTAATGTAGAGGGAAGTAAGCAGAAGCAGGAAGATATCAGAAGCACAGAGACTATAATAGTGTAAACACCCGCCCCCCCCCAATGAAATCAATGAAATCAAAGTCAATTATCATGATCAATATTGGCTATGGAAAAGAGAGAAGGAAATGTATCTTCCTCCTTTCACTGGAGGCCTATATTGTATGGAATGTTGCCCCTTTTAGGAAGCATGGTCCAGTGATTTAGCTTAACTGTTCTTTGTTACAAGCATAACAGGGGTCTCCAATGTCCCCTTGAAGAAACTGCAGGATGCAAAATGCAAGAAACAGAGTTGCTGAGGCAGAAGGTTTTCCCCTTTCAGAATTCAAGTGGTCACATTGGCAGGAACTAAGGGACAAGACCTTAGACCTCATTGTCTTTGTTATCTGTCCCTTATGGCCAGTAAGAGAGGTTCATCAAGTGGATTGGCGGGGGGAATCAAATGATCAGGGGTCCCCTGATAAATCTCCGGCTACACAAGAAATGAAAAACAGTGAGGAGGAGCCTCTCTGGAAATGACTATGAGAGTGAAAGAAAAAGTATCAAATCCCTAAAGTTTACTTTATCTCTGTCTGTATGTATGTGGGTGTATGTATGTATGTATATATATAATATATATGCATATTATATATAGTATATATACATATATGAAATTGTACGTATATAGAAAAGAAAGAATATATAACAACATAATACTGTATAATAACATTTTTGTGTATTGTTGTTTGTCCTTTGCTTTCAGGGGGACCAATGACCTCACAGGGTGATGTCTTGACTTGTGCTTGAACTGGACTGAAGTGAGGCAGGGTTGCACAAAGTCATCAGCCTCACTCTCTCTTCCAGAGTCATTGAAGTCCAGTGACCAGGCAAAGGTTAGGATGACTAGCAATGGCCCAGGATGCAGTAGGTGACCTTGATGTCTTTGTGACTGACCAAGCTCTAAGTCCTCCATAGTGCCAGGTTTGGCCATCTTCATTGCTATTGGAAATAATTGTTCTCATCTGCCCATTCACATACTTTGGGTAGGACCCCTCCTCCCTAATCACCAAGGGTTTTTTGGCCTGTTGGTTATCCTCAGTCTGGTTTAGCCTGTCTGCCTAGATGACTTACCAGAGCTTGGTCACTGCACATGCTACAGCTTCTGGCAGCCACAGCTAAGAGTCGAATGCCAGCAGGACAATAAGGTGGATGAGCTGCCCTGAAAGGGACTTGGAAAGCCCTCACACCAGGGGTGCTAGGACTCCTTGAATACTCATGTACCCCATATACAAATATACATGTGTGCATACTCATACATACTTTTATATGTGTAAACATGTATAAATATACCTATATCTGTATGTATTTATATACACAAAACATGGATATATGCTTATGTGTATATATAAGTACATGTGTATAGGTATGTGTGCATATACATACATACATATATACATGCATATATATACATACACACACACACACACACATACATAAAAAGGTTGATGGATCTGGAGTAGAAAGCCCTGACTCCCAAGTGTATACATACCATTTACTGTGTGATCATTATCAAGTTTCTTCACTACTTACTTATGAGCCTCAGTTTCCTCATCTGTAAAGTGAATTCAATTTGCACCACATACTGTGAAGGCTCATTGTATAGAAAAAAGCTTTGTAAACCTTAAAGTGCTATACAAATGTGAGTTTGCTATTATCATCCTAGCCAGGACAAGTTATGGACAACATAAAGAAATTATTAAAGTGGCTTTTTGGTGCCTTCAACTTTTCTTTCTATGACTTTAAAATACATACATACATGCACACACACACACACACACACACACACACACACACACACACACATACACACACACCTTTGTGGCATTCCCTACCCCACTTCCTGCTTGGCTCAAAGTACCCTGAAGCACTCTCTCTGTCAACCTTCCAAATAGCCTAAAAAAGTTTCATGAGTTCTCTAGGTAGGGGAAAGGGTAAGAGAAACACTGGGAAATAATGTTGTGAAAACTAAAGATACCACGTTTTCTCATAACCTTTGTCCCAAAGCCCACTGGTATGGGACTCTCTCCTTATTGGTTGTGGTGAAGACCCTGCCCTATGTGAAAGGCAGGGAGTTGGTGAGAAGCAAGAGAGATCCGGCCCTTATGTATCCTCCTTTGGTAATACTCTTCAAGCATGGAGTAGCTTTGAGTGCTTCTGGCTTCCAGTCTTAAGAGAGTAGATGGAAGTGGCTAATTCCATGTGAGGCTGTTAAAGGGAAAGACTCTGGGAAGACATCATAGGAGCAGGGAGTCTCCATCCTGTCCCTATTCTCAGCTTACAACACTAGAGTCTCCAGGGAGTTTCCCCTTGGGTCAGATTCAGGACATTCTCTCTTGGTTGAGCTGAGTTACCTTCACTTTGGACTGTCTGTTTTTGCAACCAATTTGAGGAAGTAAGTTTTCTTTGCTATTTTGCTGAGTGTATTCATTGTGGAACTGGTATTTGGTGAGAAAGGGGCTGAGCCTTGGATATAGATCTTGTGGTCCTCCTCTCAAAATGACAGGGATCAGAAGTTAGATGGAACCCAGTCATGTCCCATAGATTAATAATATTTAAGGAAGATGAAAGATATACTTCTAACCTGATACCCTCTCTTTCTCTGAGAGCAGAGTGGGGGTCTTAGGCCCCAACTTCTTGCTTTATCCTTTTGGAAGGAATTAACAGCTTCCTTGGAGAAGGGTGTGGGGAGAAGAGGCTAAAGATCTCAATTCTGCTTCATTTCAAGACACACAGTGGTAATCCTCACCTCTCCTCTATGTGTGGGGCTCTTCCCTATATTAAAAAGCATTCATTAAACTACAACCTCCTGCTCTGTAATTTCTGCATCCTAAATCACCCACCCTTTGCCACAAACCCCCTTCTTCCTCTCTCACTAATTCCTTCCCTACCACCGCAAAGGAACAAGTTCTTCTGCATATAAATTAGGTTAAGCTAAGGAAATGGATGATTCTGATGGACCTTCCCAGGCAACATCTAATCTCATCACTACTCCTTTTTCTCTCTCTGGTTGGTATTCACTTAGTTCATGTATTGTTGCATTATTCCTGCCCAGAGAGTAGGGCTCAATCCATAGCAGCCTTGGTCTTCCCAATTCAGCCTTTCTTCAAGCAGTCAGTTCTTCTGGACCACTAACTCCTGATGCACCATCCAGTCTCTCAACACCATCTTCTATGCCCCTGCTACCCAGATCAGCACCCTGGCACTCTCCTCTCCAACACTAGGTCTTGCCTCATACAAAAGTCATACCATTCCTCATTACCCTCCCTCCTTTTCCAGCCAAGGAGATTATTCATACTGACTGCACTCCCAACACTTAACTTTCCTTCCTTGTCTTGACCTTTCATTACTACACTCTGGGTAGTTTTCAAATATTCTTGAGCAGAAACTGGTCTGGAGGCTACTTTCTTATAGCCTTGAATAGCCTGGAGGCTTGCAGATGCTCTTCTCAGGGCACATAGATGTTGTTTCCCTTCCTGTCTGGATTTATTACATCTCCCAAATCCTGACGAAGAGGATCTGAAACTCAGAGACAGTGGCATAAATAAATAGGAATAGTTCTAAGAGGACCCAAAGCCTTGAGCTAAAGGAATGGCAAAGGTGAGGTTTCAGGCTTTGGTCACAGAATTATGGATGATCTGGGGAGTGGGTACAGTACTTCCCCCATAATCACATGCTATGGAATCAATTTCATCATTTTTACCCCTGAAGTTTTGTGTTTTCACAAGATTCTAATTGTTACACCTTTATTATCTATGAAATATTTCTAGGAGTATACTGGAAGTTATCAAAATAACATAATAGAGAATCTCAATATTGGAATATTATTAATTGACTTCCTGGAACCTCCCCCCCACACTTTTAAAGTTAAATCTGCATTATTAATATTTTATCCATCGCTTTTGTAATTCTAGAAAATCAGCAAAACAATAAATCAAGACCTGATTTGTGGTGCTTGCCAGCTTCAAAAAGTATTTCCTATGTGATACTTAATCTTTTTCTATCTCAGTTTCCTCAGCTGTAAAAACAGAAATAATAATTGCATCTATGTCAGGGTTATGAAAATCAAATGAGATAATATTTGTAAAAGTGCCTAGAATAGTGCCAGGCATGTGTTGTTATCAAGTCATTTCAGCTGTGCCCAACTCTTTGTGATCCCATTAGGGGTTTTCTTGGCAAAGATATTGGAGTGATTCTCCATTTCCTTCTCCAGCTCATTTCACATATAAGGAAACGGAGGCAAACAGGGTCAAGTAATTTGCACACAGCTATTAAGTGTCTAGAGCGAGATTTGAACTTAGAAAGATGAGTCTTCCTGACTCAAGGCCTGGCACTCTGTCCACTGTGCCACCTATTTATAAAGAAAAATTCATTTTCTTTCAACCCAAACTCCTCTCTACCAAACTTAATTACTCCCATTTTTTCCACTCTCCTCAATTGTAACCTTAACATTTTTTAATCTACTCCTCCCTCTCCCTATATCCAACTAATCACTAAATCTTGCTATTCCTACCTCCACAGCATCTCTCTTTTCTGATCTCTCTACTCACAGGGTTATCACTTAGTTCAGGGACTTTTTATCTCTTGCCTAGATGACTTCCTAATTGGTCTCCTTGCCTCAAGTCTCTCTCCCCTCCAATCCATCCTCCACACAACAGCCAAAGTGATAAAGTGATCTTCCTTAAGCATAGATATGACAATGTCCCTCTCTTAATAAGTTTTAATGGCTCCCTATTGCCTCTAGGATAATACTCAACATCATTGGCCTTCCCAGCTCTAAAGGAACTCTAGAGTTCCTTCCAGATCTAAATCTATGACTCTTATTGAATGATAACTATTATGATTGAAGGAAGAACTTTGTTTTCCTTTTTTTTTTCATTTTCTTCTGGTGTCTACTGATGGGGCTAAAGTTCTGGGAACCTTCTTGAATCTTTCTACCTGATGAGGTGTTTGCCTGAGGTCATAATCCTTTAATTTCTGGGCCCGAATTTCTTGTTATTCTTAACCTAGCCTAGCCCTCCATTGCCTGGCTGCTTCTCACCCTAGATCGTATCAAAATATCTATACCCAAATCTGTTACCCTTAAACTAGCCTGGCCCTCATTTGTCTGTCATCTCCAGATAGCCTTTAGCTATTTCCCACCTTTAATCCCATTCCTGGAGTCTGACCTTCCATCAAGATCCTTCTTAGACTCCTCCTTAAGACCCTCCCCAAACCCTTCCTCTAGACAACCCCTAGAAAACTCCCACATTCTTTCTGTATATAAAATCCATCTTGGCTCCATGAAGGGGCTGAGAGTAATCTAGCACAGACTCATTTTGTATCAGATTATTCTGGCCCAATTGTCCCATAGAAACACCACAGATACTTAGGCTCCTTCAGAGTGTACCCATTATGGCGAATCTTTAATACACTTTGCTTTACTTTGAGAGAAGATTTGAGTTGGAATCATTCAGCAGGACCCCACATGTTGGTATTTTGGGGTCTCAAGCACCCCTAAGACCCTAGATCTCAGCACCTACCGCAGTGGGATGAACTTAATAAGTATTTGTAAAAGAGTAAGAATGAGGAGGAAGGGAAGGTAGGGTATAGATAGGCAAAAACATGAGGAACAAGCACTTCAGGAAGACTAGTCAAAGTTACAGAGATCAGTGTGACAAAAGCAGAGGTTTCACACCAGGGAAAAATAAGGATAAACCTGAAAAAGTAGGTTGGGTCCAGACTTTCCTCACTGAGGGCTTTATCTGTAGGCAATGAAGCCACTGCTGAAGAGTTAGTAGTGAATATTGTTTGGGGGAGATTAACGTGATATTATTGTGTATGGTGGATTGGAAGAGGGAGACAGTGGAGAGGCAGAGAGACCATCTAGGAGGCTATTTCAATACAACAGGCATGGCATGATTAGATGCTAAACTGGGGTGAGAATATTGAAAAAGAGAGGGAAGATAAGATGTGGTGAAGGACTAGTTGTAAGGATATGGTGACTGGCTATGTGAGATCTGGAAGAGTCTTTTATGATAACTAAAGATTTGGGGCCGGGAGTAACTGAGGAAATGATGACAGCATTGGCAGAAATCAAGAAGAGACCATAGTTTCACGAGCAAAGATGAATGATTCAGTATTCAATAATTGAAGACAAGTCACCAACCTGGCTTACTCCAAGGTCCAAAGAAAAGCACAAGTGCAGAAGCAGAGAGGCCAACCAAAATGAACTGGGTCCCAATCAGTCCAAGGGCCAAGTGACCAATCTTTTCACTTGAGTTGACTTGGGAGAAGAGGCCTGAAGGGTCAGAATAGATAAATTTTGGGAATGAAGCTGGTGCTTCAGCTGGTGGCACTAGAGGTAATAGAGTCAGCCTAGCCTAATTTACTCCCAGGTTTAGGTGGTTTAACTTTGAGCTTATGTATGCAAGATGATGACTCATGTATCTTCTTTAAAAAAAAAATACAGGGGCGGCTAGGTGTCGCAGTGAATAGAGCGCCGGCCCTGGAATCAGAAGGACCTGAGTTCGGAGCCGGCCTCTGACACCTAATCCGCACAAACAAAAACCTAGTCGTGTAACCTTGGGCAAGTTACTTAACCCCAATTGCCCTAAAGGGGCGGCTAGGTGGCGCAGTGAGTAAGAGTGCCGGCCTCAGAGTTTGGATGACCCGAGATCAGATCCGGCCTCAGAAAACGAGCACCCACGCATAAATCAAATGACTAGCCGTGTAACCTTGAGCAAGTTACTTAACCCCAATTGCTTTAAAAAAAAAAAATACAGAATTGATGTGGACCATATGAGTGTGTCAAAAGAAGGTGCCACTGTTTTGGTCTAGGGGTGCTGGGAACCCTGAAATTCAAGGGCAAAAGGTGTTGTTCTGCCTTGAAAGAATTCAAATCAAGGTTTCAGTCAGAGACAAGATTTATTAAAACAACTGCTTGGGGTGGGTGAGATTTTAAGGCTGCGTTTGTGACACTTGTATTAACAAGTGGGCCAGATTTTAAGAATCTAAGCAATGTAATGGGGGCAAGATGGACACTTTTATACTGAAAGACTGTGGGAAGATCTGGATGTGATCTAGGAGTAGGCCAATAGCCTGGGATGATCTGGAGGTAACAGAGAAGGGGTCTAGATGGGATTAAGGGTGGGAAATAATCTGGGATAGTATGGAGGTAACCAACAAGGTAGGTTGGACTGGGTCCCAAGGTAACAGAGAAAGGGTTGGGCTTGGGGCCTCAATGAAAGGACAGTTGAAAGGATTGTTGGGATGAGCTATGCCTTAGCAAACACAGAGATCTGGGTTCTAGGTCTGGGTTGTGTTGCAAGGTTTTAGGGGTACAGGTCTCATCCCCATCTCTACCATATCTCACATTGCATCCTGAGAATAAGGAAAGGAATTTTGAGGGATTGTCAAATTAGTAGACATAAAACAGTGACCCAAGGCAAGCTCAGTTTGGAATAATTCTCTATATTTTCCTGGTTTCTGTAATCCCTTTAGTCACTAATTCATTCCTAATACAATTATTAGGTAGTGGGAGACCTTGGCCCTTTTAAGCTAAGGTTTTTTCAGGTTCTCACTTTGAGTGAGGCAATGCCCATTCAGTGAATAGACCTCCTTAAGAAGTGACTCAGGGTGGCTAGGTGTTGCAGTAAATAGACACTGGCCCTGGAGTCAGGAGGACCTGAGTTCAAATCTGGCCTAAGACACTTCCATTTTTATTTCTTTTTTTACTTTTTAGAGTAGGAAGGGCAGGGCAGTTGGGGTTTAGTGACTTTCCCAACGTCACATGGCCAGTAAGTGTTAAATGTCTGAGTCCAAATTTGAACTGAGGTCCTCCTGACTCCAGGGCTAGTGCTCTATTCACTGCCCCCACCTCGATGCTCCCTCCAGCCTTACTTTCTTCTCCAGGGCCTTCTGGGTCCAGTGGCTAGATAAAGATCAGGATGAGTGGAGATGGCCCAAGATGCAGTGGGGCCTTGGCCTTTTTATAGTAAAGTCTTTCCTAGTTCTTGCTTTGAGTGAGGCAATACCCATTCAATGAATAGGCCTATTTAAGAAATGAGTTGGGGCAACTAAGTGGCACAGTGAATAGAGTACCAGCTCTGGAGTCAGCAGGACCTGAGTTCAAATCTGGCTTCATACACTTAATACTTACTAGCTTTGTGACCTTGGATAAGTCACTTAACCCCAATTTCCCTGCTTTTCCTGCTCCAACAAGCAAAAAAAAAAATAAAAGTGAGTGAAGGAATGGCCCCTTTAATAAATGAAATATTAAGTGGTACTTTGGCAGGGATGGGACAGGAGAGGAAAGGAGGGAAGAGAGGAGGGAGAAGATGGAAAGAGAGGAGTAGGGAGGTGAGATAAGGGGAGGGGAATGAAGATGGGGGAAAGGAGGGGAGAAGAGAGGAAAGAGGAAAAGAGGGGAGGAGAAGAGGGGAAGGGAGTCCTGAATTATATCTGGCTACGGGATCCAGATGGCTTTGGAGGAGAAAGTGAAGCTGGTGACTTTGCACAGCCCTCATTCACTCAAATCAATGTCAATTGTAAGTCATGACATCATACCCCTGATATCTTGGCCCTCTTTGAGAACAAGAACAATTCACAACCTGTGAGTAGTCTGAACTACCTGAATGGGGACCCAGCTGGCCAGTTACAGTTGGGCAACTCGGCTCCTTCCCTCCTCTCCCTTCCCCTCCCTTCTAGTTGTTCTGCCCAAAAGAAGGTAAATGTTGATGGCTGAAAGTTATCTAGTTACCTTGGGCTTTACTGGCTATATTTCTTTCTCAAAGACCAAGCCTTAAACCCAATTCACTCTGGATCTCATGGATCAGACAACAATAGGTCTCTGCCCAAGCATCATTGATTTTTTTGGGCCCTCCTGGCTCAGAATGAATATAGTGACTGTTTCTCTTTCGGCCAGCAAACCTGAGGGTCTCCCCCTCCCAGTTTAATTTTTTTTTTATTAGAGAGACCATCTCTTGACTTCTTAAAGAGGCCTACTCAATGAATGGACATTGCCTAAATCTAAATGAGAACTTGAAAAGATTTTAGCAAAAAAGGACCAAGGTATCTCACTACATCCTGGGCCATCTCCAGGCATCCTGATCTATATCTGGCCACTGGACCCAAATGACTCTGGAGGAGAAAGTGGGGCTGGTGACTTTGCACAGCTCTTCCTCACTTAAATCAAAGTCAATTGCAAGTCATGTCATCATCTCCCTGATGTCATGGTCCTCTTTGAGAAGGAAGGACCAACTACACATTAGGTACTTATTATGTGCAAATTATTTCCTAGCATTAACAGACATATTTCCTCAAAGATGTCTGATAATTTGTAATTAATATTTCCCTGGATATCTACTAGAGAAATTATAGTAAATTTTAAAAAATCATTCTTTCCTTTCACAGAGTAATCACCCTGGACAACTGGGCTCTCTCTCGTTGCCTTGGAACAATCTGTAGGGGTCCCACTCAGGTGGTCAAAGGTTGACTGAGATGAATGGAGGTAGGACTCACTTTTCATGGTGACATTCACTCTCAGGCTGCTGATGGTGTTGATGCCATTGCTAGCAGTACAGTAATATTTCCCTGCATCACTCTCATTCACAGCAGAAAGCACAAACTTCTCCTCCAGAGAATGTTGAGTCTTCTCTCCCAGACTTGCCTTCATGCCCTCTCTGTGCCAGGAGAATGTGATGTTCCCAGTGCCCTGAGCTATTGAGCAGATGAAGACCAGCTTGTCTCCTTCAGTCACCTGCCCCCCGGGGGGCTGGGTCTCCATTAGGATGCCAGAGATGGGGATTCCTGGGTGAATATGAAGTTCACAAATGAGGTCCCTTCCTGACTTTGGGGGATGTCAAGGGTGGTGGGGGAAGCTGCACCCAACTTGTACATGTCTGTGCAATGGGAGTTTAGGGAAACATGGTAAGGAGGGAGGAAACGGATTACTGGTATATTAAGGCTGGACATGGGGAATAATCCTGAATGTATTAGTGGGGAGGAGCCATCTTTTCCCAGTTTAAGACAGTGTTGATTCCCCAGCCATAAGCTTCTGAACCACAACATTGGCTATGGGTCATTCTAAGGCAGAACCTAGTAGGGAATTAAGACATTTGAGTGGGGGAGGCTAGGTGGTGCAATGAATAAAGCACTGGCCCAGGAGTCAGGAGGACCTGAGTTCAAATCTGACCTCAGACACTTAACACAACACTTACTAGCCAGGTAACCTTGGGCAAGTCACTTAACTCCTATTTCCCTCCCCTCTGCTCTCCAAAAAAAAAAAAAAGACATTCAAGTGATGCCTTATTGGGTAGACCTTTTTGTCAGATAGCATACAGAAGCTACTGAGAAGTGTCATCTCTATCCTAAAGTGGCATCATTCAGGTTACTCCAACCACATTTGACTTCAAGGCTCAGATGAAAACCTTCTTTTACTCCTCTACCTACAAGTATCTCTCTTCTACTACCTCCTCTTCTAGAGTTATATGATATAATGGTAATGGGATTTCAAGATCTTCCAGGCCCCTTGTATTGTCAAGCAAACAGGTACTTAGCACCTTGTTTCAAGTTCATGGTTGTAGCAAGTATTAAGATCCAGAAACTTGTGAATCCCACAGTAGGAGGAAGTTGCTGATGTAACAGGAAGGGGTGGAACAGGGAGGAGATAATATCATATATAAGGAAAAGCCCAAGCTAGAGAGCCAGAATCACTGAGAGAGAAAGAGAGAGAGAGAGAGAGAGAGAGAGAGAGAGAGAGAGAGAGAGAGAGACAGACAGACAGACAGACAGACAGAGACAGAGACAGAGACAGAGAACTGCTAGGAACCTAAGAACTTCTAAGAACTGCTACAAATTGAGAACTGCTGGGAGCCAGAACTTCTTCTGAGAACCAAACTGAGAACTTCTCAGATCCAGCCAGAACTACCAGGAATTGGAACTGCTGTGAGAGAGCAGAGTGGAGGCTGAGGAGCTTCTGTGAGTGAAGAGAGGAGGATCTTTGCTTGAGGGAGTGAGTGAGAGAGGAGGATCCTTGCATGAGGGAGCCTGTTTTGCTTTGAAGGCTTGGAAATGTGGGTGTTTGTTGCATTGGTTATGTGCACCAACTTTGTGGTTACTGTAATGAATTTGACTTTCTGGTTTTGAGACTCTGTTTTATTGTATTTGAATAAATGCTTTGGTTCTGCCCTCCATGTGGAGAACCTGTTACATTGTGTGATTTATGACGACACCAGCATATTCATAGCTGCTGTGGGCACTGTGAATATAGCATTGCTGGTACAGATGATGATAATTCATCATTAGTCTGTTCTCTGATTGTTTCCTGGTAATGTATTGTATCTCCTAATGCCATTGTCAGCTCCTTGCATTCAGAGGCCATACATGAAACATCTTAAATATATTCCATTTCCTCCAGCCCCAAGCACTGAGAATGGTATTGGGCATGAAGCAAATACCCAATAAATACTTTTTTGGAGATAGGTGGATTGGCATGAAGAACAATGGTATAGGGCTGTAAAAATATTATTAATTAATCCTGCAATTCAGAGATTTTGCTCATTTTAGTCTTGATGATACAAAATTCAAGAGAAGTATAAAAAAGTAAACATAAAAGAGAAATCATAAGGGACTTAATAAGCTTAAATTGTTTACATTCCTATAGGGGAAGATGATGCATATATCACCTAAGACTTTTATCACTATTAGGGTAGTTAGGAGTATATATACATAGAGGGCACAGGTGTTAGTCAATTATGTTAGGATTATCTAAAAAATGGAGAGGAGAGAAAGAGGGATGCAACAGGAGAAGGAGAAAGGGAGAAGGAGAGTGGAGAAAATTATCTCACATAAAAGAGAAGTGCAAGGAAGAGTTAGTTTGGTTTTTTTTACAACAGAAACAAAAAGGATGGTCACAGTGGAGTCAGGAAATGCTTGTCATTCTCATCTGAACTGGTTCAAAAAGGGAAGAATATATATGAACACTTAGGTGTAGAAATATATCTTTCCTAACAGGGAGGTAGGAGGGGAAGAGACTAAGACGTCGGGTTAGAAGGGGCAGGATGAGAGGAAAGGTGGACCAAGGGAGACAGTGGTCAGAAATTATACAAATCTTTGAGGAAAGGATGGGGTTAAAAAAGAGAACAGAGAGAAGGATAAACCAAAGAAAATAGAATGGAGAGAAATACACAGTAATCTTAAGTGTAAATGTAAATAAGGTGAACTCACCCATAAAATGGAAGCAGGTAGCAGAATGGATTAGAAACTTGCCTCCTAAAATATTTTGTTTACACAAGATACAATTGAAATGGAAGACACACATATAGAATGAAAATAAGGGGTTGAAGCAGAAGTTTTTATGTTATTACCTTAAGCAGAAGTAAAAAAAAAAAAAAAGGCAGGGATAGCAATCATGATCTTAGACAAAGCAAAAGCAAAAATAGACTAAATTAAAAGAAATACCCAGGGAAATGACATTTTGCTAAAAGGGTACCAGACACAATGGAGAAGTATCAATACTAAAAATATATACAGTAAATAGCATAGCAAGTTATAGTAGTTACAGGAAGAAATAGGTAGCAAAACTATACTTATGGAAGACCTAAGTTTATTCTTCTCAGAACTAGATAAATCTAAAAATAAGAATGAAGTTAAGGAGATGAATAGAATTTTAGAAAAGTTAGAGATGACAGACCTCTGGAGAAAATTCAATAGAAATAGAAAGAAATATCCTTTTTTCCCCCTCTGCTGTATATGGCACCTTAAAAAAATTGACCAGGTAGTAAGTCATGAAAACTTCACAAACAAATGCAGAAAGGCAAAAATATTAAATATATCCTTTCTGTACCATAATGCAATAAAAATTACATTCTATCAAAGGCCTTGATGCATAGATTAAAAATCAATCAAAAACTAAATAACATAATCTTAAAGAAGGAATGGATCAAAGAACAAATCATAGAAACAACTAACAAGTTCATTAAAGATAATGAAAACAATGAGATAGCATACCAAAATTTGTGGGATATAACCAAAGCAGTACTAAGGGAAAATTTATATTTCTAAGTGCTTACATCAATAAAAGAGAGAACAAACACATTAATGAATTGGGCATGCCACTAAAAAAAAAAGACTAGAAAAAGAACAAATTTTAAATGCCCAATTTAACACCAAGATAGAAATCCTCAAAATCAGAGATGAATAAAATTAAAAGTTAAAACAAATTGAACTAATAAAACTGGCATCTGGTTTTATGAAAAAGTCAATAAAACAGATAAATCATTAGTAAATTTGATTTAAAAAAAGAAAGCCAAATTGATGGTATCAAAGATGAAAAGACTGTATGCACCACCAATAAAAATGAAATTAAAACAATTATGAGGAGTTATTTTGCTCAATTATACACCAATAAAACTGACAATCTAAGTGAAATGTATGAATACTTACAAAAAGTTTAATTGCCCAGAATAACTGAAGAAGAAAGAGAATATGTAAAAAGCTCTAACTTAGACAAAGAAATTGAACAAGCCATAAATGATCTCCCTAAGAAAAAATCTCCAAGATCAGACGGATTTACGAGGAAATTCTGCCAAACATTTAAGGAACAATTAACTTCAATACTATATAAACTATTCAAAAAATTAGGCAAAAAATGAACCCTACCAAATTCCTTATGTGCCACAAATGTGGTCCTGACACCTAAACCAGGAAAAACAAAAACAGAAAAAGAAAACTATAGACTAATTTCCTTAATGAATATTGACAACAAAAATTTTAAATAGAGACTACAAGGAGATCACAGCAATATATCACAAAGATTATAAAAATGAGCAGGTAGTTTTTATACAAACAATGCAGGGCTAGTTTAACATTAGGAAAGCTATCTGCATAACTGACCATGTTAATTACAAAAGTAACAAAAATTTTATGATTATAACACTTTTGACAATACACCACACCCATTCTTATTACAATGCTAGCTAGCATAATAATAAATGAAGTTGGGGTGGAGCCAAGATGGTGGAGTAGAAACAGCTCATCCAAGCCACTCTGACCCCAGATTCCCCCCAAACTATGTAAAAGGGGACTCTGAACAACTTCTGGAGCCCCAGCAACCACAGAACAACACAGAGAAGCTAACCTCCCGCTGAGGACAGCCCAGCAGCCCTGCAGGAAGGACCAGTGCAGCAGTCTGGGAGCTGGCAGAGGGCAGAGCGCAGAGCGCAGGAAGTGGAGCTGAGCAGAGCCCAGGTCCCCGTGAGCCAAGGTTTTAGCCCCAGGGCGGCAGGGCCAGCAGCCAGCTGGAGAGACCCCAGAACACCAGCAGCTGTGGCGACTCCAGAATTATTAACATAGACATGCCTAGGACAAAGTAAGAGGTTAGTGTCCTATGGACTTTAGGACCTGTATTTGGGGAATGCGTCAGCTCCCTCCCCTGGGGGCTAGAAGCCGCTGAGGAGACACGCCATTTTGTAGTTTTCAGAGGCAGCTCTGGCTCCCAGCCTACAAATCGTGGGGAGATGCAGCGATCAGTCTTGGGGGGTAATCGCTCTTGCTTTAACCTCCCTGGATCTGGATTGTGATCTAGGGTGGAAGTTGTGGGTGGGTTTACAGCTTACCAGAAACGGAAGTTGCCCCCACACGTTCGGGACGAAAATTCCTCTATCTGGCCTTAAAGCCATAGTGTGGCAACAAGCCCAAAAGTCAAGTAATTAAGTGGCAACATGCCAAGGCAAAGGAAACAGAAAAATGCAACCCTAGACTCCTATTTTGGGGGCATAGGGCGGGAAAAGGACTGTGAGGTCAGAAGTCCTGCTCCAAAAGCCCCAGGGAAAAACATGAGTGGGTTGCAGGCCATAGAGGACCTTAAGAAGGACTTTAAAAATCAAATAAAAGAAGTGGAGGAAAAATTGGAAAGAGAAATGAGAAGGATGCAGGAAAAGTATGAAATGAGGGTCAACAGCCTGACTGAGGAAAACAACACCTTAAAAAAATAGACTAACTCAAATGGCAAAGGAGGCCCAAAGGGCAATGAGGAGAAGAATGCCTTAAAAAGTCGAATTTGCCAGATGGAAAAAGAATCTCAAAAGTTCACTGAGGAGATTCATTCCTTCAGAGTTAGACTGGAGCAAATGGAAACTAATGACTTTATGAGAAATCAAGATGCTGTTAAGCAGATCCAAACAAATGAAAGATTAGAAGGCAATGTGAAGTATCTCATGGGAAAAACCACTGACCTGGAAAATAGATCCAGGAGAGACAATTTAAAAATTATTGGACTACCTGAAAGCCATGATCAAAGAAAGAACCTAGAAATCACCTTCAAGAAATTCTCAAGGAAAACTGCCCTGATGTTTTAGATCCAGAGGGCAAAATAGAGGTTGAAAGAATCCACAGATCACCTCCTGAGAAAGATCCCAAAAAGAAAACTCCCAGAAATATTATAGCCAGGTTCCAGAACCCCCAGATCAAGGAGAAAATACTCCAAGCAGCCAGGAAGAAACAATTTCAATACTGTGGAAACACAATCAGAATAGCCCAGGACCTGGCAGCTTCTACACTGAGGGACTGAAGAGCATGGAATATGATATTCCAGAGGGCAAAAGAGCTGGGAATGAACCCAAGGGTCACCTACCCAGCAAAACTGAGTATTTTGTTTCAGGGGAAAACATGGTTATTCAGTGGAATAGAGGACTTTCAAGCATTCTTGAGGAAAAAACCAGAATTGAATAGAAAATTTGACATCCAGACACAAGAAGGAAGAGATGCCTGAGAAGGTAATCAGGGAAAGAAAATCAAATCAAAAGGAACCTATCAAAGTTGAACTATTTACATTCCTATATGGAAAAGCAATAACTGTGACTGATGATATCTTTCTCACTATGAAAATAATGGAAGAAGGGGGTGTGGTCATATGAATACATATGTGAATGTGTGTGTATATGGTTACAGTTATATATGGATAGAGGGCATAGGTTGAATTTGTTGGAAAGAGAGAATACTCAAGGGATGAAATTATGAGGTGAGAGAGGAAAGTGGCAAGAGGAGATGGGGAGAGACAGGGTAGGGTAAACTATCTCATGTAGAAGAAGCAAGGGGAAGTGGTTGCAAGGGAGGGGGCGAATTGGAAGGCAAAAAGGCAAACCACATTCTCATTGAATTTGGTTCAGGGAGAGAATGACATACATACTAAATGGGATATCTCAACCTACAGCAGAATAGGGGGAAGGGGGATGAGAGAAGGGATGATGGATGGGAGGGCATCCTTGGGGGGAGGGGAGGTTGGAAGTACCCACTATAGAAGAGGGACAGGATCAAGTAGGGAATGGACCAGGTTGGGGGTGGGATGAGTGGGAGGAATTAGGAACTTTGGAGTCATGGTGACACTCCTACTGGCAACAGGACGATAGGAAATATCCTATGTATTATGGGGGTTTTGAAACACGATGACCAATCTGTAGGTCACAATAATTTTTCAAAATGTGTATTTGCGCTAATCAAGGGGAAACTAAGTCCATAGCCAAGTTTAAGGAACATGCACTTTCCCTTCCTACATATTAGCTAAGCTCAGCAAAACCTGCAGCTTATGACTAGGGAAGTAAGGTAAGGATATCAGGTTAAGTTCTAAGTCTTTTGTACTTTATTACAATTCTATTCAGATTTCTGGAATGTTACCTGAGAAGTTTTCACTTTTATTCCATTCAATCTCAGTTATATGTACTATATAGCTAGCTCATTATACATATCTTGAATCCCTCAGTAGCTTGGGATGTGCTAAACTCCCAACATCCATCTTGTCCAACACAACATTGATGGGTGGCAGCTTGGTCAGACCTGATCCCTAGCTGACTTAGTGACATTTTAAGCTTAAAACCACGTCTCCATGCAGCCCACCTTGGGCTATTTCCCAGTGAATTCTGGACAATACACCTGCAGAGCAGATTTTAAAAGTGCATGTTCCTTTAAGAACTGACCACTCTTTAACTCTTCCCTAATATTGCCCTGACTCACCTAGTTAGCAATAATTAGCACAGGTTTTTTACTACAGTTATCCTATACAAACCTTAAATGTACCCCTTTACAGTTGCAGATTCCCTAAGAACTTTTGCTCACTGTAAAGCATAACAATATATGTTTGCCACCTTGACTCAGAGAATGCTCGAATCTGTGAATTCATTCCAGATTGCTTTCGAGGGACTCTGGTTATTGGATTCCCTGAACTCCTTGACCCCTTGACCCTTTGTCACTCCTGGCTTACTTACCCAAATGTAGCAATTCTTCAGCAATTGTTAGTGATGTAGCTGAGATGACAGGTCCCCTCACTTCATCTTGAAATAAGGCAAAGTCCCTGAGTTTCATGATTCTATATATGAATTAAGACATATATGTATATAGGTATAGGTGTTTATATGTATAAGTATGAGTATATATACACATATACAAACATACATATATATTTATATATATAAATACACAAACACACACATACATACACACACAACACATATATTACCCTTGATCTATACCGGCTGACTTTCCACTTCCTGGATTTCTCTCTGGAAATATGACAAAGTTCCCTACTGTCAGGAATCTCTCTTAGAACACCAATTGCATTGTTTTCTTTCCTGAAAACATTCCCAGTACCTCACATTTGTCTAAAATGCTTCATGATGTATGTAAAGACTTTG
>WOXC01008668.1:0-308661 GCA_011680675.1 Gymnobelideus leadbeateri | reverse complement strand
CACTAAAAGTACAGGGATCTGTGAAAACTGGGAACAGAGGCTACAGCAGGGAGAACCTAGAGATTTAGAAAAAATGTTTACAAAGAATACCAATAAAACCTGGGAGAGAGCTGGAGTCAGTGAGTAAAAGAGGCTGGGTTTTACTAACAGCCTACCATATTGTGTGTAAAAGCAGAGACAAGCTGTTACAAGAGCTGGATAAGTGCTTGAGCCCTCCTTTAGAAGAGCAAGCTGAGTCTCAGGTAGTAGAAAAGAGAGCTGGAGCGTCTCAGTTGATAGGAGAGAAGGCTGTTATAAATTTGGCTCAGAAAAAGAAGGAAAAAAGTAACAGGAGAAAAGTTAGTACAGCTTTGGTAGAGTCTGAGCCTAGTTGCTATGATAGCAACTGCCAAAAGAGTGCATGTGTTGTGGAGAGTGATACAATATTACATAGTGATACATTGTTTCATGATAAAGCTTTTACAAGGGCAGAAGCTAGTCCCATACTGAGAGGAAGGCAGGAGAAGCAGGGAGGGCAAGCAGTGTTCAAGGAGATACTTGAGAATTTACCTCAACAGATTATTGATATTTTGAGCAGATTCACCCAAAGGATGGGAGAACCCTTAGTGTCTTGGGTGGTAAGAATTACTGATGAAGGAGCTGGAGGGGTAGTGATAGATACAGTGGACTGTTTGAAATTTATAAGTATTTGCCAGAATCCTTTTGTCTAGCAAGCTTTTAGAGATTTTTATTTGGCAGGAGATAATAATATGACCAATCTGTTAGCTTTTGTTGCTGATGGATGCAGTAGAATGTATCCTTCTGATTTCTGTGTGGCCTAGTGGAGACGGACCCTGGTACTCATTTAGAGGTTGCAGTTCCTCATAGAAATATCATGGTGAAGATAACTCCTCCTGCTTATAAGCACCTACTTCTGACTCTGTTGAGTGGTGAAACCCTCTGTCAGAGGTGCTGGATAAGATTTCACAGCCAAGTGATTTAGGAGAATGGGAAAGAGATAAATTTCCTTGTGAGAGAAAAGTAAATGGTCAGAAGATTCAAAGTCAGAACAGATTGCCAAGAAAAGAAGGGTTGGTTTCACAAAAATTGATGGTATTCCAATTAACAAACTATATAAAATGTATGGTGATAAGGGGCTTAATATCAGATGGAATAGAGAAGTAAGGGCTGCCCCTACAGATGCTCCTGAACCATTGTATCCAAGTTCATCACACCTTCAGGGAGAATAAGAAATTGGCCAAGTCCTAGCTCAGATTAAAGAAATACACAGACAAGATTGCAGACCCCAGAGGCAGCTAGGTGGTACAGTGAATAGAGCACCAGCCCTGGAGTCAAGAGGACCTGAATTCAAATCAGCCTCAGATACTTAACACTTACTAGCCATGTGACCTTGGGCAAGTCACTTAACCCCAATTACCCTGCCTCTCCCCTCCAAAAAGCAAAAAAAAAAAAAAAAGATTGCAGACCCCATATCGATCTGACTATAGATTGGAAAAATGGATCAAATACTATAACAAGGGCATTGTTAGATATTAGAGTGGAGGCCTCCCTCATTTATGGGAACCCTGATAAGTCCAAGCATGGAACTCCTATTACCATCATAGGACTAGGAGGGGTTGAAATATCAGCCAGAAAAGTTAAACTAATGATGAAAATTGGACAGTTACCTAAGAAAGAATATTATACCCGTTCCTGAATTCATCATTGGAACAGATATATTGAGACCATGAATTTACCTGAAGGACGATACCAATTTGCAGTAAGGAAGACAGGAATTGAATATAGTTTTAGTAGTAAAAATAAAAATGGACCCAATCACCTTACCTAAACCTTCTGAAGTAATTACTTTAAAGCAGTATCATGATCCAGGTGGGCAAGATGAAATTACCAATACTATAAAAGAACATGTTGAAGCAGGAGTATTAGTCCCTACAACCACACAATGGAATCATCCTGTTTGACCAACACAAAAATCAGATGAGATGTGGAGAATGACAGTGGATTATAGACAACTGAACAAGGTGACTCCTCCCTTGTATGTTGCTGTTCCAGATACTGTCACCTTAATAGAAAGGATCCATAAATATGATGTGACTTGGTGTGCAGTGATTGATTTGGCCAATGCTTTTCTTCACTTTCCCAACAGACTCTAAACAGTGGGACCAGTTTACTTTCACTTGGCAGAGCAGACAATATGCTTTCACCCTCTTGCCACAAGAATATCTGCATAGTCCCACTATTTGTCATAGGATTGTGACGGAACATTTGGATGAATTAAAGTTACCTGGTGTACAGCTTACCCATTACATGGATGATATTATGATACAGGAAAAAATGTAAAAGAAGTAGAGAAGAGTTTGACACTTTTGATTGAACATGTGAAAAGCAAAGGGTTGGAAATTAACCCTGCAAAGATTCAAGGACCAGCTGAAAACGTAAAATGTCAGGGTATACAGTAGAATAAGGGACTGTGAGAGATTCTTCTGCAAGCCCAACAAAAGACTCAGGACTCTCCTATCCCTACCAGTAAGAAAGAGGCCCAAAAGTTTATAGGAGTATTTGGATATTGGCAACATCACATTCCACACCTGGGACAGATTTTGAACCCTTATATAAATTTACCAGGAAGAAATATGAATTTGATTGGGGACTTGAGCAGAGTAAAGCTTTTGGGAAAGCCAAAGCTGCTATCCAACTGGCTCTAGATTTATGGCCTATGCAGAATGGTCCAGTGGAATTACAAATAACTGTACAGGATGATTATGCAAACTGGAGTTTATGACAGGAACAACAAAGTCAAAATGTACCTTTGGGATTTTGGTCCAGGAAACTTCCTTCCTCTGGAATACAATACACACCTTTTGAAAAGCAATTATCAGCTGCATATTGGGCTTTGGTAGAGACTGAACAACTGATCTTGGGCCATGAAGTGATATTAAGGCCTAGAATCCCGATACGACCTGGGTAATGAGTATCCCAGCTTCTCACCGATTTGGACATGCCTAAGAAGCCAGCATAATTAAATGGAAATGATATATTCAAAATAGAGCTAAAACTGGCAAAAGTGGAGTATCTGCCCTAGATGAATCTATAGCTAACATAGACACTGAGGGACATGATATAACTCCTGAACCAAAGCAACAGTTGGTACAGTCCTTGGTAAGATGGAATGATGGATATGTTGGACTAACTGAAGAAGAGAAGAAACATGAATGGTTTACTGATGGGACAGTGAAATATTTGGGCCAAAAAAAACCATTGGAAAGCAGTAGCCCATAACCCATGTACTAGGAGGACTTTGGAAAGTACCGGGATAGGTGGAAGTAGTCAATATGCTGAATTTATGGCAGTACATCAAGCCATCAAAACAGAACAAGGAGGACAGTGTCATATATTCACTGATTCATGGGTGGTAGCTAATGGGTTAGCTACATGAATGCCCAAGTGGAAAAATCAAAATTGGGAAATTCATGGTAAACAAGTCTGGGGCAAAGAATTATGGGAAGATATATGGGACGTGTCTTTGGTCACTGATTTGTCAATTTTCCATATAGATGCTCATGTGGCCCTCACCATGGCAGAATATGAGTACAATGCACTTGCTGATCAACTAGTGAAGATTGCTACTGAACATATTGTCCCTATTTTGACAACAACTGATGATGCAGTACTAGTAAAATGGGCCCACCAAACGGCCAACCATTTAAAGGTCCAGGCCACACACCGGTGGGCACAAGATCAAGGTATTAGTATCTCTCATCCATTGTTGAAACAGATAGCAAAATGTCATATATGTCAACTGGAAAAGGAATAAATTGTTTCTCAAGTAGTAACTGGGGAGATAGCAAGGGGAAAAGTTCCAGCCCAAATCTGGCAAATAGATTATATTGGACCCCTCCCCCCAAGATAAAGGATGCAGATTTATACGTACTTGTGTTGACACCTGTTCGGGTGTATTAGTGGCTGGTCCTTATAAGAATGCGACCCAGAAAAACACCTGTAAAACTCTAGATCTCATAAGTCTGTATCATGGAACCCCAGTGCAGAGTCAAAGTGACAATGGGGCACATTTCAAAGGTAATGAAATGAAGAGAAATTGTGTATTAAACAATATAGAATGGATATATCATATTCCGTATTATCCACAAGCATCTGGGTTAATTGAAAGAATGAATGGATTATGGAAAGGACAGCTAAGGAAGTTAAGTTCTAATAATTTGTATCAACATCAGAAAGATAATTTGTTCACTGCTTTCACTGCTTTTTTTTTTAATAATAGACCATTGGGAGAAAGTACACCTCTAGCCAGAATGATGAACCCAAACCTGCAAATTAGAAAACAGCAGACACATAAAATCCCAAATATTGAGTATTGGACTGTGAGGCAAGATGTTCCACAACCATATCCAGGACCACCTGATTCAGCAGGATATTATTTACGTTGTTTAGAAGACTTTTGGTTGGATAGAAAAGAAATAAAAAACATCTCTACTGGGATATGCATGAGAATCCCTAAAAATCATTTTGGTCAGATGTTACCTAAATCAGGCTTAGCAGCTCAAGATATACATGTATTGGCTGGAGTAATAGATTCTAATTATCGAGGAGAAATTATTGTGACATTGCAAAATTTGGGTGAAGGACCCATACAGTTTTGTAAGAATGAGAGAATAGTTCAAGTGATTATTATTACTTGTGAAACAATTCCCCTTGTGAAAACTGACCCTCCTCTTGAAATAACTATCAGAGGAACTGAAGAGTTTGGTTGGACTAATAGAATAAAATTGGGAGTTAAAGTATGGGTAAAGTGGAAGCCAGATGATGTTCCAAAGGCTACAGAAATTATAGTACATGGTAAAGACAATACCGTAGTTGTTGTTTACTTAGGAGAAGATGATTGTCAAATTGTACCCTTAACTCATGTATTCTACTATGAATGAGGCTATGATAGTGAATTCATAGACTCCAGAAGTACAGCTGACCCTATATTTGTCTCTTTTTGGCTTTTTGTCTGTTAAACTTGTTTGTGAGATTTGTTTTCTGCAGGGTTGGTACCCTCCACCTGCAGATGCTTGATTGCTTAAGCCAGATGCCATCCCCTGTCATGACTTTTACAAATATTCTCTCATTTGATCCTCACAATAACCCTGTGAGGTAGGAATTGTTATTATCTTCATTTTGTAGTTGGAAAAACTGAGACAATGGAGGTTAAGTGACTTATCCAGAGTCACACAGCTAGTAAGTATTTGTGCCAAATTTGAACTCAGTTCTTCCTGACTCCAGGTCTGAGCATTGAACTGGTAAGTAAAACTAGAGGATTTTTCCCCCAATAAAAAACAAATAAAATTGACAAATGGCTTATCTGATAAATAGGAGAGATTAAAGTCAATTATTTGCATCAAAAATGAAAAGGGAAAATTCACAACAATTGAAGAGGAAATAAAGGCAATTATCAGAAACTATTTTCCCAATAATATAATAAATAAGTCTAGTAACTTATAGGAAATAGATGGATATTTATAAAAAAAATAAAATGCCTGTATTAACAAATGATTTAAATTCTTTAAATAATTCAATATCAGAAGAAGAAATTGAAACAAACCATAAGGAAAATCCCAAGGAAAAAATTCTAGAACTAGCTGGCTTCAGAAGTAAACTCTATAAAACATTTAATGAAAAATTAATTTTATTATTACATAAACTGTTTGCAAAGTAAGGAAAATGAAACCCTCCTAATCTCTTTGTATGCTACAAATATTTTAATTCAATTTTATTTTATTCTTAAGTACACCTTCTCTCTCCCTTTTACCTCTCCCATCCTACCTTGGCCACATTGAGAAAGCAAAACAAGAGGGAGGGAGAGGATTTGGAACTCAATGTTTTAAAAATGAACGTTAAAAATTGTTTTTATATGTAATTAGGGAAAAATAAGATGCTAAATAATTTTTTTTTCTTTTTGGAAGGGGGAGGGTAGGGCATTTGGGGTTAAGTGGCTTGCCCAAGGTCACATGGCTAGTTTTTGGGTTACGTTTCTGAGGCCGGATTTGAACTCAGGTCCTCCTGACTCCAGGGCTGGTGCTCTATTCATTGAACCACCTAGCAACCCCTAAATAAAAATTTTAAAAAAGAGAAAGCAAAACAAAATCTCTGTTACAAACACACAGATATTGTCTTTATTTGATTTTGATAGGGAATAAAGAACTGTGTTTGTCAGGAACTGTGTGAAGGAAGAAAGGAGCGTGTAGTTTCTGCAGTGGTCTGGAGAAGAACTGAGGGGTAAAGGTCACACTGAGGATGTTGTGAAGCAGAGGGAGAGACAGAATGACCAAAGACTAATCAAATAAAGGAATTTAGAGCTCATCAACATGGAAGTGGGTAATGGCAAGATCCGGGCTATGACCATCTCTGTGTGTAGCTAAGATGGGATGGAGGGGGATCATGGGAATAGAGTAGACTGAGAAACTGAAAGTTTAGGGTGTTTGAGGGAGCAAGAGAAAGGCAAGGCAAGGCAAGAGGGTGGAAAGATTGGGAACCAGACACTGAACTCATTGAAGAAATAAGGAGAATATCCTGGGAACTGGTGGCTACCTGCTACCAGTATCTGCACTGGATGATAAATTTGTATTGAAAGAATCCCAGGGGAGGAGAGGTTACTTAGTGATGATGGAAACAGGAGAATCTGGAAATGGCAATGGAAAACAAAGAAGATCCTTACTCTCTGCCCATCACTAGTGAATCAGGGTAGATGAGGAAAGTGCAGCCAGTATGAGACCTTTGCATAGTTTAATTCTTCCTAATAAAAACTAGGAGAAATTCTTAAGTTAATAGTTAACTTAATTCTTCCTAATTAAACAAACTGTGGGGCAGCTAGGTGGCGCAATGGATGAACTACCAGTCCTAGAGTCAGAAAGACCTGGTTCAAATCTGGTCTCAGACACTTACTAGCTGTGTGACCCTAGGCAAATCACTTAACCCTGTTTGCCTCTGTTTCCTCATCTGTAAAATGAGCTGGAGAAGGACATGACAAACAATTCCAGTATTTTTGTCAAGAAAAACCCACTTGAGGTCATCAAAAGACGGACACAACCCAAATGACTGAATAGCAACAAAATAAAATCTAGAGAAGGCCAGGAACTTGAATTTTCAAATCAATTTGAGTATACTGGTTAACAGTTTTCCAATAAAAAAAATTTACGAGAAAAGCTTATGTGTATGTTGTTTACATACATATGCTGTTAGATTCAAAGTCTTGTGCAACTCCAAATAATTGGCCATATTTTCTAGGATTAGAGAAAATCAACTCAGTGGCAAATAATCATAACAGAATGATGTACCTGGGAACAACAGGCAAACAAAATGTCTTTTCTATAAAAGAACTTCCATTAATTTCAGGTTTCATACTTGGTTCAGTTAGGGATATTGCACAACACTGGAAGAGAACTCCATTCAATCTTTCAAATCAATATCTTTATATACATACATACACATATAGCTATAGATATATAGGTACAGATTTGTTGTTGTTTGTTTTGGTAGCATCCAACTTTTTGTGATGCCATTTGGGGTTTTCTTGGCAAAGATACTGGAGTGATTTGCCCTTTCCTTCTTTGACTCATTTTACAAATGAGGAAACTGAGGCAAATAGGGTTAAGTGACTTTCCCAGGGTCACAACAGCTAGGAAGTGTCTGAGGCCAGCTTTGAACCCAGATCCTCCTGACTCTAGGTCTGGTACTTTATCCACTGCACCACCTAGCTGTACTTCATTTCAGAAGAGGACCAACTACATCATAGGTGATGTCTTGATTTATGCATGAATTGGGATTAAATGAGGCAGAGTTGCACATAGTCATCAGTCTCAGTCTTTCTTCCAGAGTCACTGAAGTCCAGTGGTAGGACAAAAGTCAAGATGACTGGTAGTGGTTCAGGATCTAATGGATGACCTTTGGTGTCTTCGAAACCTGACCAGCCTCTAAGCATTCCACAGAGCCTGCTTCAGTCACCTTCATGGTCAATGGAACAAATTGTTCCACCCATTCTACCAGGGAAAGTCTTCCCATGCTTGGGGTAAACATTTCCCTAACTCATTGACAGGTTTGAGGCCTATTGGCCACCCTCAACCATCTGCCAAGACAGTTCACCAGGGTGTGGTCGCTGTGCTTGCTATAGCTTCTTGGAGCCACAGGTGAGAGTTGGGTAAATCAGGTGGACACCAAAGGTGAATGAGCAGCACTGAAAATGGCTTGGCAAACCTCCACACCAAAGGCACTAGTCCTCCTGAACACTTCTTGTCCCTTTGTACACATACACAGATTAAGCTATCTTAATTCTTCCTACACTAGGTATAAACATTTTCCATCTTTAAAATAGAAGTATGGAAATCAGCACCATGTAAAATATAGTGTGAAAAATGTTAAAGCATCTTTGTAAATGGCAACTCTCTCATGTTGAGTACTAAGAATCGATTCTTATATAATACTGTATGCTTTTTTTCACTCACCCATGAGACAAATTGCAGCTTTCTGTAACATAATCTTTGAGGTTTGCCTGGGGTTCAGAGATGTTTAGCAAATTACCCAATGTTACAGAGCAAGCATGTATCAGAGGTATGATTTAAATTTTCCCAACTCCAAAGGCAGAATTCTGTCTACTGTGTTGTCATCTTACAGTGAAACAGGAAATATGTTGGGAAAGTAATATTATTTTCATTTAAAAAGTGAGTAAATGGAAACTCTAAGTGATTTGCTATGGTTACACAAGTAATAAATATTGGAATTTGGATCTATACCCATTTGTCCAAAGCTTGTTCTACTACAAACCCACCTCCTCAAAAAAATAATTTGTGGTTCCTAAGTGATAAATATGGATTTCCAGGTGTAGAGAGCACTAGCTGTGCTGTGTGGCTGGGGTGAGGTGGGACAAAGGTCAGTAGAGTTTCAGAATTCTCTGGGCAGCCCAGATGTTGCTATTTGCATAGAACAGGAGGCCTGTTTGGGGGAAGTTAAAAATTGCCTAAACATGGTGTCATTCAATATCTTTTCCATTTGAGTAAGTAGAACCCTGGGGAGATTTAACTAAGTCAGGGTAAATCCTGTGTAATGAAAGAGAGGGCTCTAAGTACAGAGAAAGACCCCAAGTACAGAGAGGCCCACATGTAAGAAGAGGAATGTCATCATGTGGGATGGCATCATCAGGAGGCAGAATAGACGTCTCTAGCTGCTTCTTCCTTTGTCTTTCTCCAAGAAAGACTAAATCCTGCCACGGGGGGAATCAGGAAGTTGAGGCTGGGCAACTGGGCTAGAATTATATCTGTCTGCTCTCTTAAATATTACTGGGTGGCATGATAGGGTTCGAGCTCATTTCTGATCACTTTGTCCTCATCGGGAGGAAGGGAGACCTCTAAGCTCTATAGCCACGACTCATTCCCTTTCCCATAAAATACCAGTTCCATAATGAACACACATAGAGAATAGCAAAGAAAACTCATTTATCCAAATCATAGCAAGACAGAAATCAGAGAAGGTATACACAGGAGAATAAACACCAGACAATACAGAATGAAGGAACTCTCCCATTGGGAGTGAGGTAATTCAGCTCAAACAAGAGAGTCCTGGATCTTACCCGAGGGGAAATTCCTCACAGTCTCTAATGTAGCTAATTGGGGATGAAGACCACCATCTCATTTCTTTTTTTTTTTTTTTTTTTTTTTTGCTTTTTGGAGGAGGGAGGGTAGGGCCATTGGGATTAAGTGACTTGCCCAAGGTCATACCACCAACTCATTCAGAGTTTTTTATTTTTTTCCTTCAACAAGATGAAGTGGGATTGTCCTCTTCCATCTTGTCTCTCAAAGCTGGAAGACAAAGTGACTGTAAGACAAAGACACTTACAGCTTGATGAGTCCCAAAGGGGGCTTGTGTGTGAAAAGTCCCAAAAAGGGACTTACTGGCCTTGAAGTGTCCCTAAAGGAGACTGGTCCTTGAAGAGTCTCAAAGGAGACTGGCAAAGTCTGGGGCTCTGTAGCCACCACCTCTGCCTTGAATAAAGGCAGAGCTTTCATCTCCAACAATAAGGAAGAAAGCGCCATACCAATGGGAGCAAAGATATTATATCTGAGATGCCCAGATGGGAGGGGGTGCCTGGCAGGGAACAGGTCCATCAAAGAGCAACACAATAACATTAGTAGAAGACATCAGCAGCTTTACAGCATCAAATACACGAGCATGGGCCCTGGTCAAACAGTTCCCCTGCATATATATTCCTTAATGAAGGTGGCTTGGCCATATGCATTCCTGATATGTAGATGATCCATACAATTTTTATAAGTCTATTCTTCTCACTCAATGTGCTAGCATTTATAGAAATGAGATAAAAGTTTATAGTTTTGTTATTATTGTTTATGTTATTTTATTTACATTTGTTATATAATGGAATATCTTTATTATTAATATAATGAGATATATGACTGACTGTATGAGTAAAATACAACAGTAGAGATTCAGGAGTTGGTAGGAGATTATGATACAAATCATAAACAACAAAATACATAGAAGGTAGCTGATGGGACTACAGTGGGGGTGGGAGTGGCCTACACAGGTAATTAATTTGAAAACTGGCTTGGTAAATATTTTAAGATTATTTCCAAGTTTGTTTTTTAATTACCCCTGGCAACCTTCCCAATTTAATACAAATGTATAGAAGCAGTGTGCTGTAGAGCAGGGTTTCTTACCTTTTTTCCACTCTCGGCCCCAGAACACAAATTTAGAGAGGCAGAGTGTTGCCGAGGACAACAGTACTAAACTGGGTGTCGGGCAGATAAAGACTCACACCCGCTTCTGAGACTTGCTAGCTACGTGACTATGGGAAAGCCATTTTACTTCTCAAGCCTCAGAAGGCTCTCCTATTGCTGTAGTTCCAATACAAAGGAAATCCTAAGTTCTTGACATAATGCAAATTTAGAATTGTCAACCAGATGGAACTGACCTCTAAGTTGTGGGTGGCCAGAGTCAAACAAAACAGGCTACAGAAAGGAGAGTCAGGAAGCAAACAGAAGTTTAATTTCAAAGAGAGGGAAACAGCTTGCAAATAAGGATATATGTGCCAGTGCCCCTGCCCTAGGAGGGAGCCTTAGGCAATGTGGGGATGATGAGGGAAGGGTAATAGGTTCTACCAGGGACCCTGATCACTATCAGTGACCAGAAACCCTGCCATTCAGCCTGGAAAGAATTCACCAGGCTCCAGCAAACTTGGAAGCGGAGATTGTAAAGTTTATTGTTACGCTGCACAGCCCAGCAGGCAAAAGTTCTTAGGGAACCTGCAAACTTAAAGAAAACACAGGCATAGTTTTAAGGAGTCAAGATAGTAAATCAGGTGCCAATTATGCTAACTAGGTGAGTAAGGGTAGGATCAGGGAGGAGTTAAGGAGTGGTCAATGCTTAAAGGACCATGCACTTTTAATATCTACTACTCCAGCACATTGCCCATGATTCACTGGGAAATAGCCCAAGGGGGGGGCTACCTGGAGGTGTGTGACAGGCCACTAAAGTCAACCCTCGGTCATGGCCACTGAGGAGTGCCCAGTCTGCCACCCATCAATGTCAAGCTTGACAAGATGGATGGTGGGAACCAAGGCCATCGGAGACATAGTATGGGTATAAGTGGCTAAGGAGTTACCCTATATATAGGGTACTGAAGGATTCATGGTGCAGCTGGCCACTCTAACTAAGGGAGATAACATTTGCCTAAGCTAAAATATTTATAGATAGTTTAGTGAAGGATTCATAGGTAGCTTGTTATTGTTTCAAGGAGAGATAAACGGTTCATGAGTTGTTGCTGGGCAGAGTACTGGCAAGGGGAAAGGGCAGTGTTAATGCTATGAGACTGGGGAGGGGGAAATGTGATTTTACAGACTGGTTTTATAAATTGATTTTACAGACATAGATCCCAAAGCACCCCATTTACAAACTGATGTTACAAATTGATATTACAGACTGTTACAAACATATATACATCCCAAGCACCCCATCAGGGATATCTCAATACTTACACCAATGGCTACTCAGTGAGTTGTAGCCCTAACAATGAGGGGAGACAGTAACAATGAGACAAGTCTGATTCATAGCCGAGTTTCATGACCAGAACTTGTCTGAGCTCAGTGCTTGGTCAAAGCAATACAATAATTACGTGATTTTGCCATAGGGTGAGATCATCCAAAGGGTGAGGTCGTCCAGAGGGTGGGCATAAAGAATTGTTGTTATGCCAAGCTCAGGGCACAGCTTGCTTGCTAGGCCTTAGCTCTGGAAAACAGGGTGTCTACCAATATCTTGACAGCACTGTCAACAATCTAGCAGATAGAAGGTTTGAATAAAAAGGAAATGCAACATTTTGAAAAAAATAGGGGAAGGCAGTTCCCAAAATTAGTTCTAAAATTGTTTTTGAATAATGGCAACATTAAGGGAACAGGGGTATAGCCTTCCAGAGTAACTACTTTGAAAAGAATTGCATTGATTTGGACAGGCAAGTTCAGGTATGTTTGTTTAAGAAATCAGTCTTGATACTTACATTTATATCTCATTTGAGAGTATGGTGTATGAGTGGAAAGAGAGCTACTTTATAGTTAGGAAGACTTGGGTTCGGGTCTTGCTTCTGAGACAGTCTTGCATTATGACCTGGGCAAACCATTTATGCTCTCAGTGTTCTAGAGTCAATAAAAATCACAAATTGCAGAGCAACCCCTGACTGGCATTGGTAAGAGTCTTCATATAAGAAATTCATTATATGAATGAAATCACAGATCTAATTTAAAAAATTCATGTATATGACATTAGGACATAATGAGTTATAAATTTATAATATACTGTTTTTGTTGAGACATGTCCAATTCTATGGGGTATTCTTGGCGAAGATACTAGTGTGGTCTTCGGTTTTCTTCCCAATGGATTAAGATAAAGAGAGATTAAGTGACTTGCCCAGGGTCACACAGCTAGTGAGTGTCTGAGGGCAGATTTGAACTCAGGTCTTCCTGACTCCAGGCCCAGCACTTTATCCACTTAGCCACCTAGCTGCCTCAATCTAGACTGTAAATCATGTTATAAATTCCTTCCGGGGCTACTTTCCAACTCCTATTCTCACTAGTAGACTGGGTTCCTAGTAAATTGCTACTACTACCAGTATATGCTGTCTCTGTTACTCAATGAGACCTTTTTGGTGTGTTTCCTATTAATAGCAGTCAGTCAGACCTCAATTTTGTTTTAAGAAGTGTTTACTAAGATGGTATAGTAAGAACAGTTTGGATGAAACATTCTTCTTACACCTAGGGTATGTTGTCCCACCAACACATTCAATTTCCATGGTGGGGAAAAGAGACACAAACTCAGGGAACAGTAAGAGATATGGGCAGGGAGCACATATGGCAAAAGGTTAACTCCCATTTCTGACCCTGTAAGTCTTTTTCTCCCTTCATGCAGTTCCTGTGAAGTTTCCCTTAGAGGTAGCTCTTTGCTTGGAGCCAAGGATCAGTGCCATTCTGGAGTCCCTAGTCCGCACTTCTCTCTACAACAGGAGTCACCAGAAGTCATCACAGTCCCTGAAACTAATGCTGTCCTCTGGGGACTGTTTTTCCATATATAACCACTTCCACTGCCATGAACCACTACTGTTCAGGAGGCCACCTTGATGGGAACTTTGGATCTCCTGAACTCATGAGGTTGCCTAGATATTTCCATTTTAGAATACTCATTCCCCATTTGACCTCTTTGGACTTCATCATAGTCTCATGCCAGGTACCTTACCCTTCCCATCTTTCAGCTTCCTTTTATGTATTATTTTCTTCCCCTATTAGACTGTAAGGTTCTTGAGGGCAGGGACTGTCTTTCTTTTTTGTATTTGTGTTCCCATCATAGTACCTGCCATATGGTAGATGCTTAATTGACTGTGACTCATGTAAGATCAGGAAAAAATAAATGCATATTGACATGACCATGTGCCCCAAGCCCCCATTGCTGGGTGGGAGACAGGGCTGATACCCCTCTCCCACCTGACTTTTGGGAGCAACTCTAAGTGTTGAGCTAAAAGGAGCTAGACAAAAGATCCCCGAGAGTAAAATTTGGAAGTGGACTTTATTACTGAGGGGTTGCCGGCATTACATACCCAATTCAGACAGTGAGTTGGCACGGACAATGTGCTGGTTTTTAAAGTGATTCCAATAGTCTGGTTACGTAAGTCGAGACTACAATCAGTGACTTGACAGTGCATATTTGAATTTCCCGGGGTGCACGAAGTTTACCCTAGTGTGAGGGACAGGGAACCTAGAATGGGCGAAGATGGGGAAGATCCGGTGGAGGGTAGGGGGCAAGGGATGGGGAATATCTAGTGGGGGGCAGAGGACGGGGGAGAATGGAAAAATCCCGGTGGGGGCAGGGGATGGGGGAGAATGTGGAAACACTCAACAGGGATTTTACCCTAGGCTGAAATTCCTGCTCACAGATTAGTTGGGGAAGGGAAGAGTGGAGTCATGCTCAACATAAGTAGTCCATCCTCATCACAGATGCAAAGGAAAAAGAATAACATAGGGTGGTGGGCTGACCCTTTTGTGTTCCCAGTCAGCAACCTCTGAGGCCTAAGTTTTTCAGCCAGTTGGAAGACTTTTTACTATCACAAAGTGCAAACCCTTGGGTCATCCTTATGGTTGCTTGGACTGATACCAGGCTGGGATATCTGTACATATTTCAAAGACTTGTTCTCATAGGCCAGCCCACCCATAGTTTGACAATGTTAAGTAATGAGAACAGTGAAAAGAATCTTTTGCTCCACTTCCCATCCTCTGGGGATATGCCAGAGAGAGCCTCCAAGGGGAGACAGGTTAAGCCAAAATAAAAATAATCAGATCATTTAAACAGTATTGCTTCATCTAATCTCCACTTTTGCCTGTATCAAGCTTTCCCTGATACAGTAGCATATTTATTAATTTTCTGTTGTTTATCCTCCTCACCCCACTGTGCCCACCCCAACTAATTCATGAAAGGGTAGGGGGAGAAAGAAAAAAAGAGAGACAAAGAGACAGAGGGAGAGAGAAACAGGAGAGAGAGAGAGAGAGAGAGAGAGAGAGAGAGAGAGAGAGACAGAAAGACAGAGAGAGAGACAGAGAGACACAGAGAGAAAGAGAGAGATATGGAGAAAGAGAGATGGAGAGAGAGACAGAGGGAGAGAGAGAGAGATGGAGAGACAGAGAGAGAGACAGAGACAGAGAGAGACAGAGGGAGAGACAGAGACAGAGAGAGAGAAAGAGAGAGCTATGGAGAGAGACAGAGAGAGAGAAAGAGAGAGAGATGGAGAAAGAGAGAAGAGAGACAGACAGAGAGAGAAAGAGATGTGGAGAGAGAGGAGAGAGACAGAGAGAGAGAGAAAGAGAGAGAGATGGAGAGGGAGAGGAGAGACAGAGAGAGAGAGAGAGAGAGAGAGAGAGAGAGAGAGAGAGAGAGATGGAGAGACAGAGACAGAGAGCGACAGAGAGGGAGAGACAGAGAGACAGAGAGAGAGAAGAGAGACAGAGAGAGAAAGAGAGAGCTATGGAGAGAGACAGAGAGAGAGAGATGGAGAAAGAGAGAGAGACAGAGAGGGAGAAACAGAGAAAGAGAGAGAGAGAGAGAGAGAGAGAGAGAGAGAGAGAGAGAGAGAGAGACGAGAGAGAGCCAGCACTATACAGCCTTCCACAGAGTAGACAGAAACTTAACTGTTTGTTGGATTAAATTAGAATGGTTGTGATTGATGTGATGGGTCAGGAAGGAGAGACAGTAGACTTACCTTCCTTATTATGTTTTGTTCAGGCTAATAAAAGCATTAGTTTAGTCTCTCTGAGACGCTTCCAACTGAGAGGCCTTGGGGAGGGGGTGGGGGGCAGGGCAGCTGGCCTGAAGGGCTGAGGGGGAGGAAGATTAAAACCTCAGCTGCAGACTGTCAACATGTGCTCATCAGAACTCAACTGTGTACTTTCGGTAAGGATTCCTGAGGCCTAAGTAAATTATCTGAAGAGTATATGCTCTAAATTACTCTCCCTTCTTATGCCCCTTCCACATATACACAACGGGGAGCAGGACTGAGAGAGAAAAGCTAAAACACCAATTTCTCTCTGCCTGTTCATTTTCTAGCTAGGGAAGGATGTCTCAGAGATATTATGGAACTTGCCTGGGGTTATGCACACCTGAAAATGAAGCTTCCCCAACCAGTCTTTATCCTTCCTTGAAGAGCTACTGGATCTGTTTGAAATGGGCTTTATGACTTTGGGGCATCATTTCAAAAGGTGCTGTTAGCTCAAACAGGTGCATGCCTTTAGATGTACTGAAGTTGGTTTCTGAAAAAATGCACCAGGATGTGTGCCCACCTTGAAGGGAGCGTTGTACTTCCCTTAATGAACACAGAATATAAGTGCTGGAAGGGACTTTGGAAACCACCCTCTTCCATCCTCTTAATTTGCAGAGGGGAAAATTAAATAAGGGGTAGTACCTTGTCCATATGTGGTAGAGTTGAGATCTGAAACTAGGTTTCTGGGACAACCCATTCAGGGTCTCCTGTTCCCCTGTGAATGCCAGATGTTGCAACAGGTGACATTCCAAAGTACACTCCTTTTGAAGTACTTGATAGCTCTTTTTTTTTTTCAGTTGTTTTTCAGTCATGTCCGACTCTTTGTGGCCCCATTTGGGGCTTCCTTGGCAAAGATACTGGCATAGTTTGCCATTTCCTTCTCCTGCTCATTTTACAGAGGAGGAAACTGAGATAAACAGGATTAAGTGATTTGCCCAGGGTCCCACACTAATAGGAACAATAACTTAAGTCTTGCCCCCAGGCAAATTAGACTAGTTCTTTCCTCCAAAGACCTGGAGGATTTCCTTGAGACTTGATTGGTTAGGGGACTAAAGCGGAAGTGCTGCCTGAATAAAATTAACTCAAGTCTTCATGACTCCAAGATCAGCAAACTATGACTGCACCAGCTATAGAACTCTTGTTTTGATCCTGAAAAGACTTGGTATCCCTACCTGTATTCTACAACTCCTCTAGGGCTGGGACTGTTGTATTTTGTCTTTGTTTTCCCAGTGCCTAGGAGAGTGCCTTGCTTAATGAACATTTGTTGAATAGGTTTGGGGGTTGCTTGCTGCCAGTTCAGGCCTACCTACCTTCAAGTTGCCTTGGGAGTACTGACAGAACATCTTGGTCAAAACCCCCTAGAAATCCCTTTTACATTTTTTGGGGGAGGGTGGGTTAAGGTAGGGATACCAAGTCTTTTCAGGATCAAAAGAAGAGTTCTCTAGCTGGTGCAGTGATAGTTTTACTCTACCTAAGTTAAAAAACAAACTGTTGAATGACCCGTGAGTATCTCATTTTATTCTAATATTGACCCCTAAACTCCCAGGGGACTTATCTGAGTCAGGCCTGGTCCAGAGCAGCTGACATTGTAGCACTGGAACAGGATGAAGTCCTTGAAGAGGGGAATGGGCAGTGCTGAGGAAGGTGAGCCCCGATGGCGGTTACTTCTGGAAAGGCCAGCCTCTCCACTCCTGGGAGATTCCAGAGTAAGCTATATGAGGAGAACAATGTGAGTGTGCTCTGTGTCCTTAAGAAATGTATCTGAAGATAACTGCGGTAAACTGTGTTTTAGGCTCTTCGACATCGTTAGACTTTCCAGCCTGGAAACTGTAGCCTCCTCCAAGTTCCAGCAGAGAATCTCTTCAGAACTCAAGTTTACTTTCAAAGGCACCTGGAGAGATTAAATTTTGGAGGAAGGAGAAAGAGATATTCCACTTCTTAGAAAGGGACAGATTTGGAAGAATTGTTGTACTTAGTCTTTACTGGGACAAGATGTCTTTGTGTGACAGTGATCATTATCACCCAATTTACTTGGGGTGGGGGTTTTGGGGGGTGAGGGCACAGGGAGGTAGTTTCCTGAAAGGAGAAACTTACCTGCTTTAAGAGAGTCATGTTTGTGCAAAATGTTTATGGTTTTGAATGAATTTTTGGGAAACAAAGCCGCTGAACAGGTGATCCTGGTCCTATAATTGTATATGGACATTGCCAAACAATTGAAGGGTGGCATGAAGGATGCCAGCTGAGAGAGAAGATAAGCTGAGGCAGATCCTTGGAGTTTTAGGTTGTCTAATGACTGTATTAAAAAACAAACAAAACCCACAACAAACGTGTTTGCAGCTCATTCGTTTTTTAATTTGGTATATGAAAGTCGAAATACAATTTTGTCACATAGATTTTGTTGTGATTCTTTGGTGCAAGTCACTGGGAAGAGGCACTTGAAAGGATTCTGGAATTGGGCCTATAGACAAATGTGCCATTTATGCCTCTGGAGTATTTCCTCAAGCCCAGCAGAAGTGTGGTTGAGGTGTTTCAGTCGTATCTAAACCTTTGTGACCCCATTTTGGGGATTTTCTTGGCAAAGATGCTGGAGTGGTTTTGCCATTTTCTTCTCTAGGTCATTTTGTAGATGAGGTTCTGAGGCAAATAGGGTTAAGTGAGCTGTCCAGGGTTACACAGCTAGGAAGTGTCTGAGACTGGATTTGAATTCATGAACATGAGTCTTTCTGGTTCCAGTGCTCTATCCACTGCTCCACCTAGCTGCCCCCAGAAGAAATGACTAAATGGAAATAAAACATATGTACTGGTCTGGAGTTTCTGGCTTTGGTGCTTTTTGGATTTCCTTTGCGTTTTCCCCCAGCATAGGAGAGCAGAGTCTGGCCCCCGCTGTAGCAACACCCACAGAGCTCCCATCAAACCTATCAGGGTAATGGCAGCACAGGCATGAAGGAGCTGTCCGCCTAGCAGGGCAGAGTCAGATCCATGCATTTCAGGCCTATGAGCTCAAGACAAAATAGTGGCAATTGTCTTATACTGGTACAGGAGGAAGCAGTTGACATTGGCAGAGTGGGCAATATGCAGACATTGGCATGTTTTGTGGCAAAATGCAGGGTCTTTGTTGCCCATTATTTTCTCTAATGTAAAGCTTACTGGCCCTTCCACATCATTGCCTATGTAACATTAATGATTGTTGTATGATTCTTCCTCAGGAAGGGCTTGGAGGACTGTAGTGAGCCAAAGAGGCCTGTCTCATGACTCTGACAATTACCTTGATATCAATGGACCTGCATGTCAAAGATCTCTTTGAGATGCGACTTTTCACTAAGTCTGCTCCGGAGTTCTTTTGATATAGGTTGCATTTAAAAGGATGTTGTTGGAGTTCCTGAGATCAACAGGATTCTGTCCCCGATATATCTGATTCCACACCCTGGTATCTTTGAGCGGCCAGCTCTAAACATGATGTCTTTTGAGGATTGCGCTTCAGCTTTGAAGTTTGCTCTCAATTGTATCTGTTTATGACTGCGGCTGCATTAAGAAGTACTGGAGACCTAGATCTAAGGCTCTGCCCCAAAACTATTAGTTGTCCAAAACATTTGCAGGAAGTCAGTTCCTATGCAGATGTTCTTGATGATACGGCCTTGGCCATTAGGCTTTGAGGCCAGCTCTCAAGAGCATCCTTTGAGATGTAACTGACTGCATGTGATAAGAGATAACTGACTTTTCCTAAGACTTTATGGCACCTAGGGATCAATAGGCCTTATTACCATGCTACTTCCAGGATACAACAGACTAAGATAATGATTTCTCTTCCTTCCCCTCCTTTGTCTCTTTGCTCTATAAAAATCTTTCCCTGAGTATCAATAAATGGAGTTCATGGTTCTTCCTTGAGCTACCCACATGGCCTGGTCGTTTCTTATTCACGTCTCCGAATCATGCTAAGTGCTGGACACTGAGCAGCCCACGGCAGAGGACTAAGGGAGTGTCATTGTTGGGACAGAGTTCATGGCAACAAAGTCATGGTGAAAGTGGCTAACTCTTGGAAGAAGGGGGCCAATCCCTCAGAAGGACTCATGGGACAAACATTTTTCATCCCCACCTCCTCCTTGGAATTCCCAGAGAGGGGAGGTCCTGGCTGGTGGATCAAGGAAACCTTAGTTGTTGGAGGTATGGGGCAATTCTCCCTGGCCTGTGATGAGGAAGGGGGAATATGCTGGAAGAGTTATTTTTTTTTAGTAGTGTTGTAGTTTCACTGTGTTGTGGTGGCACTATGTGAAAGAATTCAGAGTCAGACCACCTCTAATCCAAGTATAGGTATTTTTTGAGGATTGATGACCCTCAGAAGTGGGCTAGGTTCTAAGAGGAACCAGCAACTTAGTAAGACAGCATAGGTAAATTGATAGTGTAATGATGCTGATTATACAACAGATATTATGAGTATTAAAAAGACAGGAAGGTTTTGTTAAGGGGTTAGATAATAGGGGAGGGGTCCCTTCAATGGTTTGGTGATCAGATATCCTGGTTGTGTTGCTTTCTGACTGGCTAGCTATTTCGGGTACTGACTGGTCAAGATGGATTATTAGGTATTGTGGATCTGTTGTGGGCTAAATGGATGATGTGATTGTGGTTGAGTATAAGGACATACCTGTTCAAATATGTGAATTGGATCTGGGAAGAGTGATTATATTGAGTTTGGGGACAGTGGCTCACTAAAGGCTGTGGCTGTATTGAGTCTGGGGGCCTGTGGTGTGGTTAAACCAGACTGTGTAGTTGAATCAGGACATGCCTGCTGTTCAGCGGGGCCTATAGGGAAGTTAGAATATTGGGGCTGGGGGCAGCTTTATTTATTAGGATTCCATCATTCCCCTCTCAAGGAGCTAAGGCCCAAATTCATTTGGGAAAAGAGACAAAGTTCTCGGCTTCTGTAGTTTCTTCAGTGTGAAAAGGAGCATTTGTTTGGGTCCTGAGGAGGAAATTGACTGGTACTGAGTGTAGGCCACATCCAGGGGATGATGGGTGGTTATGGGCCGGGATCTGTTGTTTGCTACCAACTATAGGTGAATGGCATGTAGTCTGGAAGACACAACTCTGACAGGCAAGTTCAATACACAGATCTCAAATATAAGGAGAAAGAAACTAAGAGCCCCATTAGAATAATTTACATTTGTCATACAGGATTATCTGATCTTGCTGCTTTCCCAAAATTTTCTGCTCTGACTCCAATTCCTTTAGAAGGAGGAAATATAAGTAACAACACTTTTGCAGGTAGAAAGTTTCCTCCCTTGGGTTCAATAGTTAGACAAATGAATTTGCTTATAAGAGGCTAGCTTTACTTCAATTATAATAAAGACTTGAGAGGATTCTTTAAGTAATTAATGCCAAAATAGTGCATATCAATAAGTTGTTTATAGTAAAGCATGTTTGTCTCTTTAAGAAAATTGATTGCACCGAAATTCTCTTTCTTAAACCAAGCCGAATATGTTTCTGATTAAGTTTCAGTAATTAGTAGAATAACAGCTATGTCCCTCAACCAGTTGTATAAACATCCAATTATTCTTACATTATTTTGAAATATTTAAGGACCTTAATTCATATAAATATATAGTAATAGATGACTAGACCTAATTTGTTTAGGATATAGAAAGGAATATAATTTTAGATTGAATAGCTCAGATCTTAAACACCCATTTTATTTTAGTAGCTTAGAGGTAGTCCAGTCTTAGCTATAGGATAATGATTAATACTGTGTTTGTACCTTTGTACCTTTGTTTCACAAACTTCTTTTCCCTCTAATTATTTCCATATCATTCAAAAAGAATGTTTTATTCCAGAGATTTAATCTTTCACTTGACTAGGCAAGCAGGCAGCTGACAAGCCTGAGTACTAGTTTATCTAGTTGTTTGGGATATGAAATGACTACACATTCAGATTGAGAACACAAGATTTCACATACGTGCATTTTGCTCATTCCTTTTACTCACCACTTGCTCTGATTATAGAAATTTGCTATAAAAGGAAAAAGCATGTACATGATTATACCAAATATGACAGGACAAAACATCCTTAGCTTTGTTTGAATTTATATAAGAGTCATGGTTATCAGTTCACTTCACAGCCAGATTCAGGAATAGCCAGGTGAGAAACGTTCCTTTTCAAAGGAACATAGTGAGGAACTGAGCCAGGAAGATCCCACCTTGGGCTGATGCCAACATTGTCTTCTCGCCTTTTCTCAGAAGCGAACCTCTACCTCTAGCTAAGGATCGAATTCCCCCCGAAAAGCTCATGGCATTTCTCTCAATACTGATATAATGCAGACAGCACACACACACACACACACACACACACACACACACACACACACACACACATCCAAATAAAATCAGTGCAGTCCCTCAAATGACAAATCTCACCAATCATAGCTTAGGGCTAGATACAGTTATTTTTACTCTTATGGAGTTGTAATAAGCAATAAAAATTTACCAGGACTTACATACACATGGAATTTCACTTAACAGCTTCACTTTTTTTTCTTTCTCAAGTTTAAATTTATCCTGAAGTAAAGACAAATCATTATCGAAAGTATTTCTATATTATACATAACCTTGCAAATTCTGGTCAAGCCAAGTTCATTGTTTAGGGACTTCATAACCCAAACAAGCTTTTCCCCCAGGGCTGATGACCTTGCCCACCAGATTGTTTCCAGGGATCTGGCAAGTTTACAAAATGAGGGGAATCATCAGGAGCCATAGAAAAGGGGTTATCTGTCCACCCCATGACATTCTTCCTCTTGATTGGTGAAAAACATATTTTCTGCATGGAAAGTCCCCTATTTTCAATCGTTTTTTTTAAACAAATGCTTTATTAACTTCTGTTTTACATCATTCATTTCCGCCAGATTTTGAGTTACAATCATTTCCCCCCCGTTATTCCCCTACCCAACCTCCCAGAATAGCAGTCCCGCAAGATATCGCTTCCTCCAATCTGCTCTCTCTCATACCTTCTCCCATACCCCCTTCGACTTTTCCATTAGAGGTAGGTGAGTCTTTGTGTCCCAATGCCTGCACATCTTATCTCCCAATTACAAGCAAAAGAGTATTAATAATAGTATTTATATATATTTGAAACATTTAATGTTATGACCTCGAATTACAGATCCATTTCCTTCCTCCCTTGTCCCCCTTTCCCTCTGGGGAGATAAGTAATTCAGTATATGTTGTACATGTCTAGCTATGCAAAACATTATCATAGTAGATATATTGTACAAGGCTGCTTATAATTCCCTCCCACTCATCCCACCCCCCACCTGGTCCATTCCCTACATGATCCTGTCCCTCTTCTATAGTGGGTACTTCCAACCTCCCCTCCCCCCAAGGATGCCCTCCCATCCATCATCCCTCCTGTCATCCCCCTTCCCCCTATTCTGCTGCAGGTTGAGATATCCCATTTAGTATGTATGTCATTCTCTCCCTGAACCAAATTCAATGAGAATGTGGTTTTGCCTTTTTTGCCTTCCTATTCTCCCCCTCCCTTGCAACCACTTCCCCTTGCTTCTTCTACATGAGATAATTTACCCAACCCTGTCTCTCCCCATCTCCTCTTGCCACTTTCCTCTCTCACCTCATAACTTCATCCCCTAAGTATCATCCCTTCCCACCAAATTCGACCTGTGCCCTCTATCCATGCATAACTGTAAACATATATACACACATTCACATATGTATTCATATGCCCATATACCCTTCTTCAATTATTTTCATAACGAGAAAGATATCATCAGTCACAGTTATTGCTTTTCCATATAGGAATGTAAGTAGTTCAACTTTGATAAGTTCCTTTTGATTTCTTTTCCCTGATTACCTTCTCAGGCATCTCTTGCTTCTTGTGTCTGGATGTCAAATTTTCTATTCAATTCTGGTTTTTTCCTCAAGAATGCTTGAAAGTCCTCTATTCCACTGAATGACCATATATTCCCCTGAAACAAAATATTCAGTTTTGCTGGGTAGGTGACCCTTGGTTCATTCCCAGTTCTTTTGCCCTCTGGAATATCATATTCCATGCCCTTCTGATCCCTCAGTGTAGAAGCTGCCAGGTCCTGTGCTATTCTGATTGTGTTTCCACAATATTAAAATTGTTTCTTCCTGGCTGCTTGTAGTATTTTCTCCTTGATCTGGGGATTCTGGAACCTGGCTATAATATTCCTGGGAGTTTTCTTTTTGGGATCTTTTTCAGGAGGTGAACTCTGGATTCTTTCAACCTCTATTTTGCCCTCTGGATCTAAAACATCAGGGCAATTTTCCTTGAGAATTTCTTGGAGGGTGATTTCTAGGTTCTTTCTTTGATCATAGATTTCTGGTAATCCAATAATTTTTAAATTGTCTCTCCTGGATCTATTTTCCAGGTCAGTCATTTTTCTCATGAGATATTTCACATTGCCTTCTAATCTTTTGTTTGTTTGGATCTGCTTAACAGCATCTTGATTTCTCATAAAGTCATTAGCTTCCATTTGCTCCAGTCTAACTCTGAAGGAATGAATCTCCTCAGTGAACTTTTGAGATTCTTTTTCCATCTGGCAAATTCGACTTTTTAAGGCATTCTTCTCCTCATTGCCCTTTTGGGCCTCCTTTGCCATTTGAGCTAGTCTATTTTTTAAGGTGTTGTTTTCCTCAGTCAGGCTGTTGACCCTCATTTCATACTTTTCCTGCATCCTTCTCATTTCTCTTTCCAATTTTTCCTCCACTTCTCTTATTTGATTTTTAAAGTCCTTCTTAAGGTCCTCTATGGCCTGCAACCCGCTCATGTTTTCCCCTGGGGCTTTTGGAGCAGGACTTCTGACCTCACAGTCCTTTTCCCACTCTGTGCCCCCAAAATAGGAGTCTAGGGTTGCATTTTTCTGTTTCCTTTGCCTTGGCATGTTGCCACTTAATTACTTGACTTTTGGGCTTGTTGCCACACTATGGCTTTAAGGCCAGATAGAGGAATTTTTGTCCTGAACGTGTGGGGGGCAAGTTCCGTTTTTGGCAAGCTGTAAACCCACCCACAACTTCCACCCTAGAACACAATCCAGATCCAGGGAGGTTAAAGCAAGAGCGATTACCCCACAAGACTGATCGCTGGATCTCCCTACAGTTCGCAGGCCAGGAGCAGGAGCTGCCTCTGAAAACTACAAAATGATGTGTCTCCTCAGTGGCTTCTAGCCCCCAGGGGAGGGAGCCGACGCATTCCCCAAATACTGGTCCCAAAGTCCATAGGACACTAACCTCTTACTTTGTCCTAGGCATGTTTATGTTGATAATTCTGGAGTCGCCACAGCTGCTGGTGTTCTGGGGTCTCTCCAGCAGGCTGCTGGCCCTGCCGGCCTTGGGCTAAAACCTCAGCTCACGCGGACCTGGGCTCGGCTTGGCTCCCCACGCTCTGCGTGCTGTGTGCTGCTGGCTCCCAGAGTGCTGGTCCTTCCTGCAGGGCTGCTGGGCTGTCCTCAGCGGGAGGTTAGCTTCTCTGTGTCATTCTGTGGGTGCTGGGGCTCCAGAAGTTGTTCAGAGTCCCCTTTTACATAGTTTGGGGGGAATCTGGGGGCAGAGTGGCTTGGATGAGCTGTTTCTATTCCGCCATCTTGGCTCCGCCCCCTCCCTATTTTCAATCTTAATTCAATATGTTTTGCCCTGACTGATTTTTTTCCTTGCCAGGATATCTTTTGGGGTTCCCATATTTTAGTTTTAGGATCCCAGTATATGGTAGCTGGCACATGGGGCTTCTAGTCACCCCCTATATCCCTACATCAGAACTGACCTTGGCCATCTTCCAAAGGGAGGGGAATAAGGGTATCCACTCCATCTATTGTTAGAGCTTCTGTGGGACCAATTTTAGATTTAACATTATAACAATAACCCCAAATAACTTAGTTAACAATCTTACAATTTTCGTTAGTGAAAGCCAAATTGTTTTAGCTGTTCAGGGTTAGCAGGGATTTATAAAATAACATAACTGGTTTTAATGAATTTTTCCACTCTATTTTAGTTTCAGCAAAATTCAGATTAAAAATTGCTTTGTCAGGGCAGCTAGGTGGTGCAGTGAATAGAGCATGGGCCCTGGAGTCAGGAGGACTTGAGTTCAAATGTGGCCTCAAACACTTAACACACACACACACACACACACACACACACACACACACACACAAACTAGCTATAAACTGTGACCTTGGGCAAGTCACTTAACCCCAACTGCCCTCCAAAAAAGCAAAAAAAATTTTTTGCTTTGTCTAACACCATTTCTGGCTCACAATGGTTGCTCAAAGTTTACAATAAAAGAGAATTTTATAATACAGTTTAAAAATACAATAATAACACAAACAATAAACTTCAGATGACATTAATTGCATTTCCAAATTATCACATATAAAAATTATTGATACAAGGTTGGGTTTACCAAATGCAGAGGCTGGCCAGCTTCTTGCTCATACTGCCTTGGCTCATCCCCCTTTCCTCTCTCCCTACAGTTACAGATACTACTGAGACTGAGGCTGCTTGCCCAGAAGGGCCAGCTTCAGAGTGCCTAGGAGCCAGGGCTGTTGCCAGTGGTACCTCTGATGGAGCTGCTGCACCTCCCCCTTCCTTCCTTTCTCCATGTGGGGGAGGGTAACTCAATTCCCTTCCTTTCTCTAGGACTCTCTTTTCTTAATCTGATCTGGGATGAGAGGAGTTAACAGAATCTACTAAAATGTTTTTAGTCATTCTGACTTTTCACTGTAGGCTTAACCCAGTCAAAGCCAGGACCACAGGATGAATAAGAATATTCTAAGCTTTTCCTCAAGTAAACTTCACTTCTACATCTACCCCTTAAAAACTTCTGTGAGAGTAGGGGCATTGAACTTGTCAGTCAAAATGAGGGGACTCTGGGAAAGATCCAGTGGTCCCTAGTCCCTTCTCCCCTGTAGTGGAGGGTTAGGTATTGTGGTCCTATCTTGGGCTGAATGGATGATGTGATTGTGACTGAGTACAAGGACACACCTATTCAAATATGTGAATTGGATCTGGGAGCAGTGACTAGCTAGGGGCAGTGGCCGTATTGAGTCTGGGGGCCTGTGGTATGGTTAAAACCAGATTGTGTGGTTAAATGCCTGCTATTCAGTGGTGCTCATAAGGAAGTTAGACTACTGGGGCTGGGGATAGCTTTGTTAGGATTCCATCAGTAGTCTTGATATTCTGGTACTTCTCCTGTTTACGGTCACTTTTTTCACACTGAATTACCTCCTACTATGAACTACAAAGATCTGGCATCACTCTTCATATGGACTTATTTGGACCTTGGACCTGGTCCTTCTGAGAACTCTCCCAGATTTAGTCACTATAGTCACTACTTTGGGGAATTGTTATATTGTTTTATTTTTGTCATGTTCCTCTTTTCATTTTTGTCTCTGTCCTTTACTTTTGTTTGAATGTGAAAACTTGGGGTTGACCAGTAACAGCCTTAAATTATGTAATTTAAATGGTGGAAGATTCTCTAGAAGACCTTTAGGATGTTGCCACCAAGGGGTGAAGTGTATTATAAGTACTAGCTTAACCCTTCTTTGAATGAAAATTAGGTTATTTTTCTTTAAAAGATATTGAGACCTTCCTTCAGACTTGGTTGGTTCAGAAGACAGACTGTTGACATTTTACTACAGTAAGAAGATTTCATGACGAGCTCTAGTGTCAGGGCTCTAATGGTTGGTTGGTGAAACTCAATGGGTAACTCAGACCAGGGAGTCTTGCTGAGTTGAATCAAATGCAAAGTGTTCTTAATGTTTTTCCTGCTATGACTACTGAAATTTCCTTTTGTTCACTGTGAAATGCCCTACCACTGTTTCATTGTATTCCCCAATATTAAACTTAAGCTACCAGGGTACTGGGCCTGAGTCTGGCCCAGCCTCAGACAATTGTAGTTGTATGGGAGTAGAACATATTGATGGAGGTAAACTTGAATTGGCCTCAATTTTCTTAATGCAAAATAGGGATAGTGAATGCACCTACTTCATAGCATATTTGTGAGATAATACATGTACAGCCCTTTGTAATCTTAAGGCACCAAATAAATGCTAGCTATTATTACTGTAACTAAAACACTGAAGAAGTAATCTAGTTAGTCATGCTAAAAGCAAAATCCTTCATTTGGTACAAATTAATTCACACAGAGGAAGGTTTGAGGCTTTAAGTGAGAACCCAGGTATGGGAACACAGAGGGGAGGGGAGGGGAAAGAATACAACTAGAATTATAAGTGATCTCCCAAATCAGACCATCAGCCAAACTTTGAAAGCAGCATGGGGAAAGGCAGGGAATATAGAGAAATAGATGATGAGCAGACCGCAAGCTCAATGATCTTTAGGCCTTTGTGGGAAAAAGAAGGGAATTCAAACTGGTGCTGGGCATCTGGCTAAACTTGGTGCATATCTAGGTTATGCTAAGCTCTTGTGACTACTCCTAGACTGATGTCATTCATAAGGGCAATTTGATGACGGGAAAGGTCAGGGGATTTGTAGGGATAGTGGGTCTAGCTGAAATCTTTCTGATTTGATTTTCTGCCGATAATGTCACAAGTAGGGAGATACCAGGAACTGGCCAGTGAAATACCTCCTATGCCATGGGGAAAGTAAGAAGTGGAGCAAGGCAGGAGAGAGGAAATGTATCTTGAGCAAAGAGAACCTGTTACAAGAAAGACTAGCTGCTCCCCCCTCCCTTCCCCATGCAATGGGAGACTTTTTGGACCTATTCAAGGTCTTTTCTAGTTCTGAGTTTCTATAATTCTATACTAATTCTGTATCAATCGCAAAAATCCTTCTACATAGTACATAAGCATGACATTTTTATCCCTTCTGAGTTAAAAAATATGAAAGATTGAAGGAGTAGTGGCTAATTTCTGTTTTAATCAGGGTTAGAGATAGAATTCATAGCAGCTTCTTAACCAAGAAGAAGCAGTCAGATATTTATTAAGTCACCAATATTTATTAAGTACTTATTATGTTCTCAGTGCTGAGGATAGAAAAAAAGGCAAGAAATAATTCCTACTCTCAAGGAGCTCATAGTCTAATAGGGGAGACAGCATGCAAATGGTTGTATACTAAATGATTAGACATACAGGATAAACTGGAAATAATTAACAGAAGAAAGGGACTAGTATTGAGGAAATTAGGAAAAGGCTTCTTGTAGAAGGGATTTTTGCTGGGACTTAAGAGAAGCTATGAAGAGAGACAGAGGGATTAAGTTCTAGGCATGAGTTCTAGTTCCAATAATACCTAGAGTCTGGACATATGGAATTTTTTTTTTTCTGAGGAAGAGCGAGGATAGCGCCACTGGATGTCAGAGCATGTGGAAGTGGAGGAAGGCATAAGAAGATGGGAAAGGTAGGAGAGGGGCAGGTTTTGAAGAAATTTCAAAGTCAGATCATTTTATATTTGAACCTGGAGGTGTCACTTGAGATTATTGAATAGGGGCCAGCCCTGTGCCTTAGGAAGATCATTTTGAGAGCTGAGTGGATGATGAGCTGGAATAGGGAGAGACTTGAAATCCCCCCAGGTTTTTCTAAAATTATTGCCTTCATTATTTCTTATAGTACAATAGTATTCCATTAATTCATATAGATTGTTCATCCATTCTTCATAAGCATCCCCTTAGTTTACAATTCTTTGCTATCATACAAAACATGCTATAAACATTTTTTACATATGAGTTATTTTCCACTTTCTTTGAACTCTTTGGGGGTATGGACAAAATAGCATCATCTCTGGGTCAAAGGGCATGCACAATTTAATATCTTCTTGGACATAGTTCTAGATTACTTTCCAGGATGGTTGGACTAGTCCACAGCTCCACTAACAGTATATTAAAGAACCTGTTTTCCCACAGTCCCTCCTGCATTTGTCATTTCCTTTTGTGTCAACTTCCAATCTGATGGGTGTAAGATGGTACCTCAGAATTGCTTTATTGTGTATTTTTCTAATTATTAGTGATTTTGTGTGGGAGAGCCAACGTGGATTTACCTCAGTGCCCTTGAGAGGTTCCTGGACCTGTGATGGCACTGCCTCCAGGCTTAGGCGATGATGGCAAGGCCTCTCGCCCCCATTAACCCTCTAGGCACTTGAGGGACTGCTAGGCCCCCAGCTGACCACGCCTTGTTCTAAGGAGCGAGGTACATCCGGGTCCACAAGGAATATCCTTGCTCCAGGTAGAAATCACGAGATAAGAGTCCCAGGGTTAAGGTGTGCTTGACCTTAAAAGGCAAAAGGTGTTGTAATTGGCCAAGAGCCAAAATGGAAAGTGCTTGCGTAGGATAGGCTATATATGTAGAAGAGCAGGAAGTAAAGTTGGAGTTGCCCCCTGAGTTGCTGTGTAAGTGTGCTTTGTTCTGCTTGGTGCTCCCCTCCACGTGGCGTCCGGAAGGCCCTGTGAAAGGATCCGACGACAATTTCGAGCATTTTTCTTTTTAAAAAAATTTGTTAATTTTTAGTTTACATCATTCATTTCCACAAGATTTTGAGTTACAAATTTCCTCCCCGTCTTTCCCCTACAAACCACCCCAAAACAGTGATCCCACTGTATACCTCCTCCCCCAATCTGCTCTCTCCTATATCCTCCCCTGTCCCCCCTCCAACTTTCCATTAGGGCAAGATGGATCTCTATACCCTAGTGCCTGTATATCTTATTTCCCAGTTGCATGTAATATATATATATATATATATATATATATATATATATATATATATATATATATATATACATTTTAAACATTTGATTTTGAAGCTTTGAATTCCAGATTCTTTTCCTTCCTCCCTTGTCACCCACCCTTACTGGGAAGATAAGCAGTTGAATATAGGTTGTACATGTGTGCTATGTAAAACATTTCCATAGTGGATATATTATGAAAGACTGACTATATTTCCCTCCATCCTATCCTGCCCCCCACTTGTTCTATTCTCTATTTTGACCTTGTCTCTTTTCAAAAGTATGTGCTTCTAGGGGCGGCTAATTGGCACAGTGAACAGAGTACCCGTTCTGGTGTCAGGAGGACCTGAGTTCAAATCCGACCTCAGACACAACATAAAAACTAGCTGTGTGACCTTGGGCAAGTCACTTAACCCCAACTGCCCTCCAAGAAAAAGCAAAGCAAAACAAAAAGACTAATTATTGCTAATTTCCTCTGTGGCCTGGTCCTTTAATCTTTTGGGGCGGCTAGGTGGTGCAGTGAGTAAGAGTGCTGGCCCTGGAGTCAGGACTACCTGGGATCGGATCCAGCCTCAGAAAATGAGCACCCACACATAAATAATGACTGGCCTTGTAACCTTGATCATGGCTTTCAGGTAGTCCAATAATTTTTAAATTATCTCTCCTGGATCTATTTTCCAGGTCAGTGGTTCTTCCCATGAGATATCTCACATTGCCCTCCACTCTTTCACTTGTCCGGATCTGTTCAACAAAATCTCGACCCCTCATAAAGTCCCCATTTGCTCGAGTCTAATTCTGAAGGAATGGTTCTCCTCAGTGAGCTCCTGAGATTCTTTTTCCATCTGGCAAATTCAACTTTTTAAGGCATTCTTCTCCTCATTGCCTTTTTGAGCCTCTTTTGCCATTTGAGTTAGTCTATTTTTTAAGGTGTTATTTTCCTCAGTCAGGCTGTTGACTCTCATTTCATACTTTTCTTGCATTGTTCTCATTTCTCTCCCCAATTTTTCCTCCACTTCTCTTATTTGCTTCCCAAGGTCCTCTGTGGCCTGCAACCAGCTCGTATTTTTCTTGGAAGCTTTTGGTGTAGGATTTCTGACTTCACTGTCTTCTTCCTGTTCCATGCTTTGATCCCTTTTATTGCCAAAGTAGGAGTGTAAAGTTGGGCTACTGTGTTTATTTTGTTTCCTTTGCCTACACATGTTGCTACTCAGTCACTTGACCCCTGGGCTTTTTTTTTTTTTGCCACAGTAGGACTTCACCATCAGACACGGGAGCTTCCATCCCAAATGCTGGGGCTTTCTCAGCTGCTGGAGGTATTAGTTGGGTGCCCTCTCTAAAGCCTTCACACTCTCCAGCAAAGCTGGTCACAGACCCTAGGACCTCCACTCCAGACTGCAATTCCGATCCAAGCAGGCTAAAGCAAGAGTACTTACCCCCAAGACTGATTTCCTGGTCCTCCCATATTCTGCAGGCCAGGAGCTGAAGCCACAACATGGCATTTGCTGTGCTGAGGCGTCTCAGCAGCTTCTCACCCCAGGGGCAAAAGCCATGCACTCCCAACTACTGGTCCGAAAGTCCAAACTGCCCTGGCCTCTCACTTCGTCCCCAGCATCCATGTGTGGGTAATTCTGGAAATGCCACAGCTACCAGTGTTCTGGTGTCCCTCTAGCTGGCTGCTGGTCAGGCCCACCCTGGGGCTAAAACCTCCAGCTCACGTGGGGCTGGGGTTGGCTCCCAGAGCACTGTACTGGCCACTACCTGCCAGGCCACTGGGCTGTCCCCAGTGGGAGGCCAGCCCCCCCGCATCACCCCTTGGGTTCTACAGCTCCAAAGCCCGCCCAGCGTCCCCTGCTACATAAACCAGAAGTGGTGGGAGCTGGAGCCACGTGGAAGCCCTGCCTCTATTCCACCATCTCGACTCTGCCCCAGTCTATTTTTAAGGTGTTATTTTCTTCAGTCAGGTTGTTGACTCTCATTTCATGATTATCATGCATCCTTCTCATTTCTCTTCCCAATTTTTCCTCCACTTCTCTTATTTGGTTTTCAAAATCCTTCTTAGGGTCCTCTATGGCTTGTAACCAATTCATATTTTTCTTGGAAGGTTTTGGTGCGAGAGTTTTGACTTTGCTGTCTTCCTCCTGTTCCATGCCTTGATCCTTTTTGTCCCCAAAATAGGAGTGTAAAATTGGATTGCTCTGCTTGGTTTGATACCTTTGCCTGTTCATGTTGCCACTCAATTACTTGACTTTTGAGCTTTTTGCCACAGTAGGACTCTGCTTCTAGAGAGGGGAGCTTTGTCCCAAATTGCTGGGGTTTTTTCAGGTGCCACAGGTATTAGTTGGGTGCCCTCTATGAAGCCTCCACACAATTTGGCTCACTGTTCACACCCCCCAGGACCTCCACCCTAGATAGCAATCCAGATCCAAGCAGGTTAAAGCAAGAAAAAAAAAGTTAAACCCTCAGAATGGTTGCTTGATGCCCCTACAATCTGCAGGCCAGGAGCTCTGAAGCAGCCATGGGGCTGTGGCCACTGAGCTTCAGCCATTTCTCTCTCTGGGGGCAGAGGCTGGATCACACTCCTTGACTCCCTGTTCCCAAAGTCTACACTGACCTCTCACTTTGTCTTTGGCATTTATGGGTTGGTAATTCTGGAAACCACCACAGCTGGTAGTGATCCACTCTCCTGAAGTCCCTCCAGCTGGGGCTAATTGTGGCCACCCTGAGGCTAAAACCATGGACTCATGCAAGGCTGGGCTTGCCTCCCAGATGGCTGTGATGGACCCTTCCTGTTGGCCTGCTGGGCTCTCCTCAGCAAGAGGTTTGTTTCTCTCTGTCACTTTGTGGGTTCTGTAGCCCTAAAATTTGTTTAGAGTCATTTTTATAGGTATTTGAGGTGGTTATGGGGGAGAGCAAGGAGTTTTCCTGCTTTTACATGGCCATCTTAGCTTTGCCCTCTAGAGCATTTTTCATATGGAACATTTCCATGTTTTCATTTTCATATAATATCCAAGTCATTATTTATAACTTGGATTTCTTTCTTGAAAAGCTACCTATTCATATTCTTTGACCATTTATCAATTGGTAGACAGCTCTTAAACTGAGTATTTAAATTTGGCTCAGTTCCCTGTATATTTTAGAAATGAGACCTTTATTAGAGAAACTTGCTGCAAATATTTTCCCCCAATTTCTTAATTCTCTTCTAATTTTAGCTACTTTGGTTTTGTTTGTACAACAACTTTTTCATTTTATGTAATCAAAACTGGCCATTTTATCTCCTGTGAACCTCTTTACCTCATCTTTGGTCAGAATTCTTTCCCTATTCATCAAACTGACAGGAAATTTCTTTCTTGCTCCATTAATTTGCTTAAGACATCATCCATTATATTTCAGTCATGTACCCATTCAAAGCTTATCTTGGCATATGGTGTGAGATGTTGGTCTCCACTTAGTTTTGGCCAGACTTGTCCAGTTTTCTCAGCAGTTTTTGTTGAATAGTGTGTTCTTACACTGATAATTGTGATCTATTGGTTTATCAAACATCAGGTTAGTTGCTCATTTGCTTCTGAATATTGTGTACCTTATATATTCCTTTGATCAACTTTTCTATTTCTTAGCCAGTACCAAATTATTTTGAAAATTATGACTTTGTAATATACTTTGGGATTAGCTACTCTTAATTTTTTCATTGATTCCATTTATATTTGATATTTCTATTTCATCTTTTTGTTTCTCCAGCTGAATTTTGTTAATATTTTTTTCTAGTTCTATAAAGTTGCTTGTTTGATTGGTATGACAGTGGATGAGTAAATTTAGGTAGAATAGCCATTTTTATTATATTGGCTTGACCTTTCCACAAACAATTACTATTTCTCCAATTATTTAGATCTGCCTTTATTTATATCAATAATGTTTATAATTCTGTTAATATAGTTCCTTGGCAGGTTAGACTTCTAAGTATTTTATTCTGTCTGTAGTTATTTTTAAATGTAATTTTCTCCATCTCTTCTGTTTTTCCCCCCACTTTGGAATTATACAGTAATGTGGGTGTTTTGTGTGAATTTATTTCATATCCTTCAACCTTGCTGAAATTGTTGTTTTGGTAGTTTTTTAGTGGACTCTCTAGTTCTTTGTCTAGATTTATTTCTTTAATTTCTTTTTCTTATTTCTATAGCTAGCATTTCTTTTTTTTTTTTGGAGGGCAGTTGGGGTTAAGTAACTTGCCCAAGGTCACACGGCTAGGTTTTTGTTTGTGTGTGCGTTAAGTGCCTGAGGCCGGGTCCAAACTCAGGTCCTTCTGACTCCAGGGCCGATGCTCTACTCACTGCGCCACCTAGCCGCCCCTAATATATAGCTAGCATTTTTTTTTTAAAGCAATTGGGGTTAAGTAACTTGCTCAAGGTTACACGGCTAGTCATTATTTATGTGTGGGGGCTCATTTTCTGAGGCCGGATCTGATCTCGGGTCATCCCAACTCCGAGGCCGGCGCCACCTAGCCGCCCCTTTAGGGCAATTGGGGTTAAGTAACTTGCCCAAGGTTACACGGCTAGGTTTTTGTTTGTGCGGATTAAGGGTCGGAGGCCGGCTCCGAACTCAGGTCCTTCTGATTCCAGGGCCGGCGCTCTATTCACTGCGCCACCTAGCCGCCCCTTAGCTAGCATTTCTAATACAATATTGACTAGTGATAGTGATAATGGACTTCCTTGTTTCACCCTTGATCTTTCTGGAAAGGTTTTCAACTTGTCATTACAGGTAATGCTGGTTCTTGGTTTTAGATACTTATTTTAAGGAAAGTGCTATTTCTATGCTTGTGTGTGTGTGTGTGTGTGTGTGTGTGTGTGTGTGTGTGTGTGTGTGTGTGTGTGTGTGTGTTTAAATAGGACTAGGTGTTGTACTTTGTCAGAAGCTTTTTTTTTCTTTTTGCATCTATTGAAATAATTATGTCATGTTGTTTTTGTTATTAATGTGATCATTTATGCTTAAAGCTTTCCTAACTAGCCTTACATTCCTAAAATAAATCCAGGAACTTGGTAGGACCCCTTTTTAATTTATTTTTTCAGAGACTTTATGTACTATTAGGGTTATTTTTTCTTTCAATATTTGGCTGAAGTTGCTTATACATCAATCTGGCCCTGGTTCCTCCCATTTGCTTTGCTAGTCCACTTAAGTCTTGTTCAATTTTTTCTAAGATAGAGTTATTTAAGTATTCCATTCCTTATTGCTAATCTGAGAAATATATATGCCTTTTGGAGGGCAATTGGGGTTAAGTAACTTGCCCAAGGTTACATGGTTAGTTTTTGTGTGTGTGTGTATTAAATGTCTGAGGTCTGTGTCTGAACTCAGGTCCTCCTGACTCCAGGGCCAATGCTTTACTCACTGTGCCACCTAGCTGCCCCAATTTATTTATTTATTTTTTGCTTTTTTGGAGGGCAGTTGGGGTTGACTTGCTCAAAGTCACATGGCTAGTTTTTGTGTTAAGTGTCTGAGGCTGGATTTGAACTCAGGACCTCCTGACTCCAGGGCCAGTGCTCTATTCACTGGGCCACCTAGCTGCCCCAGAAATTTATATTTTTGAAAATATTCATCCATTTCATCTAGATCACTAGTTCTACTGGCATATAGAAAATAGCTCCTAACAATTGCCCTGAGAGATTTTGAATGTAACCATGTGGTTGTGGTCTATATGTGGGAACTTATGCTTACTAGTGTGAAGCAGGCTGAGTGAACAAGCCAAATGCAGAGAAAAGTGGGGGGTCTCATTCCTCTAGGTGAGGTGTGGGGCCTTAGGTGTGCTATTGTGGGGGTGTTTGTAGGCCTGCCTGTAGTACCACATGAAGATGTAACACACAAGATTCCTTCTCCTGTCTCCAAGCCTTTGTGCTAGTTCTTTCCCATGCCTGGAATGCACCTCCTTCTTAACTCCCCCTCATAAAGCAACTTTTCTCCTTTAAGATGAAGCTCTCAGTGATCCCCTGAATACTAGTGCCATCTCTTTCAAATTACCTTCAAATACATTAAATATTAATGTATTAATAATATATTTATGTTGTAAATATTTTTGTATGTGCTTGTCTCCCCCATTAGAAAATGTAAACTCATTGAGAGGAGGCATTATTTAATTCTTTGTACTTGGATCTACAACATTTAGTACATAGTAGGTGCTCCATAAATACTTATTGAATGAAAGTGTGTATAAGATGGTGCTTAAGTTTTACTTTAAAGAGAGGGATTCTGTGAGCCAGAGTTAAGGATGGAGTGCATTCTCAACAAGGGGACACCTGGGGATAGGTGACAGAGTGGCTTGTGGGAAGAACACAGAGTAGTCTAGCTCTATCATAGAATATAGGATGGGGAATAACATATAATGAGATTGAAATGATAGGTTGGGATCAAGTGTGAAGGGCATTAGAGCTTAAACAGAGGAGTTTAAATTTTATTCTAGAAGCATTTTTGTTGTTTTCAGTCATTTTTGAGTTGTGTCCGGCTCTTTGTAAGCCCATTTGGAATTTTCTTGGCAGAGATACTGGAGTGGTTTACCATTTCCTTTTCCAGTTCATTTGACAGATGAGGAAATTGAGACAAATTGGGGGCTATCCATTGAAGATGATGGGAGGAGATGAGATCAAGGGTGTTAACTTTAGGAAGGAGCTCACTTCTTCATCATAGATGGTAGTGGAGGAGGAGATGGTGGGGGAAGGTGTCAGTGGTGTGAGGGTACTCTCAGTTAACTTCATTTTTTGTCTGGAGTCAGGAAGAACTGAATTCAGATCTGGCCTCAGACACTTACTAGCTGTGTGGCCCTGGGCAAATCACTTAGCCCTGCTTGGCTCATTTTCCTAGTTTATAAAGTGACTTGGAGAAGGAAATGGCAAACCACTCCAGTGTCTTTGCTAAGAAAACACCCCATGGGGTTATGAAGAGTGGGACATGGGAGAAATGACTAACAACAACAAATGGCTGGTGATGGAACAAAGGAAGGCAGGGAAATTGAGGAATTGTGAACTACCCTCTGCCACATGTGAGTCTTACAAACTGACTTCACTAGCATCATAGGCCAACTTGAGCCCATTCTTCCTACAGATGCTGTGTTTTTGGGAGAGTGCATATGACTATATAAAGGGGAATGATTTGTGCCACTTGTACTTCCTATACCTGGGGGCAGGCAAGATGGTGCAGTGGATAGAGCACTGGGCCTGGAGTCAGGAAGACTCATCTTCCTGAGTTCAAATCCAGCCTTGGACACTTGCTACTGTGTAACTCTGGGTAAGTCACTTAACCATATTTGCCTCTGTTTTTTCATCTGTAAAACGAGCTGCAGAAGGAAATGGCAAGCCACTCTACTATCTTTTCCAGGAAGACCCCCAAATGGGAGTTGGGGACGACTGAAATGACTGAACAACTCTTTGATAAGAGCTTTTTTGTCTACTGGCTGGTTATTAATGGGAAGTCCATTAGTGGGACCTCTAGAACTGGAGGGCAGCAGCTGAACTTTGGTGACCCATCTAAGACTGAGAGTCCAGTCTGAGTGAACATCCCCAAAAGGGATCGTGGGAGATGACTCAGGGAAGTTTCCTCATTTCTTTTAACTCCCTCTTACATTCCTGTCTCTTCACCACACTTTGTAAACCAGTTCAGTCTCACAAGAAACTCATGATTTCCCCAAAATGAGATAATCTGAAAGAAAACCATACGAGTCCACTTCTGATTGGGCACTTCCAAATTTAGTGAAAGGAAATGCATAATGAAAGATTGAAATTGCTTTGTGTTGATTAATTAAGACTAGTAAAAGATGATGCGCTTGCCTCCCCAGCCAATGGTGAGGTAGGACAGGTGTTAGAGGTGGAGTTAGGACCAAGACAAGAGAAGCCCTGAACTTCCTGCACTCCCCAGCAGATACTGAGTGACAGGGGCAGTGCCCTTTCTCATGAGAAAAAATAGAGACCTTTTCTGGTCTCAGACTCTAAACTTTTTCATCTCACACAGATGTGAGAGACATTTGGAATTGGGGATGTCTCTGGAATATGGTTTAAAATGTCCAGTAGAAAGATGCTAACATCAGACTGAACTCAGGGATGAGTGAGACTGGCTGTCAACCTATCAATCATCTACACATGGAAGAAAAGCCATTGAGAGGGAATACAGATAAAGACAGAAAGAAAGATAGAATATAGCTAAAAAGAAGATGGCCCAGGATAGACACTTGGGAACATCTATTGCAGGTATGACAGCAAATGACAATGAAGAGGAAGGGTCATTCAGATAGGAGGAGAACCAGGAGAGAACAGTGTCATGAAAATCCAGAGGGAGGGTGAGGAGGGAGAGAATATGAGAATTCAGGAGAAAAGACTGATGATCAGTGTCAGATACAGCTAAGAGGGCAGCTAGGTGACCCAGTGGATAGAGCTCCAGGACTGGAGTTAGGAAGATCTGAGTACACATTTAACTATCTGTGTGACCCTGGGTAAGTCACTTGGCCTCAAGTTTTCTCATCTGCATATTGGGGATAATAATAGCACCTACCTCCCAAGTTTATTGTGAGGATTAAATGAGATAAGGACAGTGAAATGCTTAGCACAGTGCCTGACCCATTCTAAGTTCTAGCTATTCTTTTTGGAGGGGGGAAGGTGGGGCAATTGGGGTTAAGTGACTTGCCCAAGGTCACAGGCTAGTTTTTTGTGTTGCGTCTGAGGCCACATTTGAACTCGGGTCCTCCTGACTCCAGGGCCGGTGCTCTACTCGCTGTGCCACCTAGCCATCCCTATTCTAGCTATTCTTATTCTTATTGTTATAACGGATGAGGACTGACAAAACAACCCAAAGGAGTGTTGGTGAGTTTGCTCAGAGCAGTTTCAGTTTTAGTGATGATGCCAAAAGCCACATCACAAAGGGCTAAGGAGTAAGTGGAAGAGAAAGTGAAGACAGCTTTTTTGGGGGGGAATAAGGAGAGCAAAAGGATAGTTGGAGTGACAGTACAGTTTGGTGCAGACTCTTTAAGGATGAGGGACACTGGGCCCTAACTGCAGGCAGCAAGGAACTAAGAGAAAGAGCGGGAGGATCCAGGGCTTGGCTTTGGCGAGGAGAATGGCTCCTTCCTTATCAGCAACTGGGGCAAGGAGAAGGGCGGCAGATAGCGTAAAGGCATTTTCAGATGGAGAAAAGGGGAGAAGGCTGGTTGCCATGTCAGATAAATTGGACTCAAACCAAACTTTTAACTGAATTCTGCCAGAGCTCTTGGTGAATAGTCTTAAATAAATAATTCAACTCTGAGCCTTAGTTTCTTCTTCTGAAAAATGAATTGGACTAATTAGGCTCTACTTAAGGTCCCTTCCAGTTTTAAATCTATGAGACTATAATCTCAAAATTTCCTTAAAATGCCCAATTTGCAAACAATAGTCCACCTAGTTAAACCTACAAGAAGACAGTTGCTGAAGATGTTATTCAAATTATGAGTATTAATAATTTCTGCTTTTCCAGTTGGAAAAAGCAACGGAGATCAAGTTAAGAGTCAGAATAAGGAAGAAGTCTTATGATATATGCCCAAACACTTCGTGAATGGCAGAGGGATCGCTAAAAGGGTAGTCCTCTTCATTGAAGACATTTATTTTGTTAACTTGAGTAAGGATATCTTAGAAATGTTTTCTTAGGGGCTATTTCACTCAAATTACTAGCATGGGGCAGAAAGGGAGGCAAAATATCTTTGAAGTCAGGGAGACACTGGGCTACAGTCAACAATAATAAATAACAGCATATTTCAAGTCCTATATGCAACAAAATGGTTGCTGTGGAAACTCAAGGATCTAGGTTCTAGTCCTAACTTGGCCATCAAATATTTGTGTGACCTTGGACGTGTTATTTCACTTCTCCTGGCCTCAGTTTCCCAATTTATAAAACAGTGGTTGGACTAGTTGATTTCTAAGGTTTCTTTTGCCTATTAAATTTCTATTGCTTCATAGCTTTTCTCATCCCAGACAATGGGCCCTTTCTTGTTTTTGTCTTCTTTTAAAATGTTTTATTGATAACATTTTCTTTTGTTACATCATTGTTGGTTCTCAAAGTCTACTCCCCCTTCACCTACCATCATGGACCTGTCTCTTGTAGCAAATAAATTCAACCACACAAAACAAATCAACACATTAATCATTTCTGAAAAAGTATACCTCATTTCACACCTATGGTCCCACCTCTTTGCTGAGAAGCTGATAGCTTCACCATCAGTCTCCTACACGACTCAACTGTATACCTAAATCTTTAAATGTTGTTGTCTTTTACATTATTGTGGTCATCATATAAACTATGCTTTTACTTTTATTTATGACAGTTCATATACTTTTTTGAGTGGAATCTTTTAAAGAAGTGTCAAATGGCTACGGTTTTCTTTTTGATGTTTGGACAATCAATTAGGAGGCATCTTTAAAATTGAGTCCTTTAGGGGCGGCTAAGTGGAGCAGTGAGTAGTGCGCCGGCCCTGGAGTCAGAAGGACCTGAGTTCGGATCCAGCCTCAGACACTTAACGCACACAAACAAAAACCTAGCCGTGTGACCTTGGGCAAGTTACTTAACCCCAATTGCCCTCCAAAAAAAAAAAAATTAAGTCCTTTAAAAATGCTTTGTATAGGGATTACCATTGTGGGGATTTTTGTTGCACAGAAGTTAGGCCAAATTTTACAGATGTTTACCAACATATATGAAAAAAAGGTTGAAATTGTAGGAATAGAATGCAAATTTTAGAAACCAAAATATACAAACATGGAAAATTTGCTGAGACCAGAAATATAAGGTTATAAACTATGGAAAAAATATAAATGGCAGTAATGTATAGAAAACATTTTCACTTTTCTTTATAACTGTCATGCAGAATAGCTGTTGCATGGTATGACTAGGTTAAATAACTATCTAGAAATCCAACCTGAACATGACTTTGGGAAGAATCAACCTCAGAACACTGGTATGGTTTTACCTTTTGGTGGGTGAGGTTGCTAAACTGGCAAAGATTCAAGTTAAATGATGTGAAGACTTAAACATTCAGTCTGCTTGTTTTGGAGAGCTACTGAGAAATGCAATTAAACCACACGTTGCTCTTTGCTTAAAAAAAAAAAAAAGCCTAGATGCCTGAAGAAAATTCATTAATATTGAACAATCAAATCTAAGGAACACAATTGACAGTTGATATTTTAAAAACTACTTTTAGCAAAATTATTTGATTGTCATGATTGCATTATTTTTTTTCTTCCTAAAAGGAAAAGAGAATTAAAGACTTAGGATTGGAAGGGGTCTCAGAAATTATTCAGTACCACCTCTTCTTTATATGAGAACAATGAGACTTTCACAGTTGTACAGTAGAGCAGAGACTAAAGACAGATGCTTTTTGAAGTACATCATCCTATCTTTAGGTTAGCAGAATCCCACCACAAATTGAAGAGAGGATAACAGAATGAGCCCCAGAGAAATGACTTCTGGCCTGGCTGCCATAGGGGATTCTAGATCACTGCCTGTTATGGAAGATACACCAAAGGACATTTTGTGGTCAATCTCTAAGGATCAAAGACATTTTTTTTTTCAGAAGCATAATAGCTGACATTTAGAAAGCCTTTAAGGTTTGCAAAACATTTTTACACATAGTATCTCCTTTGATCTTTTACTGACTCATTTTTATTTTTGTTTTTTGCTTTTTTTTGGAGGGGGAAGGCAGGGAAATTGGGGTTAAGTGACTTGCCCAAGGTCACACAGCTAGTAAGTATAAGTGTCTGAGGCCGGGTTTGAACTCTGGCCCTCCTGACTCCAAGGCTGGTGCTCTATTCACTGAGCCACCTAGCCGCCCCACATTTTTAGTTCTTTCCATTACTGATATCCATTCAAAAGGTGTCTAGATATAGTTCTTAAACTTTGGTAGGGAATAAGGGGCAGAGAGAATAGGTTACCTTGTGGTTTGAGGATTACAAAGACATCTCCAAACCACAAAGTCTGAGAAATGACAGCATTCCACACTCAGGTATTTGAAAAAAGAAACAGATGAGACATACTTGAGACAGAAAGATGTTGATTTTATGGTTTATTGTCACATTAAAAAAGTAATCTTACTGATGAATTAATATTTACTTTTTAATATAAAAGTGCTTATTCTTACAAATCCTTAAGGCTCATTCTGTTACATTACAGTAAGATGTTTTACCATTCCAGAAACTGTGCTACATGGGTTTCATATGAATTATAGAAACAGCAAAATCCCCAAACAGTAAAACAAGTTGTCTATGATTCCATTATCTTTGTACATGTGAACTTTAAAATCAGACAAAATACACAAAAACCAGAAACAAATCATTAATAATAGATAGGCTTCCCACCCCTTCTAAACCTTTTGCCATTGGAACATATGCACTTTGCTTTGGGGGTTTTGTTTGGAATGGGACAAATATAGCTGTGTATGGACACCAAATTTATTTTCTGCCCTTTTATAGAGAGAGGGAGAAGAAAAAAAAGAGGATTTCGTGTTTATGCTGAATTAGGCAGATATGAACAACCACCAAGTTCAAGCCCTACAAGTCCTTGCATTCCAAACTTTTAGGAAGAAGTCCAGGGGGTCAGAACAAGTCATGAGGGAATGAACGGACTTATTTACTGTGTATCAACTTTCATTTTCTTTAGAATGAACAGTTCTTGAGTTCTGAGAAGGAAATAAAAGAGTGAACCTTATCAAAGTCACTGGTCTGCATTCATGGCATCTAGTATCACTTTGCTCATATTACTAAAATACATAGATAAAAGCATAGGATTTTGACCATCATTAGTAATATAATTTCCCATTTTGATGCATAGTGAAATCATCACACCTATTTCAATTAAAATAGCCACTGTGTATCAACATAAAATTCTGGGCTTTCTCCATTACAGGGTCCAAATGCATTGACAAATAGCCCCTAAATGAATCTCATGTAACAGAAATAAAATTAAGTTATCTTAATATAGGATGAACAGACAAAATGAAAATGGTAACTGACCTAATAAATACTGCACTTCAAATCATTCATCAGTGCTACAATGATAATATGTACATTTTTACAGCATAAATTACTGTACAGAATAGTCCCATTAAAAAAAATTGTTCAATTCTACAATCACTATGACCAATTCCTGTAAGCAAGGGGCAAGTGAAGGGTCTATAATTTGGTATTGTAGAGACTAAAGTCTGGATCATTGGAAAAATCTAGTTGGAAATGAGTTGGGCTCCTGAGTTGCCAGTGGCTTCCAGAAAGCCAAGAATGTAAAATGATGTGTAATGGCAAGGTCTTGAATGGAATCTGATGAAACTCACAAGGCCAGAACGTGATCCTTGATATGCTTGTGTATTGTTACTGTTGCCTTCTCTATGAATAAATACCAGTTATTGGCATAACTACGGAATTTTAGGTTCCTGCAAGAGGAAATTAAACAGGATTTCAACAACTTGATCCTACAGATTAACAAATCCAATATCTACTCCTGAAAGTTTCCTGAAACTACTGAGTGTTATTGTAGGAAAAATATTTATTAACACTCTGGTAGGGGAAAAAAAGGTGCTGTTAGAAATGAAACCCATGTTATTAACAGTTACACTTTATTAATGGGTTTAAATGCAGCTAGTGCGATCGTATTGGAGATTTTCATTCAAATAGCCACCATACACACTTGCCAGAACTGTGGATTAACCCCCTAAAAGCTTCACTTTTTCTCCGGATTTACTTAATTAGCAGGGTTTTTGTAGATTACATCCATTGGCCATTTTTGGTGGCCTCAGGGGAGAGAGGACTGACAAAGTTATTCCTAGTGGCCCAAAAAGGGGAAGTTCTGATATTGTTTTATAGTTTTTGTTAAACTCCAAGGCCAGGATATAGGGACAATTGGCAACCAGACTGATGCTGTATCTAAATGATACCCAATATTAGATGAAAATTTCCTTTTATCATTTACATAACCGATTTCCATGACACAAAATCCCCAATGATGACCTGCATGTTCCAGTTTTCATCCAGATATTTGGTATTGTGTAAATATGCTAAGCATCCTTGATGGCCTGGACAAACCTAGTATAATACACTTTTTTTCTTCACCTGGTATTGACAAATGATTGGTTCATAACTAACCTGACCATACAAAGGGGCCCCTCTTAGTCCACTGGAAATTATTTTTATCTTTATAATAAGAAAGGTTTTTCTTTTTCTAAGCTTAGTACAGACCCATTCCCTATGCTGTTAGATCTTACCCTCAGACCAAGCCTTTGTAGCTGATTTTCAGACACATTTTACCCTCAGAAGGAAAAAAAGTGTGTCCGATTGTTCTCATTCAGTCTCATAATATTAAAGGCTATGAGAGAAAGATCAGAAGAGGTTCTCATTACTAAATTAGTGTGAGAATAGTGCCCATTTTTAGAGTAGGCTCAGCAGCAATTACTTAGACCTACCACAAATGTCTGAAGCAAGATTTTCAATGACTTATTTTCTTATTTGTGAGGGGGTGGTGGGAAACAGTAACTTGAGGAAGATTTTCCCTCTTTTCAGCAAGATGATCTCCTATTTCCCGAGGCCAAACAATGAAAAATAAGTATGGGTCACAGGAGGGTGGAGACTAAGTCACCAACTATAAGTTACTTAGCAACCCTGATGCACCTGGCAAAGAGAGCACACACACTCTTGTTTGCTAATTAGTACTCTGCACATGGCTAGAAACAGGGTAGCAACAAAGGTCACATCTATCTCCTTCACATACTGGCCAGAGAGAAAATTTCCCAGCCTTGGGAATCTGTATTTCCCTCCTCCCCAATCCCAAAGGTACAGAGATTAGTCTAGTCACCCTCCAGTTTCTAGCTTTCTGAATTGAAGTTGAGGCTGGGAATCTTTCTTAAAAGGTTTTCAGTAGGGAATATGGTTTTTCCATCTTGTGATTCCCACAGGTTTGAATATGGGAGTTTGCAGATGTACCAAATATTCTTTATGAGTGCTGCTGCCATAGTAACCGCATTAATGCCTCCTGAGCACTTGGTAACTTGGGATCTCAAAGTACATGAACAAACCTTTCATTCTCGTGTTGTCTCAGTGAGGTAGGTGATGTTGTGAATCTTATTTACCAAGGAAGAAACTGAGGCATGAAGAAACAGCTTTGCTCAAGGTCACATACAACAGGAAAGGAGGAGGGATGGGATTGAGAGGTCATACTCCCTCCACTTATGCACCACAATTTTGCTTCCTCAGTGCCCCACCATGATTTTACACTGTTCTACTGAAAAGTCAAGACGGTAAATCTGTGACTTCTATAGTATTGCATAGGGGGAAAAAGAAAAAGGAACAATGCAGGTCATAGATAAGGGCATTTTGGTCTGAGTTGACTAGTCTAGAAATTGCAAGGGATTATTAAATAGTATGCAAATTGCTGAAGAGTTAATATTTATATTTTACTACACAAATATGCCTCTGTATTTGTGAAGACTTTGGTGATGCTACAATAGTTTTTCTAACTAAAGATGGGAGGGGGGTTATGCATAGGATTATTGCAATCATAACTTATAGAGCTGTGCCCTGGCTTTGTAGTGATTTGTATACTGCTGGGGCAAGATGACAAAAGGAATACAAAGAGAATTCCTTTAAAAGCTAAATTATCTTTAGCAACAGTGAATAAAACACAATGCAGGAAGATATTCTCCAGAGACACATCTCTGGATATAAATATTTTTCCTGTTTCTTCCTAGTTTGCTTAGTTTTGAGTATCTAGAACCACCACTCCCAATTCCAAGGGAAAACATCTTTTACCTTATGGAAAATTGAAAAAAAAAATTAACGATCATTGATGTAGAGGTGAAAGGGACCTTAGAATCAACTATTAGTGTTCAAAGCTCTAATTTTACAAATGAGGAAACTGATGCACAGAGAAGTTGCATGTAACTTGTTTAGGGTCACATGGTAAGGAATAATAAGGAAACTAAACAATTTATATTTTCTACCAAGATCTACAAAATTTCCAAAGTTTAGAACCATCTCCAGAAACAAAAATGATTTTTGCCACATAAAATAAACAGGCTATTATTTAGTTTTTTAGATCTCATCAATATTTACTGACACTTAAACACTGCAGCTGGGCCCAGTGCTCACTAATAATTACTGTCCTGCATTCACTCCTCAGATCAATGCATTTTAAAATTGGCTGTAAGAGGTAAATTGTCAACTTAATACATGGGGATTTAATCCCTTGATTCCCATTAGTGTGAGTGAGAGCTGTGATGCTAAATCCCTTTGCATCCCATCAACAGTGTACCCCTCCCACCCCCCAGCAGACTTATGGTACCAATTAATTATAAAAATGAACCATGGCCATATGCAATTAGTTAGAGAAGGTAGTTTTTATAATTTTCCTTATGTCAAACAAACAAGTGGAGTCTGTCTGAAAGCAGATTATTTCAGTATGGACAAAGGGAAAACAAATTAAAAGCCTAAACGATTAGCCAGAACAATCTGTTAAGATTTAAAAGCTATTTTTTCCTTAGAAATGGCCACATGAAAAAATAGAAAAACTGACCCCAAATTTAAAATTCAGTTTTATTTATTATGGTTTTCACTTTTCTTTTTGCGTTTTGTGAATCTCCACTGGTTCCAAGTTTCAGTTAAAATGGAAGCACTGCAAAACAAAAAGTGGTTCTGTTGGAGTTAGCCCTCAGTCAAGTTTAACCCAAGGTGGGAAGGACCATTGTCCAAAGGATCCATTAGCTCCAAAGGATCCCTTCTCACTGGAAGATCTCTAATGTAAGGAATGCAAAGTATTCTCTCCCTTCTCTTCTGGAGAATGACCTAGTCCTTCGTGGTCAGTGTGCCAAAGGTGCTGCTGAGGAATTAACTGAACCAATCTCACTAGATGGAGACAACCTCTCAAAGTCACCCACTGCTACTTTTTGGCCAGATGTTTGTGAATAGCTCAAAGGAGTATGGCAGGATGAAAGGTGAAAGGCTTAAATACCTTCATTGAAAGGAACAAAGGTTGAAAGAGGGTTCTGAAGGAAGAGACTTAAGATTTAATTTCTTTTTTAAAAAAGGAGTTCTTTTTCCTACATAGGAGGGACACAGCATGCCCAGTCACTGTTCTAGTACCTGCACTTTCTTGAATTAAAAGCACATTAAGTTTTTTTTTTTTTAAAGGCCAGCAGAGGTTATTTGTACAACAGTGCCAGGAGCTGGAAAAGGGCATACTGCAAGTCAAGTCATTTGTGCCTTCAGCTTAAGATGAGCTCAGACACCTCATTTCAGCACTAAACAAGATAACTATCTAAAAGTACTTCAGGGATAAATAAATCTGTGTCAGACTGAAAAATACATGTGTAAACATGCATTTTTGAGGCCTTTTGTTTCTTTTGGACAGTTCTCTGGTGAATTAGGTGTGCGTGCATGCGTGTGTGTGTGTATGTGTGTGTGTGTATGTGTTTGAGTATGTATAGAGGGCCTGTAGGAGGCTTTAGAGGGGCAGCATAAAGAAGGAACAGTAGAATTCATGGAAAGAATATATATCTTTGCATCAAGAATTAGGCTTATTATGCTAATTATCTAGCGGGTATTCAATAAAAATATGCATAAAAAGGATGTTTTATGAATGAAAGATATTGGTTTGAAAAACATTTTGATTTTGAATTTTTCTTATAAAAATTTATGGAATTCAGTTGATAGTCTTTACTTACAGTTCAACTTTTCCCATTTTACAGCATAAATCACTTAATGTAACATCTGCAACCTCAGAAAGGCAGACATGTTTATAAATTCCAATTTCATGAAGATTAAAAAAAACACAGATAAATCACAAGAATAATTCTGTACATGCATTAAGGCTGGTGACTGCTAAAGTCTCTTGGGTATCTAGAAACAGATAAACCACAATGTTAACTGGGTGTGCAGAGTGTCTACTTCCTTAGGAAAAAAAAATTCTGCTTTTTTTGTGTAATATAGATTTTTTTAAACAGTAGCTCTGGAAAAACTGTGAAAACTGTGGAAAAATGTTATTTAAAAATATACATGTATACATGTGTATATATATACTTCATATATATTATACATAAATACTACTGCACAGTTTCAAAGATGTGATCTTAAGTAATGATTAGCTGCACTAATTAGTTCTGTAACAATTACTGCACTTCCAAGGTGAAATGAACATCCAATGACATGTACTCAATATTTAGGCACTAGTAATATCCTTCAGACTGACTACATTTTTATGGTTTAGCTGTATTGTATACATATATTTAAATGTATTCATTTACACAAACTGTATATTATGTATGGAGTGCCAGAAATGTACACATCATGATGCAATGCATATATAACTGTTATAAATGTGATAACTGATTTTTAGTGCAGAAAGTTTCCTTGTATTGCATTTCATGTGCTTAAATATGGTAAACGATTTGAAAGCACTTCAACTTATTGTTATTCCATCTCCTTCATCTTGTGGGACCGAGTTCCTATCTACAATATTAAGAAGTATGTGTTTTAACCAAATCTCTCTCTTTGCATAATTCTGCACATGAGTCTGTTTTGTGAAGGCATATCTAATCAAAATATTTCATAAGGAATGTGTAACAAATGCCAGATTTTGGCTTGGGATATATTTGGATTACTCCCATTTGAAAGTAATTCTGTCATTGTGATTAAGGACAAACTCCAATTAAAGTTGTCGAGGGCTTGACCTCAATCAAGCCCATATTTGGTTCCTGAGAACAGAATTTGTCTTCAAAATTAAAAAGAGATCAAATGCAAAGATATATAGAAATTAAAAGAATGAAAAAGGGTAGGATAGGAATGACTTTTACAAACAGCAATCAAGGGAAGACCAGTCACTAAAATGTTCTTTTGTCACAGTTCTTGTTTCCAAATGAAACAGAAGATATTGCCTCACCATTTGGAACACAGGAAACAAACTCCTGCGATATAATCATCTACTTTAATCATCACCAAAATGACCCACTGTTAAAAGCTTTGTTCTAAATAATGATTGCCAAGTCACCAACCAAAATGCTGTCAACATAATCAGTCTAAGTATACTTCCTTATTTAATTCAGTTTCATGATCAGATTGGGAGTTTACCAGAAACAAAACAAAAACAAAACATACACAACTTAAAAAGACTTAGCAGAGATACTTCTGATGCAAGCTAAGTTACAGCATCATAGGAGAGTATTCAGTCATCCTGAATTGCAAAGCATCTCTATAGAACAAACTGTGAGAGGTCTAACCTTTCTTCAGAGTTCATAAGAAAAAAAAAATTGTGTGACTCTAAATTCTATATATGCAACTAAAGTTTCCAAAAGAGGACAGAATTGCAGAGACATGCCAATTATTGGTTAGAGGTACCTACAAAGAAAACCTATGCAGCACATAAGGTGAAATGAATATTGAAAAAATAATATACTGAGTTAATATTACCCAAACACCCTGAGACAAAAGCCCAAGAAAAGTTTGGTAAGGCCCTCACTTACTGAGGCATAAACTTCCAAATTAACTTCAAAATCATCACCAAGATAACTCTAGCATTCATACAAATTGAAACCAGTAAATAGAGCTAAGGAATTTTGGTGGACTTGACTTTCCAACTAAATATCAGGCTGAAAAATGGGAAACAATGCCACAACTAAATGAATGAGAATATCAGTACCTAGACTGGATATATATCAGCATCTCTTCTAAAACCCTTTTAGTTCTACTGCCTTGAAATAGTTTAAGCAACATACTGTATCACATCCCTTAGAGGGTGTGTGCAATGGTGGTGTCAGTAGGATGCATTATACAGATGTAAAATGCACACATATGTATAAACACACACGTATATGTATGTATATGTATATGTGTGTACACACAGAGTCTGGACATGTTAGGCTTTGGAAGGATATGGCTATTTTTTATGACCCAAAGGTATTTTTTTCTGGGACATATTTTCTCAACTCCAAAGCTCAAATTAGAAGTGACAAAATCTGATTAAGGCTATATTTCCAATGAAAACTGAAAACAATAAAAGATGTCAAAAGAGTGAACATAAAGTTAATAACAAAGAGAAATGCACTGATGGCAAAGGGAAATATGCATATGACTTACTACAGAGGATACAAATAGGCATTGATCTTGTTGAGCCAAATAAAACTGTAGTTTTTGTGGCAGGATTAATACCACCCCTCAGCCCTCTCCTCAGCAAAAGGCAGCTTGTCAACAGTGACTAGAAATGTTTCCCAAATCAAGAAATATTAAAGCCTTGCACTAGTAGATTATGCAAGAAGAGTGAGAGGATTATATGGAATTATTACAGTAAATGGTTCTTAGCATGATAAGCAGCAAACCCAGACTTTTGGTAAGGAGACAGTCTAGGTTATGTCTTGATTTGGCCTACACTTGCAAGAAAGCTATCATGGAAAATACTTTTAAAATTTCTGGCAGTTAGATAAGACATTGCTCCATATGGCCATTACATGAGAGACAGAGAACTGAAAATGTATGTATATGTGTATGTGATGTCACCTGTATAAGGAATTCTGCTTTTCAGTTGCAAAGCCTTGCCACATGTTTTTAATATCCATTTAGATTCTAAGACATTGGATTTTTTTCTTTTGTTCATTTTAGTGCTGTAACTACCACTCTAATGGGGGAGGGGGAGAGAGAAGGAAGAGGAAGATAATTAGGAAAAATCTCTTTTGCTTACTGTTGTATTTTTTAGGTGATAATAAGGCTGAATGATAGATGAAGTTATAATAGAAAAGAGCAATAATTAAGGTAACATGAAATCCACTGAAACTTCCTGCACAAAAAATAACATTCAACTCCATTTTTCAATTACTCATCAACTCACACCAACCTACAAGTAGGGGGGAGATAGCATATTAAGACTGAAAAAAAGATCAATAATGTATGTTCTAGGAGCATCTAAACTGGCAGTCAAGCTTTCAATGTGCTTTATTGCACTTGATTTACTAACCCATGAGATTTTGGCTTAATTTTCTAAGAATCCAAGGTATAATGTTGAAATAGAAAGCAAATGGGTGTGTGTGTGTGTGTGTGTGTGTGTGTATGTGTGTGTGTGTGTGTATTTATGTATGCGTCATTTTCTCTAATCAGACATGTGATTACTTCTGCCTATCCTAAGGTTATGCTGACTACAGGAGGAGATAAATTCTGAAGAGCTGCATATATTTTACAAATATATACAGACAACTTCAGACACATCCACACTTACAAACACACACACACACACACACACACACACACACACACACACACACACACACACACACCCCTAGAAAAATATTGTTCGATGCTGAAGAAATATTCACCTTCATTTGGATAAATGCTGTGACTGAGAATTTTGGTAGCACAGTGTCCAGAATAATTGAACAGTCCATGGGAGATTATTACACAGTCCGGCTAAATGGCACACAATCACTACGATGAGTGAACACTATTTCGCAGCCAATGCAGTCCTTGCTGGGAGTACTGAACTAGGTGTTCCATACTGCTATGCAGGGTGACAGGCCCCATCAGCAAATCCAGATCATTAAAGAACTCTAGGGAACAGAAACAGTCATTATTAAAAGGAAATCCTGTCACATCTGCGAAATGAAATCACATTGAGTAACTTGGAAAAAATATCCCTCATGGCTTCTATATTCATCAAGAATTCTGTCCCATTCATGTTACTACCACAAATATCAGGGAAGGAAAAAAAGGATAGAAAGATGGAGTAGAAGAGAATGAGACAGAAGAGAAAAAAGGGAAAAGAAAAACAGAAAAGATAAAGGGATTACACATCAATAGATTATCTAGAAGGCATACAAATCATAATATAGGACATTTCTGGATCAAACTAAATGAGACTTTTCAGCATTCTAATCTCTCAATCTGTGACCTAGTTGGCATATGGTTGCTTTGTGCTCTTTTGAACATGTGGTCTAAGGAAGCAGTGATGTTTCTCATGATAATTTTGTGTCACTGGCATTGGTACTCTGTTTCTAATGGGTACCCAGTAAACTTCTGAGATTAAAGGACCGTGGAGGCAGCAGAATCACCATAGTTGATACACTGACAGGAGACAGCAGGAAGAGGTGGGACTGCATCCACCTTTGGACTCATGGTCAGGGGAAGACGGCTTCGAGATCTGCTCAGCTTCCACAAGGTAGAAATTAGGATGCTAGGCTACTGGGATTGCACTGGAGGAAGGCTGTGAAAATATTCCTATTGTATTTTTTATCCTCTGCCTCAGTGTGCCACTGATGACACCTTCTGGTACTGGGTATTTCTTTGTGTTTTCTAGTGAATATTTATAGACTGATGTCTTATTCCTTAAGCTTCTCTTCCTTAACTCAGGAAAACACCCTATACAAACAACAACAGAAACTACTTTAGGCTCTTATTTTAAGAAAAAAAAAAAAAAAGGTCTGGCCCTTATAAAATCCCAGAATTGTAAGGGATCTGAGAGGTCATCTAGTCCAATCCATTAACTGAACAGATATCACCCCTTCCATGCCCTTGACAAGTAGCCATCCAGATACCACCTGACTTCAAGGAATTTACTAATTAGTGAGGCAGCTCATTTGACTTTTGGACAACTCTTAATTGTCAGAAAGTTCTTCCTTCTATTAAGCCAAAAAATTTTTATATTTGCAATTTTTATGCAGATGCTACTCTGGGAATGAGCAAAATAAGACTAATGATCCCTCTTTCACAGGACAATCCTTCAAATATACAACTCAAGTCATTCTAACCCCTAAATCTTTGCTTCTCCAGCTCCTTTGATTATCCTTCATATGATGTAGTTCCCAGTTTCCAAACTTTCTCCTAGTTTGGACATACTCCAGTATATTAGTGGCTTTCCTAAAATGTGAGGCTGTAATCTCCCTTTGTTCTGCTTATTGCACTTCTATTAATGCAGCCCAGATATTACATTAACTTTTTAGTGAGCATGTCAAACCTGATGCTGTATCATTTAATAAAGATACTAATACTAGTAAGGCAAAGCTAGACGTTAAGGCAGACAGCTAGCTTTGTGTAGGTAAGAAAAAACACCCTAATGATACTGCTGTGATCATCAGCTCTCCTGATACACCAGTTTTCCTTCAGTCCCTTAAGCAAGGTACTTGGGTGGTACAAGTATTTGGTTTGGAGTCCAGAAGTCTTGAGTTCAACTCCTTAGATACTAACTAGCTGTGTTACCCTGGACAAGTTATTTCACCTCTCTCTACCTCAGTTTCCTCATCTGTAAAATGAGGATGAAGCACCTCCCAGGGTGTTTGTAAAGATCAAATGATTTGACAAGGAAAGCCCTTTGCAAACCTTAGAGTGCTATATAAATGCTGGTTGCTATTACTATTATTATTACTATTCCAAGGAGTGGTAATTGTTGGATCTCCCATATGGTACCCAGTGCAAGAAAGAGCTTAGAGCACCCTCATGGGGAAAAAGGGACTCAAAGGCCAGGAGGAATAAGGACCTGGAATTCTTGGGCACATCAAACCCAAAGCCAGGCAGGTCTCCACAGAGACGTGGCAGCATCCTTGTGCAGAAGGGCAATGTCTCGGATGATATGTCTTACCTTCTTCTTTCTGTTATGCTAGGCTGGATGGTCCATCTTCCCCCCGCCCCACAATGTACCCGTGAAGCAGTGGGAAGGACATCAGCCTTGCCCTGGAACATCTTGTGGACGCTGAGCCCATGGAATGGTGACAAGTGTGGCCAGAAGCCACTATGATTGTAAGGTCTACTGTGCCAGCCTCTGACTCCCTCAGGTAGTTGTTAAAGACAGAGAATATAGTGCATGTGAGGAGTTCCAGGGAAACTTGAAGATGTAAATCATAGTTTGCAAAGAAGAACGTGTTTTTTGAATGGAGGAAGGAAGGAATGGACCAAGTTATTGTCACAAAAAAATCTGTGGTGGGAAATAGAGTTATGTAGTCATTCTATAGAAGGTATTATCTAAAATACTGTTCATAGTTCTGTTATCCATGTCAGACTAAGGAATGGTGTCATGGAAAGGTTAATCTTTAACTGGGAAGCGCACAATAGTACAATCTAGAACTGACTGACAGAGTGAGGTGCGAGGGAAGGTTGTGGAACTAGACAATTTCTTTCAGGAAAAAGTTGGTAGCCTCAGTTATAACGGGATGCTCACTTTTGGGGAGAAATTAAGCTATACTGGCCAAAATGGGACTGTGTTTCTTAGGTGGGTCTAGGCCTATAATAAAATCCAAAGTTACCATCACCCATGGATAGAAGAGAGTTGGCAGGTTTACAAAAAATCTACCAACCCTGCCTTCCCCCTGCCAATTCCCTCCACTGAAGTCACTGGCCTGAGTACTTGTTTGACAAAACTAGATATGCCTGAAGGTGATTCATCAGAATCATTTACGTCAAAGACGACTGTGTATAAGATATAGAACGGGGACTAGTGGCCTCATGATAAGTCACTGTGGCAAAGGTGGAATCCTGCTTATCAAAGAGGATACATATGTGACCAGAAGTATAGAAAATACATCTGAGACTGACCTTTATTCAGCTATAGGTGTTAAGTCAGCCTGGACAGTGGACATTTAGGACATAATATAAGCAACCAGTCCCTGATCCTAGTGCTGCCTGATCTGCTCAGGTAGCCTTCACTAAGGTTGAATGGCTAGAGAGTTATAAGTCTGTGGGAGGGCCTGACTATCTGATACACTTGGTACCCAAATTCTGTTTTCTGAAAAGCATGTTTGCCTGTATAGGAATGGAGGTGATGGTGAAAATGAATTAACTACAAATAGTGCCCAATAGATTTAATGTTGACTGAAATGCCCAAACATCCCAAAGATATTTTGCATCCTTATGGAGCTGGTGGGATAACGGGATGCTCAATGTCCTCAAGGTAGTGCTTCCCTGACATATGTGGGACTTGAACTGTGAGTTGCTTCTCCCACACTTAATAGTTTGTGTCTTTACCTGTCAAACTGGCAGAGATTAGTGTGAACAGAGTTGGGGTACAGAGGGCAGTAGGACCTGTGAAGGAACAGCTCTTGCAATGACACCGGATTATGATCATAGTTCTTAGATGCCTCAGCGTCTTCATGCCTTCCTTGTTCCATGTCCACTAGCGCACCAGAAAGTCATGAGGGTGCTTCAGTCAGTTTTAGAGAGATGCAAGAGTATTGCTGGGGTCAGTCAGAACCCAAGCCAGTTATTAAATTTCAGTGTGCACATTTATGCCTCAGAACTCAGCAAACAGCTATGAATCCAGACTTGATTTGTTGTTTTGTTAATTGTCTAGATTTAAGAAAGCAACTGACAAAATATTAATAATGCAGTGGCTTGACCACTGTCTGCTATAGGCAGTTTGTACTAAATAAGATGATGACTAGGACAATCACTTGGCTTGGGGTGAAACTTCTTCCCTACCCTCCTCCCCCAATCTAGTAAAAGAAATACAGGGTCTAAAGCATCACTGTAAATCTAAGACAGAGCTGGGCCATGAATCAAGGTTTTTGGAAATGCTGATTCTAGGAGCTGAGAGGGAACTAGGAAGGCAAGAGAAGGAAATGGAATTTCAAGTTAAGAGGGTTTCTATGAAGAGCAGGAAACATTTCCAGAAGTGATAGTGAAATGAATGTCTGATATAAAATATCTCCTCTAAGCTTTGTCATTGAAATGGGAAGTGTTCCCTATTCTTATGCCTTGCATGTACTGGGTATACAACAGCTTGAGCATCAGGACCACTCCTTGCTCTGCTGCAACCATAAAGCTATGGGAATAATCACCTCCCTGGATAATGATAGAATGTTGTTTAGAAGCTGACTTTTCTCCTTTGCTGTGGAATAACCTTGTCATTTCTGAATTGATTTTCTTCACTTAGTGCTTAACAAGTAAGGTGCTTGCCACATTTATTTTATTTTTATATTTTAGCAGGCTCCTATAGTGGGGTTGCAGATGGTGGGGGGGGGGGCAAGAAAAGGAGGAAAATGGAGGTAGGAACTGACTCTTTTCTTAGGTCATAACCAGAATGTCTCTTTAATCTCAAATCAAAGAAGTCTGCCCAATGGTGCTGAGCAACCTTGGGATTAAAAAAACCACATATACATATATTACATATAATCTGAACATAACTATGGATCTGACATTCATTTTATGTCACAAATATTATAAATGCTCTATTTTCTCTGTAGGGGTATAAAAGCAATTTACTGACATTTCTTGAATTCTCCATCATATCTTTGAGAAACAGGTATGTAGATAATACTGGATTATATTATCTGTCACAGTGAGTCAGTGTGGAGTAGAATTCTCTCCTGACTGCAGGCCCTGTGACAACATAACAACAACAGTAATGACAACAACAATAACTAAAAACTAGCATTTATATTGCTTTAGGGTTTTTTACAAAGCACTTTACAAATATTATCTCATTTTATCCTCACGACCACCCTGGGAGGTAGATCCCATTATTATTTCCACTTTAAAGTTAAGAAAACTGAGGCAGAGGTTAAGTGACTTGTACAGGGTCATAAAGCTGTTAAGTGACTGATGCTGGATTTGAACTCAGGTCTTCCTTAATCCAGGTCAAGAGCTCTATCACCTGTACCACCTAGCTGCCAACATCACCAGATTATGCTGTTTCTGCTTAGTTATACTATAGAAGGTGCTATCTATTGGTGGCAAACAGGTCACCTTGATGAACTATGTATGCTTTTGGCTAGGTGTCTTGTTTTAAGGACACTGATAAACTGGAGTGTCCATAGCAGATGACCAGGATGCCATATGGGTCTAGAACCCACAACACTTGAGAAATAACGGAAGGAGCTGGAGATACTGAACCTAGAGAAAAGAAGACACAGAGGAGGCTATGATTGTTTTTAAATACTTAAAAGAGTTGTCTATGTGGAAGCCAGGTTGGCTGTAGCTACACAAAAGCACAGCCCCAGAGGGCAGAACTAGAAACAATGGAGGATTTTTGTTCTGGTATACAGAACTAACAATCAGAACTGTCCAAAAATAGAATGGGCTGATTGCAGAAGTTAGTGATTTTCCTGCCTGGAAATGCTTCAATGGAGACTGATGGTGGATGCTGCCTTATGTTAGAATTCTTAGTCCCTTTCAATGTTAAAATTCTAAGATTTTCCTCAAATTTGGCTCCAATTTCATCTCCTATTGTTCACATCTCCTATGTGAATCCCTTCTCTGGTCAGGAACCATGGTAACTCACTATTTCTCAAAAATTTTCAAAAAGATTTTCAACTTTTTATCTCATCTCACAATGTTTTCCCACCTGTTAAGGGGCTCCCTGGCCCTTATTTACTGATCCTTCAAGGCCCAGTTCAAACCATCTCCTTCACGAAACCATAAAGCCAACATATGATCACACCATCCCCCAGTTCTCTTCTAAACTCACAAAGAACTTATTGTCTGGGACATTATTAATTTGGTACTTAACATATCATATGCTGCTTATATTGTCTTCCCTGTCAGTCTGTAAACTCCTTGATCTCAGAGACTATCTTATACTTCTTTGCATAAAGAAACAAACACCAGAAACTATATATAGTACTTTCTTTATACTAGATAACAAATTTGATGGGGAAAAACAATACTAATTAGGAGGTAAAATCTACCAACAAAAACTTTCCACTGGCAAATATGGTAAAATGGAGAGCACAGCATTTCTGAACTTTATTTTCCTCATTTGTGAAATGGGGATAATACTTTATTGCCTACTTCAGAAGGTTACTGTGAAGAAATCCCTTTGGAAAATTCAAGGCCCTATGGACATGTGAGTTATTATTAGGCCCAGGAACTTATCACAGCTAGCATGCTTAGGTACATAATAATAATAGCTGGCACTGCCATAGGGCTATAAAGTGTGACATTTCAATAGAGCCTTAAGGTTTCCAAAGTACCTTTCCTACAAGTAGGTCATCTTGCAGCTATTATTATCCTTATTTTACAGATGAGAAAACTGAAAACCACAGACATACAGAGACTTGACCATGGGCAGGTGATGGTCTGAGACTTATAGCCACAATATATAACTACATATAACACAATATATAACTACTTATACATATATAAGCCACAATCTTATAACTACAATTTCACTGCTTTTTTAATGCTAGTAAGTAAGACTCAAACCCTAATCCTGTGACTCCCATCCTAGCATTCTTTACAATGTACTGTGACAGGTGAACCTTATACCATGCCAACAGATCACCTGATCCTCTGGATTCTAGCTAGTGGGCCAGGTTTCTTTTGTTTTTATTTTTGCACTGCATACCTCTGTTCTCCTTGGCAAGGTTGTCAGCCATCTCCCAGTAGTCATAGCTGTGCAGAATGCTGTTGGTGATGCTGACATGGTTGGCTGCCATCTGATGGATCCTATGTGGAATGCTAATTATGGATGATGGTGAAGGGGTGCTAGTGCTTGAGAGACTCCCCTGAGATCCCACCGAACTGACTGGAGAAGGACTGGGAGACATGGGGGATGGAGTTCCTGTGCTCCTGCACAAGAGAAGATTGAAAAGCAAAATACTAAAGAGAGATAAGCGTTGAGTGGGGTATGTAGGAAAATACGTGGGTGCACTTGGATGTTAATAAGCAGTTTCACAGGGTCATGCAGAATTAATTTCTATTCAATAAAGTCAACTTACTTTCCACTGGCACCCCATGGAGATGGGGCCTGGGCAGCTTTAGATGAATTCTGTGGAGGGAAGAAGTGGATTTACTGAGAGTACAATTTTCTTAAGACAGAAGCAGAACACGTCATTACAAACTTGGAGAATAACATATAAACTGAAATCAGACATAGAAAAGAACTAAAAAAAAATCAAAAGAATAAAGAACATGCTTTACATTCATTCTAGAAGCACATTATTCAATATGCTTCCCTTCAAGATATGGCAATTAATATTTTTTATATGGTAAGAAGACCACATTACATGAGTCAAATATTTATATCCAGAAATTGAAAAGAAGTTTTGCATTTACCAGTAAAAATTGTTAAATGGACAGTTCTTACACACACACACACACACACACACACACACACACACACACACACACACACATTTATAACTAATAATGCTTCCTTGGGTGTTAATCTGTAGAACTGTTATGGAGTGAAATGGTTTTTGTGATGCCGATGTGAATTTTTTCCTCTTTGAACTCTATAGCACAGGCATCATTTTGGTTCTACAGAGAGAAGTGTTGCTTTGATTTAGCAAATCAGAGAAAGCTAAGTACAGAATAAGTATCACAGAAGCATTTTATGAAATGGAGACTGAATTTTTACTTCATGTGAGTAGTGTTATTCAAAGTCACACAAAACAATCTCTCAGAAATCTGAGGGACTATGGTAATAGGTACCATATAAATGCAAGTACAGAATTGTACACTGTACCATTTACTGAGAAAATAAAACTATTTTCATAAGGAGGGGAAAAAAGTTCCTAACAGATGAGCCACTATTATTTTTTTTCTAAAATCAAGAAAGACACTTTTCTTAATCTAGGACTAATGGATATGTCAGCTTTGTTTTTCTCTTTTAGTTATTAAAATTTAGCCATCCAATATGGGCTATTAAAAGTATACTTTGGTTGTAATAAACCTGAACAGAAAAGTTCTATGGTACCACAAATAGATGAAGCAGGAAAGAAAATGCCTAATTCTTCCTAGCTGTCCTAAAAGCTGAAGCCCCATAATTTAAAGTAAAGTGGGTATGGAGAGTAAGACCGTCTTTCAGTGTTAGCTTTGCATTGGGAAACTGAATTCCTTTCCACCATACTGTCATTTTTTTACCCAAAGGTTTTAGAATTACTGAATTTCAGTCAATGTTTCAATAACTCTAATTGTAAATACCTGCTTTGTATTATAAATTTCCAAAGGAGAAGAATTGTGTCTTATGTTCAATATGGTACCTGTTCTGTACTTATTTTTTTTTCTTTTTGGAGGAGGAAGGCAGGGCAATTGGGGTTAAGTGACTTGCCCAAGGTCACATGGCTAGTTTTTGTATTGTCTGAGGCTCGATTTGAACTCAGGTCCTCCTGACTCCAGGGTTGGTGCTCTATTCACTGCGCCACCTAGCTGCCCCTGTACTTATTCTTAAAAATTGATTGGAGAAAGTGGACAAGTAAAAAGGCAATCTATCATCATTACATCAGGGAAACCTAATCCACTTGTCATTCTTTATGCTTGGTGCTTATATTTAATCATTAAAAACCTTAACATTTCCATTTAATAGGGGGTTACTCTTTTCAGAGTTTCCTCTTAGGTGCCCAAGTTCAAAGCATTTACCACATTTCTGACTTTGACCCCATGTTCCCAAAGTAAAAAATAAGGCCACAGCCATGTTGTGTAGGTTCCAGTACTCTTCTCATTTGAAATAGATTATATTTAGTTGACCATGGCTTGGGACACTCTTCAGTCTATTTTGGATAAACTGTTCAGTTGAATGCTATGAAGAAGATGGCTGGAAAGGATATCCTTTTTTCCACCTAGGAACATGAACTGTTTCTATTTGGTTCATGTGGTCTTTAGGACACATATGAGAAAATTACCTAGTGAGGCTAGAAATAGGCTTTCTGGGGAGTGAGAATGGCAAGTGACTCCCAAACTTCCTGAGAGGTATGTGCTGATTAGTGAGTCCCTAGCTGGGACTCCTATATGTAGCTTGAGGAACAACTCTCCAGTCTGTTCTACCTCCACATCAGCTACCTTGCCCGTCTAAGGCTGACCCTGTCCTGAGGGGTCCTCAATGACTGATAGGTCTTCTCTGAGAAAGATTGGGGGTGGGGGGGGTATTTCATTTTCTTCTACTCACAGGAGACTTAAAGAACTACTTTGACATGAGTCAATAGGGGTCTCTGATATGAATGAAACTAGACAAAAGAACTGTTGCCATGGTATGTGAAAGATTACAGGATCATAGCTTTAGAGCAAGAAGGGGCCTTGTAATTAATTTAGACCAATTCTCTCATCTGAAAGGAAACTGAAGCACAAAATGAAATGACTTGCTCAAAGTCACAGAGGTAAAAAATAGCAGAGGATTATGTTATTGAGAATGATGAGCTTTCCTCTATCTAAACTGAGGACAAAACAAGAAAAAATATGGTTAAAGGGCAGTAGGAGGACCTTGGATTAGCTATAATGAACAATGTCCTGATAGGATGGTTAAAATATTAGAATAAGTTGCTGAGGGATTAGGTGTATTCTTTCTTGAGGGTTTAAGGAATACTACTGGTCATCATGGGGAGGGGAGGCATAGAACATCCTGAGATACATCAGATGGCTTCTCCAAGGCCTCCTCAGTCCTAAAACTCTGTGATTGTGTAGTAAACTGGTTTCATATATACACTGAGGGAATAAGCTTTCATCTGCTGAAAGCAATGGATTCTGTCCATCTAATCACATTTATCCTGAACAGGGTCTTTAAACAATATGAAGTATACTGAATATACTATGTTCTATAACCACGGTCAAGTTACAAGCAATTTACAAAGTAAGATGATACCTTGAAATAGTCAATAAGTGCTTTTGAATACTTTACAGCATGGTCCCTTTTGAGTCGAAACATCCGCCAATACAGAAGAGCCAGACAGCGGTAACTATAGCCCAAAAAGAGAAAATCAGTTTAAGACTAGTCATAAATCTCAGATAAAACTAGAAAAACATCTTCAAACATTTCAGGTGTTTCAAGGCACTTATTATAGATTTAGGTTCTGAAATACAAAGTCAAATCTACCATTTAGAAAAAAATTTAAATTTGAAAAGACCTACACTAAGTGATTGCTCAATACAGAACTGAAATCACAAATGCATTTATCAGCTTCACAGTCCTTTTTTAGGGAGTGTGAATAATGGGGCTTTCCCAACGCCTCTCAGTTTTCCTTTTACACCACTAGAGGGCAGTGTCTCCCTGTCAGAAATGAGTTGAAGGCTACAGGGCAGGAGGACCAAACTCCTGGATACTAAGAAGTTTACAAGGAAATTTCTATGTCCCCATTTCTCATCTTAACACAGCCTCAGGTGCCGGGTTGATTTTGAGTCTGCTCTGCTGGAAAAAACAACAACAACAACAACAACAACAACAAAAAACCTTCTTTCAAATCTTCTTTCCTCACTTTATGATTAATCTAATACTTTTATTAATTAGGAGTTTACATAAACCTGGAAAAAAACATAAGCAGCTTTTTCCTCTGAAACACACACTTTCTTTGGTCTCTTCTCTCAATAGCATTAGAAACCCCTCAGTCCATAAGGAGTTGTTGATCTTTTCATTTTGTGGTCTGATTCCCTGATTTGTAGACCACAGTGGAAATTTCTTCGAAATTTATAAAAAGTATATAATTTGGTTCCTTCTCAGGAATTTCCCCTAAATATGACTTAGGAATAGGAAGTGATGTGCCCTGTGAAGTTGGGATGGAAGAATCATTGTTACTATCATTATCGTTTTTGTTAATAGCAACCATATTTGTGCACTGATAATTCCCTACAGAGGACTGTATGATTTTATTATCATTGCTAACAGTAATCATGTGAGTGGGATGGTAATCCACTACATAAGGATCATAGGATTTATCATCATTATTAATAGTTATTGTATTAGTGCAATTGTTCTCTACTACAAAGAAACACCTTTAGAGCTGGAAATAAACCTTAGAGACATTTAATCCAACTCCTTTAAATTACAAATGAGGAAACTAAGGCCCCGAGGGTGAACATTAGCGAACATTTAAAAAATAAATTATTTTACTATCAAAATGTATTGAACCTAAATAGAAGAAATCATGGAAGATGAGACAAACTTTTATTATGCAAGAATTAAAGGATTCTGAACAGCAAAAAGCAGTGTTCCTAAAATTAATGGAAAATAAGTAAAATTGGAAAAATAAGTAGAATGGAAAAACACTTGTAGTAAATATCTCAGAGAAAGGTCTGAAAAAATAATTTGTAAGGAATGGCTCCATAGGTCTACAAAGCATTAATACAGTCCTCAATGAAGCATTAGTCAAAGAATACAAATTATACAATTTATGAAGGAGAAATTATAAAGTATTAACCACAAGAAAAAATGCTCAATTTCCTAATAACCAGAAAAATGCTACTTCCACACTCTCTAGAATTGTAAAAAGCAAAAAATGAGAAAGAAAGAAAAAAAACAAAGCTGGCAGAGCTGTGTGGAAATGGCACTCTAAAGATCTGGTAGGGCTATAGACTGGTATAAACATTTTGGCAAAAAGGCAGTATGCAATGAGTCACAAAATGAGCGTAACATAACTTAGCAACTGCATTGCTATGATTTTATCCTAAGAACATCATAAAGAGGATCTATACCTATAATAATATTCACATACACCCTATTAGAACAGGAAAAACTGAAAACAACCTGTATATCCAACAACTGGAAAATGACTGAATAAATTATTTCACATTAATTTATTTGCTCCATAAAGTCCTACTTTGTTACTTTGTTGCAGTGAGCAGGAGAGCCTAGGTTTTTGAAGACTATGCCAATGGAGCAAAAAATCTGGCAGGTTTTACTATTCTGGAAAGGTTTTCAGTATGGTCTTGGCAATAGACTGAATCTGCTTTCCAAGGACCAGCCTAAGGACAGAGAGGCCCATCATACTAGGCTAGTTACTTGGCAATTAATTTTTTTGCCCACAGCAACCCATGCAACAAAGAAAAATACAAAATGGTCTTTCTGGTAACTCTAGAGCTGGTGGTGGCAGAGTGGCAGAAGATGCCAAGAATCACCAAAGTTCCAGACCATTATTAAGTTAGCCACTGCTACCCTAAAACGTAAGCTCTTTGTTCAGTGACCAATGAGCAGACACATTATTGGAGGACATGAATCCTATAAGTCTTGATATTCTCACTATAAACAAAACCAGAAGACAAAAGGATGTTGCAGCTAAATGGAAAAGTGGTTCACAGATTTGTCTTGTAAAAGCAAAGAGAGTTGGTGGAATTAGTATACTGTGCATCTAAAAGCAACAATAAACATAATTTCAGGGGACATTTGGATCATTTTGATTAAAATGCTTACTATAGTTGTAAAAAGATTATCATGAAAATAGCTGTAGGTTCTATGTCAACATCTATTGTGAAAAATGAAGAAATAGTGAAAATCTCTCAAATACTTGATGTTTCACAAACAAAAACTAAGCTGACATACACTTTAATATATAGAAGTACATAGAAGGGAAGACCGAAAACAAAAAGAAGGTAGTAAATGTGGCTCAGGAGTAAGGAAAAGAGATAGGACAAAGACTCATAGATTATAAAGAAGTCTTCTCAGGCATACTGTCTGAGGAATATTTTCTTCAAGAGGAGAATAGGGAGGCACTGGACATGGAGAGCACCAAACAATATTATTAATAGAAAAACGGAATATAGTTTAACAGATAGGAAATGACTGGTTATGGGTATAGGAGTTATTTCTGAATTAGTATTCCATCTACAATTGGGTTTATGATTTTATTAGTAACAAATTAAATTCGATATGGTAAATATCAATTTGGAAGAAAATATTTTAAAAAATGAGATCTGGGATGTAAGTGAGGCATATTCAATGTGACCTATTCAAATAAATGACTGATGCCAAGAAATAAGAAATAGAGAAAATAATAGACATCAACACAGACTATCAATTTCCTAATGAAACTTAAGCAATATAAATCAAGCGCTACAATAAGGAGGCCAAATAACTCTACAAAGTATGTCATCCAGTAAATAACTTATCTTTGCCAGGTAGACAGATTAGAAGCCAAATGGTTTAGAATATAAACCTATCTGTAAGAACCCTGAGAACAACCAACAACCCAATTCAAGAGGACTAATGATAAGGCATGCTACTCACCTCATGCCAGGTGATGGACTCAAAGACTTGGAATGAGACATACATTTTTGGGAAATGGTTAATGGGGGAATCTGACTCATCTATCCTAAGAGTCTTGTCTTTTTTCTTTTTTCTTCTAAATTTTCACCATGTGAGAACAGGAAAGGAAAATAAAATAAATGCTTATCAATTAAAAAAATTTAAAAAATATTACTGTGAAGGCCAGCTTTATTCCATTAATGATGACAAACAGCAAGAGCAAAAAATAGGTTTGCAGAAAATCTGATGACAGACCCAAGAAAGCCAAATCATCCTTATACATTAAAGGATGAAACTGAAAGGGACAATAAATATGAAAAACTGGGAAATATCTGTAAAGATTTTTATAACAAACTACTTCCTCTATTAATGAGAAGAGTCATCACATTTAAATTTTAACATCAGTTCCCAATGTACTGTATGTGAGCAAGTAGAAATGGCATTAAAGAACACAGATGGGAAGAACAGTTGGATTAGACTAACTATACAAAGGAGATCTGTGTTGTATGAAATTTAATTTTAAGGATATTGAGGAATCAACAAAGCTTGGAAAAAATCTTAGACTTTATATAAAAAGGTGACCTGGACAGTGGGCTAGCCTTGGAGTCAAGTATATAGGTTATATGACCTTTGGCAAGTCACATATCATCTCAATACCTCTGGTAACTCTAGAGCTATAGGCTATAGAGAAAGTGCTGATCTGTATTGTTGGAGAGCATTCCCTTTACCAATGAAATTGGAGATCTGGTCCAAAAGCAAAACAAAAGGTGATTAAGAAAATATCAAGAGGTGGCTAGGGGGGCACAGTGAATAGAGCACTGGCCTTGGAGTCAGGAAGACTTGAGTTCAAATCTGGCCTCAGACAAGTAACACTTACTAGCTTGGGCTGACCTTGGGCAATTCACTTAACCCCAACTGCCCTGCCTTCCCCCCTCCAAAAAGCAAACAAAACAAATTAAAAAACCAAAAAGAAAATATCAACAATGCCCGACTAATAAGCCAGCCTTTAATGTCCACGAAACCTTTATGAAAATAATTACATCTATCAAGGTTATTTTAATGAAGGTCTGATAAGGGAATAATTAAACTTTTGCAAATTATATTCTAGGGAAGATCTTCTCTTTACAATCCCATAAAAGACTGAGAGGTGTGCATGATATAAACCCCTCTGTGCTTACTGTCTGTTGACTTCAAAATATTGTTTCAGCAGATCAAAATGCCCCCTTCAAGGCTCTCTAACAATATGTGCCCTATGCGTCTTATCAAAATCATATGGGATTCCTTAAAAGGTATAATAATAAGATTCAGATCAAGCAAGATATAAAACAAGGAAACATGCCTCCCAAAGGTGTTTGCCACTGTTGTAACATGTCCTCTACAGAGTCTATATGCAAGAGGAATTCCCTAAAGATCAATCAATCATGTGTCAGGCACTGTGCTTGGCACTAGGAATACAAGTACAAAGAATGAAAACTATCACTACTTGAAAGGAGTTTTCATTCTAAGATGATGACGCCCTCCAGGTGTGCCTTTTTGTGAGTGATGTTTATCTTATCAAACTTCTGGACACTGCAAAGCTTCCTAAATGAGATCAATAATCACTCAGAAGGGTTTGGTTTATTTATCCACATAAACACTCAATGGAATGAAAAGTGATTATGATGCAGACATATGAGAAATCAAGAGAATGAACAATGCTTGTGAAATATTTAAATGGACAATTCATAAACCTGATCTTTTCAGATATATAACTTGAACCGATATCGTGAATGTCCAATGCTCTGAGCCCAGAAATAGAGGAGAAAAATGGTTGTATTCATCTCGGGAAATTACATGGTATTTTTAATGCTCTCAAATTTCTTGCTGAAACAAAGACCTATTTTAATTTAATACTCGTATTATTCTGGTGATGCTGTATGGCTGCTGGTCACGGAATGTCAGTCTCTTAATAATTAACCTTGTGGGGTCCCCAAAAGGCAATGGAGTTAGGTGGTGGGTATCAACATACTGGCAATGAGTAGCTGTACAGATGTGAGACTAGAAAAAGAGGTGGGCTGGTCACACGGGAATCAATGGGGGAGAGTGAGGGATAAATAAGAGACATGTCATTTGCTTTACTGTTATCTACTTGAAATCCAGAGACCTAGAGAAAGGTGCTCAGCACACTGAGGCCGCCTGTGGAAGATGAACAAAAGAAGCACGGGGGGGGGGGGGGGTGGAGTACTCACATCACTGAGATAAAACACCTACTGAACTTTAGCAAATAAGTATGTGTGTGTACATGTATAAGTACATACACACAAACACCCACGTACATATGTGTGTGTATATATGCATGCACGTAGCTATCTATCTATCTAGATATATATGTTGAGAAGAGGACAAGGGGGAGAGACAGCAAGAGTAGGACAGACTAGGTGGCTTCTGAGTTCCTTCTAGGCCTGTATCTATAATCCAATATGAATATAAAGGAATATTAGAGCATTATATAAAGTATAAAGCACATGGGGAGAAACTTATATGAGATAATGAAGTACTAAATGAGCAGAACCAGACCCGTACATACCCACTGACTATAGAGATGTTAAAAGAAAAATAAAATGAAAAGGAGGAAAGAAAACAGAATTAGAGGTATAACAACTTCAGAGAGGACAGACAGGAGAACACAAACAAGAACATTTTAAATTCCTTTTGTTTTGTCTTACTAAGGGCTAAAAGTTTTAAGTTTTCCTCCCTCTTGTTTTAAATGTTTAACTATTTTTTGTCCTTTTAAACTTTATTAATCTTGTCAAAATTTATTAGTTTTTGTTTTTATAATATATTTTTTTAAAAATGTCATGAACCTGATCTTCAATTTGGTACAAATATGAGCTTTAATTTAAAGCATTATCTTGGTTCTGCTACACTAATCCCACATGTAAAACAACAGATGAGTTAATATGATTGCACTTAAAATGTTAAGCACAAAAGAAATTACATGGACATTGGCACAGTTAGTACACAAGTCATTAAAAATCCAGACCCATCAAATGCTGAAAAACTAATTACCCTGATGTACTAAACCTGACCTGTCAACTACCAATCATTATGAATTTGCTCAGGCATACCTGCAGAATTCAGGTCATTCGTAAGTTATTCAAGGACTGCAGCTGAATGGCTTCTAGGAATGCCCTAGCCTCCAAGGCAAGATCTACTTTCTTGAAGTCAGGAGACATGACAGAAAGCACCTTCTTCTTGTGCATATAGCACCTAATTTAAAAGAAAACCATTGACAGGGCTGGAGATTTGAAATGAATCATGATATACTTACCACAATGCAGCTAATTGTTTGTCCTCTGGAGTGGCATTCGGGCCTGAGTGAGTTTTTAGTCTCATAGCATACCTTTAAAAAAAGTAAAAGAAATAACATGATCATCCCAGGTAAACAGTAGAGTATGCTTTGTGTTAAGAGTAAATCTCCCAGTCTTTTCTGGGCTTTACATAGTATTTGCCACTGCTTTCTTAAAAGCTAGCTGAGGTTGCTCCATTATCAACAGGCATTACATTATGATGACTACAAAAAAAAGATTTTTATGTCCATTGAGCTACTTTCTGTTATTTAATAATACAAGTTCAAATGCTAGGAATGCTGCTATTTGAAGGAAAAGCCATGTAAACAGTAACATAATCACTGCTACAAATTTTGATTGACAGCTGAATTTCTGAGTAGCTTGACTGAACACTGAGGCAGCGCTCAATACTTCCAGGCTTGCATCCAAAAGAAGTCTCATTTCTTACTCTTATATAAATGTTTGGATTTCCTCTTTTTTCTTTGTTTAGAACTCTTACTTTGACAGCCACATAAGTGTCTTGGGTGAATTTTAATCTATATTTTGCTTCTACAGATGTTTGTTAAGAGAAGCTGCCAGCTTTTATGGACTGTCCTTCTATTTGTTACTCTAATCATAGTTATTCATTTTTCTCAATAAAACATCCAATTAACAGGCAGAATTTCTGAGAGAACTTTCAAGCTACTTCTACATGTACTAAGAAACTTGAAGGAGAGAATTATACTCCTTGTCCCTATCATTAAAGCCAGTTTCTTTTATTTATGTTGCCTAGATATTTAAAGTGAAATTGGTGGTGTAGTCTGGATTACCAGGAGATCAGGCCTGCACAACTTGCTGCTGTCTCAGGCTGCTTGCAGCACCCCAAAGGATTTCAGAGGAAAACATCCTTTGTGTATGTAGAGGAAATCCTTTGGCATGCTGCAGGCCTGATCTAGGTAAGGCACTTAGGTGGACAGAATGCTGGACCTGAAGTAAACAAGACCCACATTCAAATTCTGCCTCGGACCCTTAACTGCTGTGTGACTCTAAGCAAAGCATGTAATTTCTCTCAGCCTTACTTTTCTCATCTGTACGATGAGGACAATAACAGCACCAACCCCTCAGACCTGTTGTGAGGATGAAATCAGATAACAGATATAAAGCACTTGGCAAACTTTACAGCATTATTTAAATGTTAGTTACTGCTATGATGATGATAGTAAATTATTCATTATATCATGCATGTGATAATGGCCACAGGTCTAGAAAGGAATGTAAAGAATTCTGGAATGAGATAGTTTATTCCTGAAAATGATTACAATTTTGAGAACTCCATTCTGTTGTTCTGCTTTATTGTCATATTATGTTGGCAATATTGTTGCTACTGAAGCAGCAGAATGGTCTGGAGTCACTAAGTCAACACTGCTTAGATTATTAGACATATTTGAAGATTATGTATTCTGATACCGAAATGACAATCATGAAGTCTAAAAGTATTTACAGAATATAATATATAAATATAGTTGATAACAGTACTTCCCTTCTATGTCAATGTATATTAGAAAGATTATGGCTTCCAAGGTATGCTGTAATGGGAAGAAAACTAGTTTCAGTCTTGTCATTTACCAGCAGTGTGACTATGGAGTCATATAACCTATCTGGGCTTCAGTTTCCTTATCTGTAAAAGTGAGAGAAGGCCTCTAAGATCCTCTCTAGTGCTAGAAGATGTATTATCCTACAATAATTAGGAATCTTGAATATAGAAAGATGGATATTAAATAAGGATGTGGTCAGTGTTAAATCACAAGTAACATTGACAAGAATGAATCTGAACTTTTCATTAAATTTCAGAAAGTTGCTAGTGTTAGAACACACTAATTTCAAAGAAGTGGTACTTTAAATACTGGGCTATAAGCAACTGGCCATTATAGGAAAAAAAATTAAGGAGGTTCAAGAATTTTAATCAATTAAGTGACATACGTATATTAAAAATTATAAAGGAAAAATTAAGGCTATTATCTTTTGACATAAAAAATATGGAGGATAACCATGCTTTTTTCACAAAACATTTTTTAGTGTTACCATCAGAAAATGAATAAAGGTACAGCTAGACTATGGACTGATTCAACATGAGGATAATTGTTCCATCTCCTCATTGTATCTCAACTCTGGCTAGAGGTATGGGGGACATAAAAGAGAGGAAATTCAAATTTTGGGGTTTTATTGAGATTCCTTTGCAGAAATGTTATTGACATTAAGATGTGATGTCATGGATCTATATATTTAGAAACAGGACAATAGTGGTTACTATACTTTCCTGTGTTCCCATCAGGGTCTACTAATGGTAGTCATTTAGAGATGAAATGCAGCATAACCCCATTGCCATTTGCGCCCTTTCCAAGTTATTCAATCCCAATAGTTAGCATTAGCACCCATCAAGAGCTATTAATTTTTATACCTACAATTATTTTTGGCAGTGTGGTTGGTGTTAACAGGGATAGTGGTTAATGTTCATATCTCATACACAATCATATAAGAAATATAGGTAAGTGATTCTTGCTTTCTAATTCCTTACCTGATGAGTTCTACTGTTTCTGAGTACATTGTATAGGGAGATTTAGATTCCATTGGGCCTTGCTCCATTGCATTTCCACACTCAATAAATGACAGGGCTGCTTCAGCATAATTCAAAGCTTTTCCAAATTTTTCCACCTAAGCAGCAGAATAAAAACATGGTCTCCCTTAAGAACAGTTATAAAACCAACATTCTCATAGTATTTTATGTGCTTTACTGAGATACCTAGCTTATGAGTTTCAAAAGTCCTGTTAATGAGGCTGAGAGAAAGCAACACTAAATTCAAAGTGAGAGTCTAACACAAAACAAAATTGTTAGTAAATGGGGTAAATCTGGGCACTGCCTAGGCCCTTCAAACCAAACTCAACACAAATAAAAATTGTCATATTTTAGGCTTTTTAATTGAGTCTTGCTATTCATCAAAATCCAGTTCTATAGTGAAATACACAAAATTTACCAGCTTACTTTCACCACCCAGGCAGCATAATCCATACGGTGCATATGTAAAATAAATATTATGCATGGTAGAGTGAATTCAAACAACATTCTTTGCTACAGATGTTCCATAAATTGTGACTGGCTTTAGTTATATGAGCAAGTGGTTATATGCAGAGTTGTACCTCACCCATATAACAGGTGGCAATTATTTAGTATTCATAATTCAACAACAGCAAATCCAATTCAACAAAGATTTATTAAGCATCTAATATGTGCAAGACAACCTACTAAATCTAGCTGGCCTTACCCATACTTCCCATTCCATTCAGGCCTCCTTCTTGCCATCTGCTGTATTAAGACCCTTTTATTCCACTTCTCACAACCTTGATTTCTACCTCTTCTTCTGGGAATCATAATTAAATCTATTCTGATATTGCTAGTGGGAAGGTAAGTCATTAAACTTCCTTAGGGCTACAGGTACCAAATATTTCATTTACCAAACCCAAACACCCCTCTTTGTCCAATATTTCCCTACATGTGTTGTCTTTTCCTATTAAGAGTATAAGCTCCTTGAGGGCAGAGAGCATATTATTTTTTAATTAGTAACTCCTGTGCCTGGCATAAAGTAAGCACTTAATAAATGATTTTCCATCCATTCATTCATTCCAGATGCTTTTTTTCTAGGTCCTTAGAGACAAAGGTTGTTATGATATAGACCCTGCTCTTGAGGAGCTTTTGTGAAAAGCATGTGTCTGAAGATATATACACAGTGAGTTCTAGGGAAATGTTGGCAGAGAAAACTCGGATTTGGGGATTTGGGAGGTGATAAATGAATCCGCAGAAACGGATGAGATCACTAAGGAAGAGAGGGGAAGAGAAAGTAATAAAGGGGTTGTAGGACAAGGATGAGACAACAAAGGAGACAGAACATCGGAGAAAAAGAAATAGAGCCATTCGAGAGCAGCATGAGAGAACCAAAGGAGAGAAAAAGAGAAAGCAGCCAACAGAATCATTCTGTAGAGGTCAAATAAGACAGGAACAGGGAGAAGATGAGTTAGTGGAGGCAATGCGCAGTGTTCTTTCTGGAAGTTTGGCCAGAGGTGAGTGTAGAGTGAATTCAAGGAGGCAAAGGGTTTCTTTAGGATGGGGAAGCATAGTTTTATGGGGACATGGGATTACAGATCTATTTAGAGCTTTGGGTGACCTCAGCAGCCAAAGTACAAGTGCAGAGTAGAATACCTTCATTCTGAGGAAACCAAAACCCAGAAGGGTTAAATCAGCAGTGAGGTGAATGGCTTTCTGAGTCACAAGCACATTAAATAGCTGAAGCAGGATTTGAACTCGAGATGTATTAGCTTTTACTATGACTCTGTGACAGATGATTGATAGAACAAGATCACAGAAGACATGGGTGGAGATGATATCACTCATTCAAATATTGTGAACAGTTTAGAGACTTTGGGAGCAAGGTTCCAAATTGCTTTAGAGACTGGGTAGGTCAATTTACAGCTCGACCAAACGTGTACCAGTGTACCTGTTTTCTGCCAGCCTCTGTAGAAATCGCTATTTTCGTTTTGTCATCTTTGCCAGTCTAATATGTGTGAGGTGGAACTTCAGAGTTCTTTTAATGTGTATTTCTTTAACTGGATCATTTTTCATATGGACATGGATGACTTGGATGTCTTCCTTAGAAAACTGCTTTTTCAAATCCTCTGATCATCTGTTAATTGCTAAATCCCTGTCATTCTTATGTAGTTGAATCAGTTTTTTTTTTTAATATATCTTGAAGATCAGCTCTTTTTCAGAGAAATTTGATATAAAGATTTTCCCCCTTCTAATTCTGAACAAGTTGATTCTGTTTCTACAAAACCTTTTAATTTTATGTAATGAAAATTATCCATTTTGTCTTCTAAGACATTCTCTCTCTTTTGTCTGATTATGAACCTTTCCTCTATTGAAAGTTGCAAAAGTACTTCCTTCCATACTCATCTAATTCATTTATGATGTCACCTTTTATGTTTAGGTCATATACCATTTGGAGTTTATTTGGAATATGGTGTGAGACCTTGGTCTAAATTGAAATTCAGTGAGACTGTTTTCTAGCTTCTCTAGCATTTTTTAAAAAAAAGTCTGTACCAGCATAGGCTTTCTGGGTTATTGTTTTACTATGTTTGATTTTTTTTCTTGTATATTGCATACCTAATCTTTTTCTATTTTTTTAAGCTAGTACCAAATAGTTTGCATGATTACTGCTTTGTAGCATAGTCTGAGATCTGGTGCTGCTAGATCTCTTTTCTTCCAACTTTTCCCCATTATTTCTCTTGATATTCTTAACCTTTTGTTGTTCCAAATGAATTGTTCTTATTGTTTCTGGCTCTCTAAAGTAATTCTCTGAGAGTTTCATTGGTTTGGCATTGAAAAAATAAATTTTGGTACTTGTCTTACTGGCATGGTCCAATAATGAGTAGTTAATACTTCTGTACTTAGAGTTTTTTGTTTCTTCGAAGATTTTGCAGTTGTAATCATATAGTTCCTGTATGTTTCTTTAGTAGGTGGATTCCTAAATATTTTATATATTCTGTATTTATTTTTTCATATACCTCAATAGTAAGTTCCTCCTTTCTGTAATGTTAACACCTTTCCTCTCCTCCTTTCTTTATCTGTAGATCATCGAAACAGACCAAAACCATTCATAGATCTGTCGGTCTTGAAAACATTAAGATTCAGTAGGGATAATTATTTCTTTTCTCTCTTAGGAAGTAAACACCTTTTCATTATAGAGTCTCTTTTAGGTGCTCCAAAGTGTATGCCTTTCTAGGTTTCTCCTGATTTTGTGTTTGCATCTCTCAATCCTGGTCTTCATTCATCAGGAATGCTTAAGTTTCTTTGTCCATCCATTTAATTATTTAATTTAAGAGATTTCCCCCCATATCCAATAGGATTATAGTCAATTTTAGTGAATAAACTATTTTTTATTTGCAAGCTTTTATCTTTTCCCTTCTGGAATAACATTTCTCTCCCCCTCCATCCCCCAAAAGCTCTCCTGTTCTTTGAGGTGTTAAGTGCTAATCTTGTGTGATCCTGACTGTTGACTGCTTAGCACTTGAGCTCTTTCTCTCTAGTTGTTACAAATATTTTTTTCCCCTATAACCTGGATGCTCTGGATTTTGGTTACAGCTTCTTGGGAGTTTTCGTTTTGGAATATTTTCTAGAATGTGAATGGTGGATTTTTTCTTTTTCTTTTCTTTTTTTTGGAGGGCAATCGGGGTTAAGTAACTTGCCCAAGGTCACACGGCTAGGTTTTTGTTTGTGTGTGTTAAGTGTCTGAGGCCGGATCCGAACTCAGGTCCTTCTGACTCTAGGGCCGGCGCTCTACGCACTGCGCCACCTAGCCGCCCCAATGGTAGATTTTTTCAATTTTCACTTTGTCTTCTAGTTTTAAGAATTCTAGGTCATTTTCATTTATAATTTCTTGTAATAAGATATAAAAGTGTTTTTCAGGGGACATGTTTTCCTGGTTGTTTAAAGATTCTTAGATTGTATTTGACCATTTTTCTAGGTCAGTTGTTCTGATAAGCTATTTTTTTTCTTTTGATTTTGTTTTAATATTTCTTGCTTCATAGGGTAATTTAGTTCTTTTTGGTCTACCCTAATTTTCAGGAAGCCAGTTATTTGGGTAAGATTTTGTAACCATGTACTGCGTTGTTTATTTTTCCAATTATTTCTTCTAGAGCTCTCCTTTCATTTTTATGATCTTTTTTAACCCTTGTTTTATCTCGTTCAGGATTTCTAATAGACCTGTAGACAAATCATACCTTTAAGACTGCTCACAGTGGCCGTGGAGTTACTCTCTTTCTCTAGGTTGTGTTGCTGGATGCATGAAATTTCTTTTTTGCATTTTGGAGGGGGGAAGGCAGGGCAACTGGGGTTAAGTGACTTGTCTAAGGTCATATGGCTAGTAAGTGTTAAGGTCTGAGGCCACCTTTGAACTCAGGTCCTCCTGACTCCAGGGCCAGTGCTCTATTCACTGTGCCACCTAGCTGCCTCCATAAATTTTCTATATCACTGATGTTTTCTATACTCTTATTTCAGGCTTCCTTCCTGAATCATGACATTTTTGTCAAGGCCAGGCTTCTACTGCTCCTGAACATCTAGAGAGGAGGGTCTCTTTTTTCATTTGAGGTTATACGACTTCCCTCTGTTGGTATCAGCTATGTACAGAGTGCCGGCAGGTCCTCGATCACTTGTATTTTTTTAAACAAGTGTTTTACAAATATCACCTCATTTCATTCTCACAACAGCCCTAGGAACTAGGTGCTGTCACTGTTATTCCCGTTTTGCAGCTGAGGAAACTGTGGCAGACAGTCACACAGCCATCAAGTATCTGGAGCCAGACTTAAACTAAGGCCCAGGGCTCTTGCTGCTGGGCCCTCTGGCTTCCTCCAAGTGCTGAGCTCTACAAGGCTGCTGCTGGTGGCTTAGTTCTCAGGCTGAAGATCTCCAAAGCCCCTTTAATGTGCAGACTGATAGCTACCTTCTCTTTAAGAACTGTGTCCTCCCGAGGCCTTCTCACTGGAGCAGGAGTGCTTGCCTATTCTGGGGCTTCCTGGAGAGAATGCTCCTTTCTTCTGGTCTCCTTCACTGTCTATATGTATTTCCCTGCCCTGGGATTTTCTGGCTGACACTCTCCAAGGTTGTGACAGTGCTTCTCCTTCTGACAGGCTCAGATGAATGAAAGTACTTACTGTCGTTGACCATCATTTAATATGGCACTCTTTTGTTTTATATTCTCTGGAATACTGTTATTTCAGTTATTGAGACTGGGAAGCTTTGGCAAAGTTGTTTTCTTAACTGGATGACTTCTCAGAACCCTTCTAGCTTGAAAATTCTGTCGTCTTCTCTTATCAGTGCAGTCCTCCTATTTTATGTCTAATTAGACCCTATCCTAGACTAAGCTCTTTTTAGGCAGAGATCAAACTTCTATTTTGTGCCCTCTGACATCCATCATAGTATCTACACAGTATAATGCTCTACATTCTGTTTATACTCAAATAATTGTTGACCAACAAGAATGTGGCAATATGAAGGCTTAAATATCAACAGTTCTATAATATACACAATAGATTTTTTGGAAAAGCCTTTGTTGAAACTATCGCAATTTCTACTCTATGAACTTTCTTAAAAATTTTTTTTTAAATTGAATTATCTTTTAGTTTTTACATTACCTAAATGTCCCAAGAACTGTGAATGCTGCTAAGAAAAAACAACACTGGTATTGTTGAATAATGGTCAATTTTGGATGAAGAACTATGAACTAATTGGGGGGTGGTGGTGGTGGTAAGAATCCCATTTAGAAAACCTAGCCGTGTGACCTTGGGCAAGTTATTTAACCCCAACTGCCCACCAAAAGGCAAAAAAGAAAAAAAAAAGAATCCCATTTAGAAACAGGCTTTGAATAACTTAACACTAAATCTGCAGTTCTTCATAATAGGGCATCAGCCAAACCAATAAAATAATTTATTTTGTTTATATCAATGATGATGACTTTGATGTTCTGTCTGAATCACGGTAGTTTCACCATTTATAGCAACTCATGTATGTCCTTCCTTTAGGCATATAAATGTAAATACCACAAAAATTTTCCTGGAAAATAATTTGGTCCTAGGACTCTTTGTGTGACCCTTTGAACAAGTCTTTTAACCTCTTTGAGGTTGTTTTTTCATCTCTAAAATGAAAGTGTTGGGCTAGATAATCTTTAGGATCCCATACAAACCTAAATCCTATTGCCTTATGATAAACTCAAAGGCTAACAAATACAGAAAAACACAAACTTTGATTAAAAAATTTTTTAAAGGAAAAAAAAATTCCACTACCTACTGCTTTGTTGGCAGTAGTTACTAATTAAGCCTTAGGAACAAACTGAAATATTAATTTATACAGCGCTCTCTCCCAGTCAGACATTATTGGCTGAAGTCATAGTTTATTGGGCTATGAGCACTTGATTATATAAACATTTCTTAATTTAACAAACCCAGCCATCCCTGTAATAGATTTTATAATTACCCTAGCTATATTGCACTGATGATGAAGTTTCAGTACAAAAATAATTCAGAAGAACGTTATCTGGAAAGAAAATAGCCTTACCATAGCATCTGCTTTATGTTTCATCCGTTTAGCTTCTTGCATAAAATAATCCGCACTGCGTGGCCTACCAAGAAAGAATAATATTACATTTTATTATTTTTGAAGTATGAGATTTAAAAAAAGATAATCTTTCCCTTCATATGAACCTGCTGCACAGATTAAAAACTGCATTTTCAAATTACTACCTATATGTAGTATAGCATTTATTGTTATTTTCATTCTTTTAAATTAGTGATTCAAAACAGTAAATATAGGTTGATAATCTGAATTTACAAACAATGCAATAAAATCTCTAGATAACTCTGATAGCTTTGATTTGTGAATCCTGTCTAAAAGTACACCTAAGAAAACAAGTTTTCACACAGCATTTAAACATGAATGATCCTTTTTCAATTTAAAGGCTGTAAAGATGCCTTGTAATAACTGTGTACATGTGTATGGGCAAGTGTATTTATTTACGTATCCAAATGAAAACATGTGCTTTCCTTTACCCCTACAATAGAAACTACATTTGTGTACATACAATTATTTTGGAACATTATATAAAAATGAAATGAGCTAATGTCCTGTGATTATATTCCACTCATAATGAAGTTAATTGTAAAATGATGTCTACCTTGTAACAATGCAAACATGGCATGTATTCTCTGGAGTTCTGATTAGCTAGCTGGTTAACATTAACAGCAGACGTGCATTATTAAAAGCAATAACCCTGGCCAACATAGGCTCTACTGGGAGTCAATTGGCTATATCTAAATATAATATTTCTAGGTCCCAATCTGATTTTGCACAGTGGCCTCGAGTCAACTATCTCTTGGCATAGGGTGCATTAAGAGACAACCATTGGAATATTACTTTTTAAGTTTAGTCTACTCAGTTGTTAAAATGCTTTTCCTCTTGCTTAAATAATTATGTAAATGCTTATCTGTTTACATGCTTTATCTATCTAGCAGAATGTAAGCTCCTTGAGGGCAGGGGCCATTTTTCACTTTATCTTTACAGCCCTAGAGCCAAACAAAATATCTGGCACACAGGAACCATTTAGTGCTTGTTGCATTGTAATCTGATTATGTATGTATGCATATGTGTATGAATGTGTGTGTAGATATATAGATACATATACAAACATTTTCTTTTTCCTTGCTCCTTACTTTAGATACAATTAGCACAGATTTTTAGTATTATGGAATGGCTTGTGGTTTTATACTCAGCCCATTAGTGAGTGTCTAACATGAATCAAAATCCATGGATGCATGATTAGTTAGAATGCTATCTCATTTCAATATGCAATAAGTAGTGACATTAATAAGAAACTGCTCAGCTTAGTAGAAAAATGCTTGTTTTGAACTACAAATGATTTTGAGATCTAATGTATACATCAGTTTATCTTAATTTCTGAAGGTCATAGGATTATTACCTTCACAATTATTTAGCAACTAACCTCTAACAAAAGTCAAAATGCTATTTTAAAAAATGTTTGGAGAAGGAAATGATATTATAAGCACTGCTGTTGCTATTATCGGATAAAAAAAATCTAGAGAAAGACAGATAATAAATGACTTGCCCCAAGTCACATAGGAAATTATCACTGAAGCCTAAATAGAATCTAGGTCTCTATAAGTTATTTTCCACTAGATTACTCTGCCACTTAGTATAAATGTTGCTTTCTTCCCCCTTCTTTCTTTTTTGCTAACTCAAATTGGAGGTAAAAAGAGCAAGATATTCAGGGTGATAAGTTGCAGTGTTCTGTCCAAAACAGTTAAAACTGAACTTATCCTTTGGCTCATCATTTCCCTTCTGCAGTTCCCGCTTTCAGTCAATGGTCTTACTTTTCCTTCGGCTGCCCTTCTGACTCTTCCTCTCTCCTAATTCTTTTATAAGTCTGTTTTCAAGTTCTTTTGATTCTTCCTTCTAAATAGCTCTATCCATCCTAGCTGTCACTACCTTAGTAGAAGTCTACATTACCTCTTACTGTGTAGCAAGCACTTAACTGGGTACCTACCTTCAGTTTTGCCCCCTTTAGTTCACCCTGAGTACTGCCCCAGAATAATGTTACTAGCACACCTAATTCATTATGCCATTTCTCTACTCAAAAACTTCTAACAACTCCACAGTATTTACGGGATCAAAAACAAGCTCCTCATCTTGACATTTAAAGCCCTCTATAATCTTAGATATTGAACCCCACTGTTACCAGTATACATTTACACACATCTACCCTTTGTTCCAGTTGAGCTAAACTTCTTACTATCTTTGGAACATGCCAACTTTCTGCATTCACAATTTTATTTATGTCAATCCTACCCCCCAGAATATCATTTCACCTCAGTTCAATTTTCAACTAAAAAACACTTCTTGTAGTTTTCCCTGTACTTTAAAGGAAGCATAGCACAGTAGACAGAGAGCCAGTTAAAAGAGTTCAAGTCTTTCCTCTGATCCCTATTAGTTAAGTTACTCTGGGCAAGCCACTGAACCACTCAGTGTTCCTGAAAACTCAGACTAAAGCTTTTGGAAGAGCTATTGATTTATACTGGTAGAAGAAGTGTTCTCTGGCAGATACATATACCAATGAACTCACAAGTCCAATGGAAAAAAAATGTGCAAGCACTGATCATTACAGGATCATAGATATTGAAGAGACCTTAGTTCAACCTCATTTTATAGTCTCCCTGAGACCTAGGGAGGTAGAATTATTTGCCTAAAGTCACATAAGCAGTAACTGGTAAAACTAGGATTCAAATCCAGGTTCTCTTACTCTAGAGCCCATATCCTTTTCACTGTCCCAAGCTGTCTGAAACCTACCTATACTATGAATTTCACTTCAAGCTCTACTACTATTTTACCTGCAAATCTGGCTACACCAATCTATTCCCTTTCTGACTTCTCATAACACCATCTGTACCAGAAATGTGAAACACAAGGCCCAGGTTCCCAAAGCCTTTAACATTCCCCAGTACCTCAGAAACCAGATTAAAATTTAATGGGAAATGTTTAACAAAATAAAGAAAAATACAACACAGATAATGTTAATATGTGGTTTTCTAAGTCACTATGGGGCTGTAAGGATTCTTATATATGGTTTGAGTTTGACACCACCGATCTATACCACATATTTTGGCACTTGATTATGATGGGGTAACAGGCCAAGCTGAGACCTTCACACCTCACCCCAGAACAATTTGGATCTCATTTATTTGAGCGGGAAATGATGGGGGTGTAGGCTCTGGGAATGCCCTTGAACTCTCTTCCTGCTTAATCTGGCTTTTTCACTCCCAAATCTGTTAACCTTAACCTAGCCTAGTCCTCCACCGTCTGTTACCTCTGGATTGCCTCCGGCGGCTTCCCACCCTCGGTCCCATCAAAATCCCATTCTCTTGGTTCCAGGGGATCTGACCTGTATTCATCCCAATGTCTCATCAAGATCCTCCTTAGACCCCTCCTCTAGTCACCCCGAACTACCAGACCATCCCTACATCCCTCCCACTCTGTATATAAGATCCATCTGGCCTCCATTAAGGTGCTCAGATTCAACCTGGCCCACTTGTCAATACAAGTGTCACAGATGCTTAGGCTCCCTAAGTCTACCCATTATGGTGAATCTTTAATTAGCTTTGTTTTACTTTGGCCGAGAGAAGGCTTGAGTCAATTCATTTAGCAGGAACCAGTGTATTGGTATTTTGGGGTCCTGAGTACCCTTAAATCTAAACCTCTGTAATTATACTTTTTTATTGTTCTTAAGTGGTTTAGTGCATTGTTTCACAAGATTAAAAACTTCTAGAGGGAAGTGGCCATCCTATATTCTTCTTTGGTATCCCTGACAGCAGTTAAGAGATGCATCGGTAACAGAATTTCTGAGGAGCTAATATAGCTATGGTGACTTTGGAAGAAGTTCGGCATTCTGGCCAATGAGCCAGAGAAGGTCTCCATGGTAACTTCAAAAAACAGAGGAAAATTCTCTATTTCATTATTTGTTCCACATTCCAGTATGAGGTTAATCATGTTTCTCTTGCCTCCTTTTAAAGAACTTGTCATGAATGGAATGTAATTTTAAATGTACTCCATTTTCATTAAAGGTTTTTTCTCCCCCACAACCCTCTTCTGTAATAGTTTTTGAAATATTATTTTTTAACCAATTTTTCTATGAAAATCTCTTCTTTCCTGATAAGTTGTCCATAATTATGCTGAACTCAGTGTTTTAATATACAGAAATGTATCTTTGAGCCTAATATGATTGTCAAGATACTAAAAGTTACAAATTATAAGGTAGTACTACAAATGACTTTTTGGTTAATTCCTAGATATCCTGGAAATATCATAAGGGCCAAATGTAGCTGCAAAAAATGGTTTAAGAACATCAGATGAAAGATGTTCTACAAGAGATACAGTGATAGGCATGTCAGAGGCACCATCATGCTTGTGCCTAAAGAACAGCACACCACCTAAGTTCTATAAGAACTGAAGCTGACCATCTGTCCATTTTCCCATTTTAGGGGATTTCTGGTTCTCTATCAGGTAGCTATAAAACCATTGTGAATTCATCCAAATTGGAGAAATAGTCATTTGTATCACTATACAATTATACAATTGATCAGGTAGCAACAAATAAGGATTTGCAAAAAATAATCAGTTTCATTTTTAAGTCACTACTATAGCAGTTAGTGAATATAATATGGCATAGTTACTAACATAAAATTTAATTTTCTCTGCATTCAAATAGATTTTTCATCTAATCTTTTATCTTTTATATGGCAAACCTAGAGAATTTTCTATTTCATTTACATAATGTGTCCTTTCTACATTGTTTCTCACGGTGACAATATTTTATGGTGATACATTAACAAACCTAATAAAAGTTCAATTAAACATAAATGTAGCTAAGTACATATTTTGTGTTCTTCTAAGATGAAGGATTTCCAAAGCATTATAAAAGCCAAAGCTTAGTCATTGAAACCTTTGTGTCCAAGAACTCGAAGCAACAATAGCAGCTTGAGGACTTCATTCAAAAGTAATGTTTTTTCTTTTTCTCTTTCCCTCCCCCCAACATATGACCTTGGTTCTAAAAAGCAGCATGGTTTTTAGTCGCCCCCAATATTTCTTCTGGCACTTAAGTATTAAAGCAACTCAGCTTTCTATCCTTTCTTATGGCTGAGAGCGAGCTGAATGGTCTCCCACTGAGCAGCTGGCAGACTTCTTTCTATAATTCCTACCTATGTTAAATGCCGCCCCCAGGCATAGCCATAGTGTTTTGTGAAAACTGGCAGTGATGAGCTCAATGTGTTTGAACAAACAGGTTCCCCAGCAAGGCAGAAATCTGGATAATTTTCTCAGGGGATTCTGAGATCCAAATAAGGCAATTGGAGTGCAACATTAAAATGAATTAATTATCTAGTCTTCCAATTATTATTTTATTGATTGGTAAAGTCCAAATCTTCTGCTGTGCCCAAAGGCCTAGGTCAGGTTCTGCGTGAAGAAAAACCTAATGAATTTAATAATAATCTTTAAGCATAAACTCATGTCTCACAAATCCCATTTTAAGAAAGTTGGTGCTTGAGAAGGAAGTCTGCTAACATCAAGCACTAGCCCTTGTTTTGCCTAAATATGTGTGCCATTCCTGATTAAAGGCTGGAATGCATTCATCCAGCAAGGATACAAATGCAACTTTTGTTTCCATGACCTTGACATTGGCTTGGGCAGCAAAGTCCCTGAAAGCTTGCTTCCCAGCAGCGCAGCTCTGGTGATTATTCATTGTGTTTCTTACAGGCCATATGCCCCTGCAGACAACTGCATCTCTCATGGCCAACATGCACATGTTTTGCAGAATGCACAAGCTAAACTGGCAGATTTTTGTCATTCAATCAAAAGCAACTTTCTAAGTGGAATATTACCAATTGTTTTTCTCTAGGTGTGGAACTTAAAATACCAGAAAGCTCTTACTATGATTTGAGAGGCGGCAAAAACTCTAAGTTGGGAGAGTGGCTAGATTCCGAAAGACTGGGGTTCAAATCCTACTTAAAACACTAGCTTTGTTACTCTGGACAAACCTGGTCTCAGTTTTCTTACTTGTGAAATGGGGATAGTAATAGTATCTCCTTACAGGGTTGTTATAAGGTTCTGAATTTTAGAGCTTGTATATAAATGTTAACTGATTGTTTTATCCTAAGTCTTTTCAAATCTAACGTTCTTTTTGGTTGAGGAGATAAGGCTCTTATAGCTCAAAATATACAGGAGTTCTAGATTTAGATTAATAAAGTAAACTCAAGCATGAGTAGTAAATACAGCACTAGGTTTGTAGCTCAAATCTTGGCTCTGTCAGAGGTCTTCTTCAAACAAGGGACCTGACCTTTATGGCCATCAGGTTGGTCTGCTTTTTTTTTAAATCTGTAAATGCAAGGAGTTGGACTAGATAAGGGACTCTTAACTTTGGCTCTCTGACTTGTTTTTAAAATATTCTGATAACTATATTTCAATAATTGGTTTCCTTCCTAACCCTATGTATTTTATCATATACATTTAAAAACATTATTCTAAGAAGGATGCTAGAGGCTTAAGCAGACTGCCAAAAGGGTTCCTGACACACACAAAGATTAAGAAACCTTGATCATCTCTGAGGTCCCTCCTAGTTCTAAATCAATGATCCTATGATTTTACTGTTTGAAACCACCAAATGTTTTGAGGAAAGGAGGTGCTCTTTGGGTGAAAGATGACCACAGCAACCTCAGGAAGATAGAGCTTAGGAAAGAATTTCAGATGCTGTCTGGTAGCCAAGTCATGCTGGGACATTCAACCATTCACTGAAGGGCAAAGAGATCCTTCCCACTTCCATAAATTCAAAGCACTATCATGAGCATACACTGCTGACCACGGTTACATCTGAAATATCTGGTCCCCCTCACTTTTTCCCACCTACATTTGACATGACAAGGCCTTCCAGAAATGATTTTTTGAGGGAAACCTTTGCTTAAGATCGTGAAGTTTAGGTAGCTTTACTACATGTTAGCACTTCGACTGGAACAGATGGGATATTTGGTGGCTTGGCTGAATGCAGCTTTCATGACTGAGTAATGTGAAATATGGGCACAAGACAGCACATTCTTCAGGAGTAGCAGCAGGCAGACCTGGCACTTGGGGACCACTGTCTTCCCAACAGTGGCAATATGGCTGGCTGGAACTTGGTGGCTTATTTTCCAGCCAAGTGATTTTGCCACTTAGGTCTGTTCAGGACTTCTGTATTGAAGCCTCTGCCATGTGGTATTTCTTTCTTCAGCTCAATAATTCTCCTGTCAATAGTTACGATCCTGGATTTATTATAGCTCATGGCTTTTGGGGATTAATGAGATCCAACAGAGACTGGGGATCGATTTGAACCAAATGCTGTCACTAAACTTAATTTTTTTAAACTAAATTCTAACTAAGTTTGTTATCATACCAGTGTCACCTTAAAGCTCTGGCTGCCAAATGGTGAATATGTAAAGTGTTGGAGAAAGTACAAGTCAGCCTGACACTCTGGGTCTGCAACTTGTGAAGAACAACCTGACCTGGATAACATTTCTTTTTCCCCAAAGTGTTTGCTCAGTCTGGTTTTGCCTGCCACGTGCACAACTTCTGAATCATGAAGGTATAAAAAACTGCCTAACTGGGACATTAAAGACATGTTTATTTAGTAACAGACAAAGAATAAGGGGTTCTTTTGAAACAGGCTTAAAGACCCAGAATTTAAACTCAGTATACTATTGTTGGTTCCTTACATTCAACAGAAGTAAAAAGGGGAAAAAGCTAGAAAAATTTCTCAGAGAACCTTGATTATATCTCTCATCAATTAATATTTCTTTTATGTTGTAATAAAACTAGTTTTGTTTTAAAGTGGTAGCCCAATGGAGATCAGAAAATAAAGGTCACTCTAGCACCTGTTACCAACTGGCTCACTATAAGCTCTCATATTGGATTTTAGACAACTTGCAATTTTCATATGCTGTCATTTTGAATCAAACTAGTCTTTGGCTAATTTGGCTAGGGAAGGAACAGAGATGAGATTCTAATCTATCAACTGGGTTATTAGGTAAAAAGCCGAGGAAGAGGAGACTGAAAACATTCATTCAAACTGTTGCTTTACCTGTTAAGAGCCTAGGGATCAAGAGTAGACAAGTCTAACTGCCATGTGTAACAATGGAGAACTTGGATAATATACCATATTCTTGGTCAAGTAATTTTATTTTCAAGCCCTGAATTACAGAAGTCCAGTTCTAAGTCACTTTTAATTTCTTATACTATGTGTATTCAACAAATCCAGGAACAAAATCTGTTTTAAAGTATATGCAATCTTATTGTTAACATTAACAGCTAAAAAGAAAAGGCAGCACTTACTTTTGCTCTTAAATCTTGCAGGATATTTTCTGTCTTTCCCACTTCAGTAGAGAAGTTGCTTTTTTTCCCCTCTGAGCTGAATATTTATCTTATTTTTATGTATTTCAAATAACTATGGGGCACATGGCAATTGGAACATGCAATCTATCTGTGTCGTATATGTGTAAGAGGTTTTAAAAATTTTTATTGTTTCTATCTCCATAAAAGAGGAAGCAGTTTTATTGTAGATGCCTGCCAGAGAAATCATATGTATTGCTAATGGGAAGAACAAGTGATAAAAGCCTCTTAGTTGATACAGACAGTGGCAAAGTTGTATTAGTTCCAGGGACAGCAGAAGGAAAACATTTCTTCTTATAAGTAGTCCAAGAGCAGCAGGTTGAGGCAAAACTATTTTATTGTTGCTGCTTCTGACTAGTCTTCATTTATACACATTTTGGACATATCTCTGCATTTTAGTTTCCAGCACATACTTAATGCAATCTCTACATACAGCACTAAAATTTATGTGCAGGCAGTTTTTTAAGCTGAACCACCTTAGCATGTTGATGACTCTGTGCTTCACATAGTACAATTAGCTGACAAAAACCATGATGAAGAAATGGAGACACAAAAAATATCATGGAATGAAACCCAAGGTCAGGCTTCCAGGAGTGATACTTGGAACAAAACACTGAAATAATTTCTAGTGTAGCCTCTGTTTGGCCATGTGGCATTCTGAGGCTTAGGAAGAAGAGTCATAGATTCTCAATATAAGTTTCTACATTGTACTTAATTATATAATTCTGTCCTATATTCTTTTTTCTTCCCTAATGCTTAAAGTTTGTACAAGATTGATAATTTCCTTCTTTAATATTTGAGACCATCTAGTTTCTCCTTCCTCATACCCTTAAAGCATAGAATGCTATCACACTTCCCAAGGGTTTCATTAACACCCCTCTCTGTTTAGTGGGAACCTTTGGAGATGATCAGAGAGAAAAGAGGAGTTGGTGTGCAGTCAGGAAGAGTATAGGGAAATGAAATCCAATACAGTTTGCTGCACCAGCAGGGAGAGGAGAAAACAATACCACCCCCATGTCCACCTCCTGTGGACCACATTTTGTCTCAAGTCTAGTCTATTTGAAACTAATTCAATTAAAAAAAATGATTTTTAATCTAAAATTTCCCTTGCCCTTTATTAGCTCCTAAAATTTTCCAAAGGCCAGCTAAGTGAAGTCTATTACTCATATAAAATCTTAAAAATCACTGACAATACTTATACTCAGGAGCTGCATTAGGGTTGGGGAATATACGAAGGCAATGTTATTCTGCCACTTTTACCTCTAAAGCATCTAAGAATGATAATTCTATTCATTCTCTCCTCCTTTTTTTAGTTTTCTTTTCTTTCCTGGATAGCAAAAATGGATTAGCACAGGGTTGAATGAAGGTAACTAGAGTAAGTTTTGGTTAGGGCAAGTATAGAGAAAGCATTTTTGCTCAAATGATCCCACCTCTTTTTTCCTCTACTTCAAATACCATCTTTACTATTAATATAGTATTGGGAGGGAGGGTGGGGCTTCCATTAACAAATCAGTCCTATTCTCTGCTGGCTAGAGTTTAAAAAAAATGAACACAACTACAGTAATATAAACCTACCCCAAGTCCAATACTCAGGTACTGAGAAATCTGTCATTGCTATTGTACATATGTGTGCACATCCTGACCAAATATTCTAGAGGAAAACAACCCCAACTGTTTCTTGAGTTCAGCTGATTCTATGTAGTTATAGCACATCAATTTCAAAAGACCTACGCTTTGAAATGAAGAAGCTACATACTACTACTACAGTAAGTTTAAAAAATAAGGCATTTAGAATTAAGGGCTCAATTTGCTTTACGAGCTTAAGTACTTAACTCACTAAAGCCACATGCAAGAAACTGACCACACCATAAGTTATGGGAAACTAGAGCCATAATTAGAGGGAGGCAATTGGGCCTTTGCTCCAAGGCACTGAAATTTAAGCAAAAATTTGACACACATGTCCTCTTTTAGTACTAACTGAGGAACTTAGCACCTAAATGGAAAGAATAATTAGTTAAAATACAAAGCCACCAGACCACTAGAAATGTTAATAAAACCAATCTGTGAGCCACTGTAGTAATTAATTCCCCTTACCACTCAACTAAATTAGTTTTAATTACTTCTTGTATTATTTTCAGATCATCAATTATAAACTTAACCTATGTGTATGTTTTGTACTGCTTGCTTTGAATTCTAAAATTGTTAGTTACAGCTCTGAAACAAACTGACCGTATTATATGTTAAATTTTGTCTCAAAAGACCTCTACCTTATTTCTTAGCCATAAGTTCCAAATCATGTCATGTGCACTCTGCACATCATCCTCATCTTTCCACTGGTACCAAAAGCTCTAGAAGTCATAGGAAGCTGAGCTCTGATGGGTGAACTTTTGCTTCACCTTGTCCCTAAGCAGGTCTCTTTGATCCTCTCCGGCTACCTCCATTCCATGCCAGTATGTGCATGATGCCTCTGACTCCTCTTTCTTTTCCAGCTCCCTTTCGTGTTCTATCTTTCCCAAAGTTTAATGAATACAGGGACTGTCATGTCTGCTTGTACTGGGTTACTCAATGCTTTGCACAGTGTCTAGCACACATAAGTGCTGTATGCATGTATGTATATGTATCTATCCACCCACCTACCTATTCATCTATCCTCAACAGAATAACAAAAACACCCATACTCACATATCATCAAAGATGAGCTTTTGTCTCCTGCAGTCTCTGTGCCCATTGGATAATGGTGACCACGGTTCTGTCTGGGGTCGTGGCTTATTATAAAAGAGAATGTTTTCTGAGCTGCTGTGCACTGTTTTCTAGATAATAAACAATACCAAGATATTTGAGAAACCAGTCATCTAACTGAAAAATTAACACAAACTACAACAGATTTTTTTGTACTGTAAATTACATCTTAATTTACTCTTTGTTTCAAGGAATAGCTATGACTATTTTGTAGTTTCAGGTCACAAACACCAGTTTATATAAACTGCTTTTGGAAGACTGGAATTTCAAGGTGATATGCAGAAAAAAACCCCGAAGATAATTATTACAGGTTTTTTTTTTTTGAGAATAAAAAAAATGGAGCACTACTGTTTTATGAGAGGAAAAAAGGACATTAACTTTCACTAGGGCAAATGGTTTCTTTTGAAGCAACTAAAATAATTTTGTAGGATTTACAGATAACAGAATTTTATCTTCAAACACGGACCTATTTCATATAAAAAACGAGAAGGTTAAATTCTACTGGGCACAGGAAGGAATGTAACTCAGAAAATCTGACTACAATCTGAAAAACTGAAAATTCTTTTTAAAATATAAAATTATTTATTTATATTAATAATCCTTAAAAGTACACTGATAAAACTGTTTCTAAGATTTAAATCTATGATACTACAACTCTAAGACCTTTACTTAATAATATAAAAAAACATTCCTCTAAAACTGAAAACTACAATTGTTTGTACTGAGGAAATCTGTCAGGAATGAAGATGTTTAAAGTTTCCCTTACTATTTCATAAAATTCCATAGATGCTACCTATAACTATAACCGAAGAAAAATGATTTAAGTAATTAAGGATAGGGAAAGGGAAGGCAAAATTATCTCTGTGGATGGTATAATCACTTACTTTGCCTGAAAATTCTTCAAAAATTTTATTGATGATTTTATGAGTGCACAAAGGTCCTGTGAGATGGTAAGGTTTCCATTCCCCCCTTAGGATTTATTTTGGCAGCTTCTTATTCATTCCTTCCTTCCCCCCCCCCCCCCCTTTTTTTTTTTAAAGAACTTGGATTGATATTCAGGTCTAGCCAGGATAGCTGCTAAATTACAACAGAAAGGCCAAATTTCCTGACAATGACATAAGTTTTATGTTCCTGAATGGTCTCATCTATCATCAATTAATAGGTTAAAATATATATTTACTGGGCCCTGCTTTTTCTTCCTTTTTCTCACCCCTTTATTATTAGCAAGTCCCTTCTAAAGGGCTATTTCATTTCTGTCCCATGTGAAACTCCTGTCAATTTTCAAGAGAAGCAATGACTGTGAAAAGAAATATGGCTGGGAAAACTTTGTCAGGAAGATTGTGTCCTCAAGTTATACTATTGTTAGGCATCACAGAGAAGAACCACCTGCTGTGAAAAAGTTTCTCGTCACTGGAGGGATTCCATTCACCAGTGGGATTCTTGCCACAAAAAAAGAGGGTGCTGTAGCACTGCTGCCTTTCTGTGGTCTACGCTGATCAATGAGAGAGTAGATGAGAAGGCAGGGGCAGACCTCAAGAGCAGGTTTCTGAGACACCTACCCCAGGAACTTTCTCAGCAAAGACCTGTTTCCAACCGCCTATTTTACATTGCCACCAAAGGATGTATTATTTTTGGTTGTTTTCTTTTGAGAATTGAAACCAAAAGCTGTGGGAAATTATTTTTAAAGAGCAAAAGAGGCTTATAAAAAGTTCTTAGTTTTTCATCTTCTTGAGCCCCTCAAGACCCCCAATTGGGAGGCCTGAGAGGCAACTCTTTTATTCCAGATCTCTTGTAAAGCAGCAAGTCAGCATTTTAATGCTTTGTTGGCAGCAGGGATAGGGTTGGGGAAGGGTGGGAAGGTGTGTGGGAGAGGGAAAAATTCCAGGTTTGCATGTGAATATTTTAATTAGGAAATAACAACATAAAAACTTACAGCAAGGTCTCCAGCATGGGGCTGCAACTGATTCTCCGTCTTATGCTTTTTGCTGGAGGAGATGGAAGTGAACAGACTGCTGCCATTAGGTCTACTGGAAGAAGTTAAATCATCATTGGAGTATTTGTGTTTTGACACATCTGAGAGGGGTGAAATGGGTGACCGAAGCATTTTCTCATTTTTATTTATTGGTATTGCCAAGCTGGAAAAGGAAATTATAGTAATGGAATGTCACAAAGCTGGCACTGAAGAAGGTAAATGTTTTATATATTACCAAAACCTCCAATTTAAGAACTGCTGGCAGGGAGAAGTTTAATAGGAATTATTATTCCTGGAAACAACTTTATGGCATTAGGACCAAAAGTTCATCTGCAAATTTAAATTTAGATCATGATTTTCTCTGCCATGGAGGTTAAATGGCAAACCTGGAGTTAGCCTAAAAGTCCCTTTCCAATAATGATAATAATAGCAGTGATAATACTTATTGGGCACTTTTCATCTGAGGATTTCAACATATATGAACATTTATCCTTCTTTTATATCTACAAAGCATGGATAGTAAGCAGTTAATCACAATATTAAAACATTGTATTCCAGGGTGACTTCAAAAAAATCAATTTCACCAAATATTATGACAAATAAAACTCTCATTTAAAAATTAGGCAAACGAAGTTCCAAAGTCCTCGAAGACACAAAGCTGCCACTCTCAGGCATCTAGTCTGTGGCTTATCTGGGCATCCACTGAATCAGGATCCAGCAAGGGGACAGATGGGATTAGAGGCTACAACTTCTGTCTTCTACCTATTAAAGTCATTCTTCCCATTGGCGCTGAGCTTCCTCTTGCTCACCGACTCATAACGTGTGCTTTATCGTACTAATAAAAATTGACAGGAACAATAATAGTACCTCAGATTTGTAAAGAACTGTTGTTCAGAACTCAAAAGTATCTTCCTATCTACTTTGCTGTTTGTCCTTATAACATTTCTTTTAAAGATGAAAACAAGGTTCTACTCTATAAATATTTTATAACAGATCTCAATTTTGGAAATTGGTGTATAAGTCACAGGCAGCAATACACAGCACCATAGCTGGGTTGATGGGACAAACAGATTATACAGTAAGTAAAAACCAGGGATAGTATGGAGAATTTCCAGTCAATTAGGAATGGTTGCTGTAATACGTGGTTAGCCTAAGCAAGCAGAGGCTATAAAAAGAAAATTCGATTCATGGTTTTAGAGCAAATTTCCCAAATATCTTTGGAACACTGAAGAGACTCCTTCCAAGTTTCAAACCAACTTCTTCAATGTTGGAAGTAACATCTTCCTTTACAGCTGCCTCCTTAATTCCAGTTGCTTGGATGAGGGAAAAAGGAGAAATGTCTACTCTTAGCCAAGGCCAGGACAAGAGGAGAGTAGGCACCTCCAGATTTCTAGGCTAGGACTCCACAGAGTGGAGTAAATGGGTATTATCTCTAGATGTGCCTTAGTCCCAGACTCCCAGAGGGACCCTTAAGAAAGAGTGCAAGTGTGTTTTATTTGGAAGTCACATCTAGGAAAGTAGAGTCAAGAATACAACATGAACCATGAGCACAGGTTCTGTGGAATTCTCCAAATTATGACGAAGATCCCCGTTTGAAAGTCTAGGTTACCTAGCCTACTCACCTTTCTTAGGAACACATATTTCTTCTCCTAATAGAAGCAATCGAGGAAGAGGAAGGCAGTTGTATGAAAGGTAAAGATATTTTTCATATTTAGGGAATTGGCTTAAATTAGTTCTACAGTTTGAAGGACTTTTGAAAATGTGCTTTAAAGTAGAGTAAGAGGGTAGGGTTTACTTTGTATCTGCTGTTGTGGAATAAAGACTCTTCCTCTGGTTGACAGAAGAGACTGATAAAAAATTATTAGATAAACTGATCATTTTGGGAAATGGCTTCTATAAAGTTGTTCAAACTACCCAGTGAACACTATTACATATCGAACATAAATCTCCTATGTGGGGACAATCAGTATTAGAATTACAACTGTGGTTCAGACTTTCTTGGGGCACCAAAACTGGATCACCTTATAATGGATGAACTAAGGGGGTGGGGAAGAACGTGTTTTTGCAGTCATAAGCATTTAAGGGGCACTAAGTTACTTAGGTTGAGGGAGCTAGATAGCGCATCAGATAGAATGCTAGACTTTAAATTAGGAAGACTTAAGTTCAAACTTGGTCTCAGACACTAGCTATTTGTCCCTGGGTAAATCACTTAACCTAAACTTCAGTTTCCTCACCTGTAAAATAGGGAGAATAGCACCCATCTCTGAGTTATGGTGAAGATCAAATGAATTGATATATGTAAAATGCTTTGCAAACCTTAAAGTGCTACATAAATATTAGCCACTGAGGTTTTCAAAATGGAAGTACTTAAGCTAAGTTAGCTTCTACATCTACAATCTTGAAAAAGGATTTCCCTGGTAACCACTTTTAAAAATTTTACCAGGAATATTGTCTTCCCACTATTTTCTGAGTCCCGACCCTACTTATCTTTTTTTTGTTCAATTTGTTTATTTTTAGTTTTCAACATTCATTCCCACAAGATTTTCGAGTTACAAATTTCTCCCTGTCTTTCCCCTACCCCCACCCCAAAATAGTGATCCTACTGAATATCCCTTCTCCCAATCTGCTACCTCTTATATCTCCTCCCCCATCTCCCCTCTGACTTTCTAATAGGGTACGATGGATTTCTATACCCCAGTGCCTGTCCATCTTATTTCCCAGTTGCATGCAAAAAAAAAAAAAATTTTAACATTTGATTTTAAAACTTTTGATTTCCAGATTCTTTCCCTTCTTCCCTTGCCACCAACCCCTACTGGGAGGAAAAGCAATTCAATATAGGTTATACATGTGTAGTTATACAAAACATTTCCACAGTAGATATATTGTGAAAGAATGACTATATTTCCCTCCATCCTATCCCGCCCCCCCCCATTCTATTTTCTACTTTGACCCTGTCCCTTTTCAAAAGTGTGTACTTCTAACTACCCTCCCCTCCAATCTGCCCTCCCTTCTATCATTCCCCTTCTTATCCCCTTCCCCCTACTTTCCTACAGGGTAAGATACTCTATTTAGTGTGTATGGCATTCCTTCCCTAAGCCAAATTCAATGAGAGTAAGGTTGACCCATTCCCTTTTGCCTTCCTCTTCTTCCCCTCCATTGTAACAGTTTTCCCTTGCCTATTTTATATGAGGTAATTTACCCTATTCTATTTATCCCTATCTCCTCTCATTATATTCCTCTCTCACTTCTTAATTTTATTTCTTAGATAGATGATAACCAGTTTCAAAAAACAGCCATTACTGTAATTTCCAATTCAGTTATATTCAGGGAAACAGGGTCTAAGAAACATTCACTTGGGATGTGATGAGCTAAATATTTGCTGGTATGAGGACAAGTCTAGTGTGCCTAGTTCTCAGCCCTATCTAGAAATTTCAGTCTTCTTCCTGAAAAAAGCTTTATGGCCATGTGTGTGCTTCCCCCACCCACCCCCCTAGCTCCCCAATTTCCTCTTCAAGTTTTAAGACTGCTTTCCATCTTTTTCTAACCTTTCAGTTTACACTTTTATGTGTTGTGGTGAACATTAATCTTCCTTAAAAAATTCTCCTACACACAGTCAGGTGACTGAAGAGTCTTTTACTACTGGTACAGAAAAGTTTGCTTTTTCTAAGTGGGCAGGAACTCCTATCATGTACATAATCTGTGACGCCCCTAGAATACTATTCTCAGTAGGACGCAACGTGGTAAAATGTAAGCCCATCCTAGATCCCATCCAAGGAAAGAAGGGAGTATTACTAAAGGTCCCAAAGGGCTTCATCATCTGTAGGCAAGAACTTTAAACTCATTATGTGCCATCTATTTCAGGAAACTCATAACACACTCTGTACCCTAGGTCACCCTGCAGTATCACAGATTTTTGTGCCTTGCAATGCAGTGACTAATCCTGACTTCAGGGGCTCACAGAACTAGAACTAGAAGGGATCTCAAAGTATATCTAGTATAACCTCTCATTTGATAGTTGAAGAAAATGGGGCTCAAGGAAGTTAAGTTTACAGTTAAGTTTAAGTGACAAAGGTAGGATTAGAATCCAGGTTAGCCCATTTTTCTATACTTTGACATCTCTCCCTTCTCAACACTCTTTTCCCAAAACAACTAGGAGGATCCCAGGAAAACATTAACTTCAGATAAAGCCTGACACAAAAACATGCCTCTAATCATTGTACGCATGAGCATGTGTTTTGGCATTAGGGCCTAACTATAGCTCTGTAGCTAACACTGATATAGTGCTTTAAGGTTTACAAAGTGCTTTATCATCTCATTTTAGCCTCACAATAACCCTGAGAGGTGGGGGCCATTATTTACCCCCATTTTACAGATGAAGAAAATGAGACAGAAAGAGGTTAAGGGGCTTGCCTAGGACCACACAGCTAGTTAAGTGTCTGAGGCCAAATCTGAATGTGAGCATTCCAGATTCCTGTGCCCTATGGCACCCCTCTGCTGCCTCTCATCCTGCTTGCTTTTCAGTCATTTTTACTTGTATCTGACTCTTCATGACTCTGGCAAAGATACTGGAGCAGTTTGCCATTTCCTTCTCCAGCTCATTTTACAGATGAGGAAAGTGAGGCAACAGGGTTAAGTGACTTGCCCAGAGTCACACAGCTAGTAAGTATCTAAGGCCAAATTTCAACTTAATGAGTATTCCTGACTACAGGCCCAGGACGCTTATCTACTCTGCAAGCTAGCTGCCCTTCACCCTGTTTACATGCATGCTATCCCTCCAGGGTGCCTCAGAAAGAGTTCAATTCATAACTGGGGTTTGCTTGTTCTGAACTTACCCAGGTGCACTACCCTCACTCTTGAGCACAAATTCACGAAGTCAAGATTCTTGACAAACTCCTCTCATCTGTCCTCTTTCCACAAGCTTCTTTTTAATCAAAATACTTTCCTAATCTAAACTTTAACTCTAAGTCATTGTTCTTTCCTTTATGTCCTCTAGGTCATCTCTCCATTCTATGACTGGAGCTTTGAGGCCACTTCCAAATGCTCTGAAATAAAACTGAGAATAATAAACACCTGTTTCTCCCCCTGCTACTATAGTATACTACATATATTCCTTCCTGGCCTCCATCTTCACATACAGCCAACATAACTATTCCACTGGGTCACATATGATCTTCTCTTCCCTAAGTTTGGAGGGTAATTGCTAGATGGTGTGTTCAAAATCTATGTTACAGAATTCTGATTATTTATGGTTAAAAAACTAAGTACTGGGGCGGAGCCAAGATGGCGGAGTAGAAACAGCATTTCCAAGGTGCTCTGCCCCACACAAATTTCAAACAATGTGAAAGGGAGCTCCTAACAACTTCTGGAGCCACAGCACCCACAGAACGGCACAGAGAAGCTAACCTCCTGCTGAGGACAGCCCAGCAACCCTGCAGGGAGCGGCCAGCACAGCGCTCAGAGAGCAGGCAGCCCAGCACGCTGGGAACCTACAGCACAGCCCGCAGAGCGAGCCCAGGTCCACGGTTTTAGCCCCAGGGCGGCCGGGCCTTCAGCCAGCTGGTGGAACCCCAGAACACCAGCAATTGTGGCGATTCCAGAATTATCAGCACAGATATGCCTAGGACAAAGTGAGAGGTTAGTGCCCTATGGACTTTGGGACCAGTATTTGGGGAACGAGTGGCTTCCTCCCCTGGGGGCAAAAAGCTGCTGAAGAAACAGCTGCACAGAAGCCATTTTGCAGCTTCAGTAGTGGCTCTAGCTCCTGGTCTGCGAACTGTAGGAAGATCCAGCAATCAGTCCGGGGGTTAATTGCTTTTGCTTTAAACTGCCTGGATCTGGATTGTGGTCTGGGGGGGAAGTTTGAGGTGGGTATCCAACTTGCCAGAGTGGGTGGAGGCTTTACAGAGGCCACCCAACTGGAGGAAGTTGTGAAGACCCCACGTTTGGGACAGAAGCTCCCCTGTCTGGTGGCAGAGTCCTACTGTGGCAACAAGCCCAAAAATCAAGTAATTAAGTGGCAATATGCCTAGGCAAATGAAACAAAATATGCAGAAAAGTTCAACATTGGACTCCTATTTTAGGGGCAAACAGGCTCAAAGCATGGAGGAGGACTGTGAGGTCAGAACTCCTGCACCAAAAGCCCCAAATGAAAATACAAGCTGGCTACAGGCCATAGAGGACCTTAAGAAGCAGATAAGAGAAGTGGGGGAAAATTTTGGGAAGAGAAATGAAAAAGATGCAAGAAAAGTATGAAATGACAGTCAACAGCCTGACTGAGGAAAATAACACCTTAAAAAATAGACTAACTCAAATGGCAAAAGAGTCCCAAAAGGGCAATGAGGAGAAGAATGCCTTAAAAAAGTCGAATTTGCCAGATGGAAAAAGAATCTCGAAAGCTCACTGAGGAGATTCATTCCTTCAGAGTTAGACTGGAGCAAATGGAAGCTAATGACTTTATGAGAAATCAAGATGCTGTTAAGCAGATCCAAACAAATGAAAGAATAGAAGACAATGTGAAATATCTCATGGGAAAAACCACTGACCTGGAAAATAGATCCAGGAGAGACAATTTAAAAATTATTGGACTACCTGAAAGCCATGACCAAAGAAAGAACCTAGAAATCATCCTTAAAGAAATTCTCAAGGAAAATTGCCCTGATGTTTTAGACCCAGTGGGGGAAATAGAGGTTGAAGGAATCCACTGGTCACCTCCTGAAAAAGATCCCAAAAAGAAAACTTCTAGGAATATTATAGCCAGGTTCCAGAATCCCCAGATCAAGGAGAAAATACTACAAGCAGCCAGGAAGTAACAATTTCAATACTGTGGAAACACAATAAGATTAGCACAGGACCTGTCATCTTCTACACCGAGGGATCAAAGGGCAGGGAATATGATATTCCAGAGGGCAAAAGAACTGGGAATGAACCCAAGGGTCACCTACCCAGCAAAACTGAGTATTTTGTTTCAGGGGAAAATATGGTCATTCAGTGGAATAGAGGACTTTCAAGCATTCTTGAGGAAAAAACCAGAATTGAATAGAAAATTTGACACTCAGACACAAGAAGCAAGAGATGCTTGAGAAGTCAATCAAGGAAAAGAAATCAAAAGGAACTTATCAAAGTTGGACTATTTACAGTCCTACGTGGAAAAACAATAACTGTGTTTGATGAAACCTTTCTCATTATGAAAATAATTGAAGATGGGTACATGGCATATGTTCACAGGTATACATGGATAGAGGGCACAGGTTGAATTTGATGGGAAGGGATGATTATTATTTTTTTTTGGAGGGCAATTGGGATTGAGTGACTTGCCCAGGTTCACGTGGCTGGGTTTTTGCTTGTGTGTTGGGTGTCTGGGGCCAGATCCGAGCTCGGGTCCTTCTGGCTCCGGGGCTGGCTCTCTGCTCGCTGCGCCACCTAGCTGCCCCAAGGAAGGGATGACTCTTAAGGGGTGAAGTCAAGAGGTGAGAGAGGAAAGTGGCAAGAGGAGATGGAGAGAGACAGGGTAGAAGAGGCAAGGGGAAGTAGTTGCAGGGGAGGGGAAGAACAGAAAGGCAAAAAGGCAAAAGCATATTCTCATTGAAGTTGGCTCAAGGAGAGAATCACATACATACTAAATGGAGTATCTTACCCTCACTCACTCTCCTGAGTAGGGGAAAGGGGGATGAGAGGGGGGGTTATGGAGGGGAGGGCATTCTGGGAAGAGGGGAGGTTAGAAGTATCCAGTATCAAAGAGGGACAGGATCAACGTAGGGAATGGACCAGGTGGGAGGTGAGATAGGTGGGAGGGAAATATAAGCAGTCTTTTACAATATATCTACTATGGTAATGTTTTGCATAGATATACATGTACAACACATACTGAATTGCTTATCTTCTCAGAGGGAGTGGGTGACAAGGGAGAAAAGGAATGGATCTGAAAATCGAAGTTTTAAAATTAAATGTTTCATAAGATGTCCAGGCAGTGGGGCTCAGAGATTCACCTTGCCCTAATGGCAAAGTCGAAGGGGGTATGGGAGAAGATATGGGAGAGAGCAGAATGGATGAGGGGATATCTAGTGGGACTGCTATTCTGGGATGGTGGGTAGGGAAAAAATGGGGGAAAAATGTTAACTCATAATCTGGTGGAAATGAATGATGTAAACCAGAAGTTAATAAAGCACCTGTTTAATTAAAAAAAAACAACAACAAAAAAAAACTAAGTACTGGCATATTAGGGCTGGGGGTGGGGGATCTGAAGCTTTATGAATGACACAAAATTGTACATCCCAAACGAATTCCATTTGGGCAAAATCATCATCTCTTCATTACAGAGGCAGTAGTCATGCATTAGGATGGTATACTCTGTCATGCAAGAAAAGTAGCAACCCTCACTTAACTACAACTCTGTGATTCAACTCCAGGTAGATTTAGAGTTCCAACCTGGGCTGATAATATTAAGAACCTGGCCTGGTCATGACATGATATACAGCTTTTTGAAAGTTTTTAAAAAAAATTTTAACTTTATATTAAAATTTTTTTCAATCAATATCTTGGGTTTTTGTTTGTTATTTGACTTCACCAAAAGTTCTCTCAGTACCCCTTCCCATTCTCTTTCTCAGAGAGTCATTCTGTGTAACAGGCTGTTGTTTGTCCTTCATTCTTAAAGAGGACCATGACATCAGAAAGGTGATGTCATGACTTACAAGTGAAATGGATTTAGGAGAGGGAGGGCTGTGCAAAGTCACCAGCCTCACCCTTTCCTCCAGAGCCATATGGGTCCAATGGCAAGATATAGATCAGGATGACTAGAGATGGCCCTTGATGTAGGAGGCCTTCACCTTTCTCAGATCTCAGTATGACTGAGGCAACACCCATTCTGTAATTAAAACTAGGTAAAAAAGGCAAAGAATGGCCTCTTTCACCTAATTGGGGCAGGAGGAGGGAGAAATCAATCTGGGAAGGGAAGACCCTCAGGGTTTCTGGCCAAAACAGAAACAAATTGCTGTTTACACTCACTCTGAGACATCAGAATCCAAACAGTAACCAAGTAAGGTCTGGGCTGGGACCTACTATTTGCCAATCAATGACAGCCAGAGTGATGTGGGTTTAAGACATGGTCCATAAAAAACAAATTTAGCCTGTAAACCCAAGATATCTTGCTAGGTTTCAGTGATCAAAATTTATATTCCTTTGGGCAGAGAACCCTCAGGTAAAGGTATGATTCCCTATGTGGACAGAGAAAGTGAGGGAAGAATGAAAGGAAAGAAGCTCCTGCATAACAAATACTATGCTAAAAGGAGAGCACCAGGAAAACCAATACATTGATCAATACACTGAACAGTCTGAGAATATGTACAATGTACCACATCCATAAACCTTCCACCTCTTCGAAAGGGGTAGGTAGGAGTGTCTTTCAAAACAGTTGTTATCCCTAGTGGCCAAACTTCAGATTCGAAAAGAAAACACATACCTATTGGTGTTCAAGTGGCAATGGCTTGTCGATGAAGTACTGTTGGCCAAAGCAGAAAGACGTGAGGAACACTCTTTCTCTCCCTGAGTCTTCTTGATCTCCCTAAATTCCTCCTCATTTTCACACTGTATGAAGATATAGTTAAAAAGGGTTACATTTTTTAAAAGGCAACAGAAAATAACTCGTGGTGGCAGACCCCAGTGGAAGAAGCCCCTAAATTACTGTGTACTCATTTCATTCATGTTTGTTAAGTCAGCCTGTTTGTAACCCTTACCCCCTTGTGTATTTTCACAGTAAACCTTCCACTCAACTATGATGAGATTCTGTTTTATTAAAAACAGCTTATTTAAGAGAAAAATGACAACTCCATGATCAAAGTACTACAGAGAATGTTTTGAAAGATGATGTCTTCTCTGCCAGCATCCTGGGCCAGTATTTAAACCCTCCAAAAGGCAGGCCAATTCCTTATTAAGATAGAAATGTCAATTTAACTTGCTCTGGCATATCTGGGAACTGGAGCAGGGAATGTCAGAACAAGTGTGTACCCTCTGGGCTTAGAGGGGTGAGGTCACTGACAATTTGAGAACTTTCTTCTGAAACTCATTACTCTTATGAATTTAAATCAAAGACTAACTGTAGTTAGTCTTTAAATTCAGTTAACTGTTACTATGCTGGAGTATACTAGGATCCTTAAGAATCTTAACCCATCCAGAAAGGATAGGTTTGGAGAAATGAAGGATTTTAGGTTTGGTGGGTAGTCCTACAATTGTACTTAAAAGACACTTATTTCCTTTAGAAGGCTGTGAAGTCATTGGAGTACAGTGTAGGCTGTGCTAATCAAAATTCTATTTCTCTATGACATCAGGATAATACATAGAAAATTTACTACAAGGTATCTGGCTGTATGTTATAGGACTGTCAGCCTTATACCAGCTGCAGGTCAAGTGTACACACTACCTGAGAAGTGAAATGATCCCACATCCACTATTTACCAGGGATTGGGCTACTTCATTTAGGATAGAGAGTCTCTAACTTTTATCTATCTAGCTGTCAATGTATTCCCATGGCCCCTGTCTCAGTTGTTCCCTGATGCTTAAGTAAAAATATCCGTCTAGGGGGACCTACTCATAGATTCTTGATTGCCACCACCTGGCACAATGGCTATAGTGCTGTGCTCAGAATCTTCAGGAGCCCATCTCACTACCCTCTCAATCCCAAACATTTTATAGGGTCTCATAATGTGCTCAGTGTCTTATGAGTCCAGAATGCCTAGTAAAGGGCTCCATGAAAAGTGTTTCCTTCATCTCTGCAGTACCTGATTTTATTGATTATTACGTTAGATCATACAGGGAATACTCTCTATCAGCATTGCATGTAGTCTTCGTTTAAATTAAGAAAAGCAGAGCATATAAACCTATGTTTCCTCAAGCATCCACTTCATCTCTGCCCCTAAATGTTTCTGAACTCCCAGTGCCTCCTAGCAGTGTGTCTTTTTGGTTAGCCAGAGTGCTCATCTCACTCTTGGGAAAGTACTGGTGCCATGTGCGTTAGTCCAGGGAGAATAACTGTGACTTGAACTCTTTCCCTAAAAGAATCCCTGTACTGGACTTAGGACAATAAGAGTATTGGCATTTTTTTTTCCAGTTTAGTGGTACTACCAAAATCTGATCCCAAGTTCCAGGGAAATCTTCATGGTGATAAAATATACCCTGCCTCTTATTCTCTGCATGCCTTTTCACTTCAGGGGAATGGGGGACTATTTATCTACCCCCAACACACTTTGGAGCCAATTTTGCTTCCATCTTCCCTATTTCAATTGAATTCAGTAAGTATTTAACTGTCCCCGGTATCTCTGGTAGAGGTAAGGGAGCTTAGAAAGGGCTCCTCAGAAAGAAGTCCCACATTCATTTATTTGTTCAAAAGTCCCTTTGTCCAATCATGCCACCCCTGTTGCTAAGCCTTCTCTCAAGCAGTTCGAAATGCCTGTCCTCAAAGACATCCTGGGAAGCAGGAATAACCTCCCTTACTTTTAGTGTTAAACCACCCTCCTACTCAGAGAGCTTTTCATTCCATTTTGTCCTCAGTTTGCCCTCAGAAGGTATGGAATTTGAAGATGTGGAGCATGGAGAGAAGAGGAGGATATGAAGGCCTCCTGAGAGTTACAACTTTATGGTTCTAAATAGTTACCTAAAGTTAAAGTCTTTTCAATGCAGGGAGGCCTTCGAGGTTCACTGGGTACATCTGTATATCCTAGGATTCTAGGAGAGTTATGAGATAATGGACTGGGTCACTTACAGGGGCTGCTGCATCGCCTTCTCTGGAGACCTGCAATGTTTCTGAAAACAGGCCGTGAAAATAAACACTGGCCCATGTGCTCAGGGCCTAAAAGAAATTAGTAACGGCCTAATGAATATTAAGGCAACAGGCCAAAGAAGGGTTAAGTTCTGTCCTATCTTTTTTATTTTCATTGTTTTATTTATGTGGTAATATGTGTTTGCAGAAAGAAGCCCTGATCACGTCTACCTTACTTACCCTACTGATATGGGAGCCAGAATAGAGAAGTGGGAAAATTGAGAATAGTAGCAACTGTAAAGGTATGAGAAGACCCATGGGAATTTAAGGACCCAAGAAAATATATATGGATTTGATTACTACACAATACAGTGGAATTTCATAACATTATCCATCATGCCACGTGAAACTGTGAGATGATATTAAGATAGAGTATTCTGGGGGGGGGGATATTTCAGTAAGCAAATACTTAACATACTGAACCTCATGGGACCTCACTCTATTGTGAGATGTGTTATAAGGTAGTTTTGGTGTTTTTGCAAGTTTGAAATAGATAAACACTATTTAGGGTGGGGGGTGAGGAGAGGAGCTTTAAAAATAAGTTTTACTTAGGACTGGGGAAGAGACAAGTTGCTTTCAGTGAACTACAAGGAGGCGGTAAGGCAAATATTCTCAAGGGGTCATTGGAAGAGCTTGGCTGAAGTTACTTTAGTAATCACCCCGTGTTTGAATGATATGTCACATCTCTACTTCCAGGATAATGTACACATCAATGTCTGGCTGAAAACAGACCTCGGCTCTCACTTGCCCTTTGGCTCAGTGAATCTGAAATGGCTGCGCCAAGCTCTCCCAAGAGGAGGATGAATGCTAATTCTAGCTTCTTCCGGCTGTGCAGTGTTCTTGCTGTTGGGTCATCTCCTGAGTTTTATCCTCATTTCACAAATGGAGAAGCTGAGTTTAGATAATGAGAAATGCTTTTTTCAAAACAAAAAGCAGCTTAGTATAGTGAACTAGTGCCCTAGAACGTAGGATTCCTGGCTCCCCAACCAGTGCCTTTAACACCCAATTACCTTGGCCTCCAAAAGATGTTTTGAAAGTGCTTTGAAAACTGTAAGATGCTATAAAAATGTAAGAAGGTTAAATTATCATTAATAATCAATGATTATTAATCAATAATTGATTATAATTTAAAGGGCTAGTCCTGAATTCTGACCACTGACAAAGGATACTATTACCAGTTTTTTACTGGTGTTTTCTATTTATTTTCTTTTTTTGTGTTTTCTATTTCTATATAGGAATATTTAGGAATTTAGGAATATTCCTATTCCATACATGAGTAACTGAGGGGCTGATAAATTCTCTTTATAATTCTTGTTTTTTGCCTCTCCTCTGCTCAAAACTTCCAATTCCCATTTCCTAAATTCCTTTGCCCGGTCTTCTGCATCTTCCACAATCTGGCCCTCATCCCTAGAGATGGTCATCCTCAAACAGGAGTCTTACTGTTGCTAGAACTTTTCACCTCGATGCTCTGCCTCTGCTCCTGGGGATGCCGCCCTCCGCCTTTCCCTCCGCCCTTGCATCCAAACTCTACCTGTCATCTGGGGCCCAGTTCGAGTCTCCCTTCGCCTCTGGACTGTCCCAGATCGCCATCCGCTCAGAGATGTTCTTTTTATGCCCAGGATACCTGCAGAGCTTCTCGGGTCTCGCCCACTCTTAGTACTTACCTTTGTGCTTCTCTAAGGACCCTATAAACTCCCGGTGGACACATCACTGTGTCCATCAAAGCGCCTCCCTTCGCAGGCCCTTAACGACGCGGACCGGCCAGCCCTGACCGCGGGGGCCCCGGGCTCCTCCCGGCCTCCAGTGGGCTGCCCAGCAAGCCTACCTTACGTTTCCGCTTGGATTTCGGCAGCCCCTTCTCGGCGGGGGGCAGGTCCGGGGCGGGCTCCGGGGCGGCCAGCGCGGCAGTGGCGGGCTCCGGGGGCGGCGAGGGCTCCGGGATCCTGGACAGGAGGGCCAGGTCGATCTTGACCCAGAGGGCCTTGACCTCGTCGCTGTCCTTGAGCGGGGAGAGCAGCTCGTTGCGGCCGAAGGGCACCAGGGTGTAGAACTGCTCCTCCAGCTCCTTGGCCACGTCGCTCGAGGTCCTGGCGTTGATGGAGCCTACCGCCTTGTTGGCGCAGCTGCCGCCGCCGGTGCCGGAGCCGCCCTCCCGGAGCCGCGGGTCAGCCCCCGCCGAGGCCGCGGCCGCCGCGGGGGCCGGCCCTGCCGGCGGGGGTTTGGGGCCCGGATAGTCGTCCTGCTCCGATTCCGGCTCAGACTCGGACGAGGACGACGAGGACGAGGACGACGACTCGGTCTCGATGAACTCCTTGGACTTGGGGGCCGTCTTGCTCAGGCCGCGCGTGCGGCGCTTCTCGCAGGCCGCAGCCGCGGCAGCCACGGCCGAGGAGGCCGAGCACGAGCGCAGCTCCTTCCGGTGGCCCGTCCTGGCCCCGCCGCCGCCGCACGGCCTGGTCTTGGGGGGCTCGGGGGCCGGGCTCTCCACGAGCACCTCACTGGCCGCCAGCTCCTCGGCCGGAGGCCGGTGGCAGTTGGCGCCCTCGCTCGCCGCGGCCCTCTCCGTGGCCGTCGTCGTGGTCGTCGTCCTCCTCTGGGGCTTTTTGCAAGCCGACCTCCGAGGCGGGGGTGGCGCGCCTGCGCCGTCTGCAGTCGCTGGCGCCCCGACAGGCCCTGAACTCAGAGCAGCAGGGACCGTGGCGGGGGCGGCAGGGGGCGCTGTAGGGGCGGCTGCGGGCGGCGCAGGCGCAGTGGCGGGAGGCGACTTCTGCTTCACGCCTTTAGACCCGGGGGCCTTGTTAGCAGTCCTAGGCCTCTGCTCCTCTTTGCAGGCGCCCTTGATCTCCTTCTCTCGGAGGCCCGTCTGGCAGAGGGCCGTCAGTTTCCCGCACTCCTGCACCTCGTCCTTTCCCCGGCTGTAGTACTGGCCGCCTTCTGACCCGTGGCTCTCATTTTGGTTCAGGAGCGGAGGCTTATGGGGATTCACTTTGTTGAGCCATTTATCCAGCTGCCACTTGTTGGAAGAAGCTTGTTCTGGCTGAAAATCAGAGCAAACAAACATGAAACCTAAGGAGGGGCCGGGTGGCCTGGGCGCTTTGATGAGCAGTGTCTGAAGCTGACCGGGAGGAAGACGGCGCATCCTCCACCAGCGGGAGGATGACGTCACCACTGCCCGTCCTCGGACCCGAGGACCCGCTGGCCTAAAAAGGGAACCCGCTCCTGCCTCCACTTTTAACGTGCTCCTTAATGCATATTTTTAAAAGACACATTTTCATTATAATATAAATGTTTTATTTATTATTATATTTATTTATATTTTTATTATTCTCTTACTCCTCTACTCCTTGGGAAGGCAAGAAATAGGGTATTCATTGTACATGTGAAGTCATACAAAACATTTCTGCTTCAAGTATATTTTAATAGTCCTCTTTGAACACCTAGATGGGGTGGGGAAGATTGGTCCTTTTTTTGGGTCTAATTTCTCCCTCCCTGTCAGTTTTTGAGAATTAAAGGGTACACCTACCCCAGAATGTGCCTCTGGTTCCAAGGCATTTCTATTCTCAACCCTAATTTTAAGTCTCTGTTGATATGAGCTCCTTAATGTGCTGCCATGATATCAAATTGGGGAGAAGTAGGTTGTGTGAGGAATAGAAAGATATTTTCTAAAGTAAAGTGTATGGCAGTAAAGAACTGGTAAAAGGTGAAGAACCAAAGTGAGAGGGCCGCCCCCAAGGACATGTAGTAAAAAAGACTGCTTATTTAGGGAGACAGGGTATAGTCATCTCACAGTAGGAGCATTAACTTTAGGGAAATTACTAGGTTGGATTCAGTATGTTTCAAAAGGGACTGGTGCTTATACTTTGCTCTGTCAGCCTGAAATCCATGTTCAATCCCTTTAAATCCCTATATTGTAGAAAGAAATGAAGGCAGTGGAAGCAGTGACAGAGATTCTTCCTGGGAACATATGTACTAACTAGGGACATTTAGGTGGGAAATAGTCATTTCTAGTGGGGTTAGAGCTGTCTAACATCCATCATCACCACAGAAAATAAGGACATTGAAATATATTGCTACTCCCAGTCAGTCTTTCAGTGACAGGAATGTATCTAAAATATTTCCACTTTCCCAGATTAAAAGAAAATGTCCAAAAAGAGAAATGATCAAGTGAATTCTACAAAGATATGCCCTTTATTAATGTGATAATAATGATAAAGCCAAAAATTAATATAGCATTTTAAGATTTGCAAAGTGCTTTATCTCATTTGATCCTTACAACAATCCTCGGAAGATGGTATTGTGTTCTATTGGGTACTATTATGACCCCCATTTTGCAGAAAAGGCAACTGATCAGATAGGTTAAGTGCTTTACCCATGGTCACATGCCCAGGAAGTAACTGAGACTGGATATAAACTCTTCCTTGACTCCCGACTTAGTGTTCTATCCACTGGACCATCTAGATGCCTACCAAAGTATATAAAACAATGATGGATAATCAAAGTGAATGAAATGCAGCATGTAATAGTTTGCAAAGCAATTGCCTCTAGAAGCCCCTCAGTAAATAGAGGTTAGATGAAAGCTAATTTAGCAAGATGTAACACTTTTTTGAAATATAAAACTGGCCTCACCACTTTTTTTCACTTTGGCAAATCACTGGCCATTTTAGTTGCATGAATTTTTCTGCCTTTAAAATAAAAATGTACTAAATGCTGGAGTATGTAAAGAGTGCCTTGAAATGTTTTTTAAAAAACTGAGGACCACAGTAATTTTTGACAGCACACAGGATTCGCAGTGGCTAGCCTTACTACTTTGAATAGTGGCACTTTTTCAATTTTTACTATTTTAAAGTCCATGCTTTTGCTCCCTCTTATCATTAGGCAAAGAAAACACATACATACATCTGGGCTGTAGCCAGAACCCTGTCACAAGCAGAAATTCCTAAGAAAACAATAAAACTGAATAGAAAGGCGGGATAGAATTTAATCATTTTCTTATAGGACCACTGACTGATTTAGATCCTTTCATTCTAAACAATACTAGCCAAGAAATCTTCCCAATACACCATTTTCATCACACCATTTCCTGCTCAAGAACCTAATGGGATCCCTAAATTGCCTACCAAATACAATTCAGATTTCTCAGGCTGGCATTCAAGACCTTCCACCAACTATCCCCACACTATTCTATCTCTCACTGTACTCCAACTTAGTCAATGTTAGTCCTTTGAGAATGTCAGATATATATTAGAATTGATATTGATCTTACTATAGGGAGATACACCATTCAGCCTCCTTCAATCACCTTGGCACTTATGTAGAAACAACTATTTAACACCTTATTGTGTTATTTTTTTGTATCCTCTATTTCATTTCTATCAAGATTGGTAGCTTTTCAAGGGTAGTACTATGTATTCTACTCCTTTAGTATACTCTAAAACCCTAAACTAACTGCTCAAAACATTTTTGCATTGAATTAACTTGCATGGTCACTCCATTAGAGCTCTTAAGGGTATTCTCAACTAGCACTGTACCAAGTGTAATCTGTTCTTCTAGCCCTGCAGCATTCCACCCTCAATTTTATTAATTCAAATTCTGTGACCCTTTAAGTTCCAACTTAATTGTCACCTCTCAGATGATGTCTTCCCTTGACTCCTCCTTCACACTGATTCTGTAGCTAACTTGAGTTAACCCTTATTTAAACTAGTCCCCCACTGCTGAATGCTTAACTATTGTATTGCCTTGGTTTTGTTCTCTAGCTATTTATGTCATCACCCAAATAGATTGGAAGCTCATCAGGGACAATGCTGCCTCCTTGTATTATAGCTTCTATAGTACCTAATGCTTTTTAGACGGAGGAAACAATGAATGAATTCCTATTATTTTTTATATGAAGGCCCTCTAACGTGTCCTATTGTAATAGAGAACTTTGTGTGTGCCAGAGAATAAAGATGGCATAGGAATGAAAAAGCATCTTTTTCCATATTCTAGAGAGCAGTTACATGAGGATATATAAAATAATGGGAAGAAAGCTAAAAGGTAATTCCAAAAACTGAGTCTTGAAGAAACTAGGTGGATGGAACAACTCACTACACCAGTTATGGAAAAAAGGGACTCAATCACTCTTTCATGCTAGGTCAAGGATATAACATCATTATGCTATTGTGGTTTATGTAAAATAAAATGACTTCAGGCAGCTAGGTAGTACAGTGAATAGAGCACCAGGCCTGGAGTCAGGAGGACCCGAGCTCAAATGTGACCTCAGACACTTGACACATACTAGCTGTATTATCTTGGGCAAGTCACTTAACCCTGATTGCTTTGCCTTCCCCCTCAAAAAAAAATGGCTTTCAACAATTCAGGCTATAAATAATTCATAACAAATGGAGGTGAGTCCAGAGGATTTTTCCAAACAGGTAAACTGAAATATCTGCTGGTACCTCAGGGTATGAATCCTCTCCTTTTTTCTGTACTTAGGGATGTTACCAGTGATAGAAATGGCATCCTCAGCAATTACATTTCAAAGCAGTACAAGAAGATACAACCCATGAAGCTCAGTTTGTTATGGGGATTTGATTGCATCTCTAAAATATAGCCAGGTTAGCGCTATTAACTGTTTTTGGGGTTAGGCAAGAAGACTTTACAGAACAGTTTGTTACAGAGAAACTACATTTTATAAAATGTTATGAATGGACAATTGAACAAATGATATTTTGGTGCAGTTTCATGACTTTAGAGCACTATAGAAATGTATTGTTATTATTATTACTATAGGATCTTGTTAAGTATAACTAATGACACTTGTACTTCCAGTGTCCAGTCTAATGCCAGGAACTTAGTAATTGCCTAATAAATGTATGTTTGATTGATTGACATTAATTGGGGTAACCTTATCCCCAGAACACCTGTATATTCATAGTAGAATTGATGGTGAAACTGTGAAGTAACTAGAGTGATCATAAAGAGTGATTTCATGGAAACAAGTTTCATTACTTTATGATCACATCCTTTATGGTAAAGAAGGGAGACACATACTTAGCATTGCTGGGTAGTACACTGTAAGGTAATATTAAATTCTTCCCAAACTGATGTTCTCTACTTTTTGTAATGGAAAGAGCATTAGATTTGGAATAAGAGCACCAGGGCTTGAATCCCAGCTCTGTCATGGACTATTTGTGTGACTTATGTACATCGTTCTTGGCTTAGGGACTGGACCTAGGATTTCATTTGTATAAGGAGCTCCTGCATGAGTGAAATCCCTCTCTCAATGCATCAACCTCTGAGTGATTTGGAGTTTGAGAGGTGCCTGTAGCAATGAGAGTTCAGTAATGCTCAGGGTAACATGGTCACTCTGTGTCAAAGGTGGGAATTGAACTCAGTTCTTTCTGGCTCCAGGCCTAGCTCTCTCTGTGCTATAACCACATTGGCTTTCGTTGAAGCCACTTAATAAGGGGTGGCTAGGTGGTGCAGTGAATAGAGCATGGACCCTGGAGTCAGGAGGACCTGAGCTTAAATCCAGCCTCAGACACCTAACACAAAACTAGCTGTGTGATCTTGGGCAAGTCACTTAACCCCAACTTCCCTACCTTCCCCTCTCCAAAAAGAAAAAAAAAAGAAGCCACTTAATAAAAGCTTAGTTGATTGACTGAAAACTTATTAAACTTCCTTGAGCTTCAGTTTCTTCATCTGCAAAATTAGGTGGTTGGACTATATGACCTCTAAGGTTCTTTCTAGGCCTGGGTCTATGAGCCTAATTTTTGGACATATAAATGAATAAATACACTTACATTTTTTTCCCTATGGGAAAAACCTGTATAAATTGATTCCACCTGTACAGGAAGAGTACATTTATTAAATTTTTTTGGGGGGTGGGGTAGTGTACTAAGAAGAAACATTTATTTTTAGTCAATCCTGTACATTATTTTCTAGAAATGAGCCTGTAAAATGGTAGAGGATTATTAATATGTCCAATGCTACTCATGCATTTTATACTCTCAGATTTTTGCTCATAGGTGAGCAAATTACTAGGAAAGGCAACTGACCTCAGGCCCCTTTGACTCTTGGGGATCTTTAAGAGACTTAGGATCTAGCTCCTTAGTCAGGAGCTTCTTTGAATCATGCTCTGTTAATTGACCCCACATTGTTGCTGGAGGAAATGTATAAGAGAGCTGAAATCTTTGTAATTACTTCAATGACATTTGGAAAGAACCTACTTTAAAGAGAACGGTAACTGCCCTTCTTAGCTCAGTTTTCAGTCTAATTTAAGTAGACTTGAGATTAAAATTTTATCAGAAAACTCAAAGATCCTAGACATTATGCATTTCACAAAGTGCCCAGGACATGGACCCATTTCTTATCACTAAACTTTGTTTGTTTTCCTCTAAAATTATGACATAAAACATTTCTGTTTTATATTTGTATGCCTGCTGTCTGCTCTGTTCCCTGCAAGTAGGCTGTGAAGAACTCTGTTAATTCCCCTTGTGTGTTTTTGTTTTATTTCAGATTGTACAGAAGTAATAAGAGTTTAGTTCCTTTAACATGTAGGTTTTTCTCATTCTTTAGGTGAGTGGTGTGTCTCTGAGTGAGAAATTAAAAACAGCTGGGGGGTGATATTACATGCCTTCAAGGTCCCTCTCAAATGCCATCACCTTTATGAAAACATCCCTAATTTCCTCAACTATATCTAATTTCTCCCTACTCTAGACCCCATATAGAACTTTGTTTATACTTCTCTTAGGGTATGGATAGTATCATTTATAACATCATTGTTTGTGTATTTCTCTCCACCTCCCCCAAATCCATGAGGTTATAAGCTGCTTAAGGTCAAGGACCATGTTTTATCTTTTATCTTCCTAGAGTCAGACACTTAGAGCTGGATGGCTCAAAGGTCATGCCCTAGAGTCTAGTCTTCTTATATAGATGAAGAAATTGAGAGACGCTGAAGGTTTTGCTCCAAAGTCACTAAGGAAATAAGTAGGAGAGGCAGCCTAGGTCCTCTTATTCCATGGCCATTGTTCTTCCCCTTACACTTCAGAACCAGACTGTTGGAAAGATGCATATGCCTAAAGAAATGAAGAACCACTTGGGGATATTTGTTATGTAAAGAGTAGCTGAAGATAGTTGGAAAGAAAGATAGCTGGGCCAGCCAGAAGCAAGAAAATGGCTTGAGGAACCCCTTATGTAGGAGATTATCTTAAAAGCCAATGTTAACAGAAGGAGCAGAGAAATTAGTAACAACAGATAAATGTATCTGCTTCAAAGATCTTTCCTCTAGCTTTCCTTGGCATATCTCAATGTTGATGGGTAGGATAAACAGTCATAGTCTTACTTTATGAAAAGAAAAGGTGAGTGCACTAAGTGGAGGAGATTCCTTATTTTTTTTTCCCAATTATCCACGACTTTAGTAAATCTAGTTGTAGTACCTGTAGTTGTAGTACCTGTAGTACCTGTAGTTGTAGCTTGTACTACCTACCCTAAGACACCACTAATCCCCAGTAGCAGTTCCCAGAGGTGCTCATGGGACACCTGAAAGAAATTAAAGAGTGATTCTAATGCTCTCCCTAAATGGGAAACCACTTTTGAATGATACATCAAACAGCCACATTTTAACCAAGCTTACGGGTCGCCTGTGACAATAAAAGTGGGCATAAAATGCAGTGTCTAGGTGGCACATAGAGTATTGACTTTGGAGTCAGAGGTCCTGGTTGAAAGTTCTACTTCTGATAACTGTGTGACCTTAAGCAAGTCTCTTAACATTTCTGAATCCCTGTTTCCTTCTGTGTAAATCCAGGGGTTGGACTATATGGTCTCTAAGCTCCCCTCCTGCTCAAGATCTATGAGCCTATGAATTGCATAGTAGGTGGTTAGAACCTCAACCATATTAACGTAATTATCCACTGTTGGCCCAATTTCATGGGTCTGTTTAGAAATTTGATCCCCAAAGTAATGCAGGTAGCTTTGTGAGTTAAAAAAACTCTAGAAATGAAACTATGTCACTCACACCAACTTAATGTATCTATACTAAGGTGGAATTGCTTTTTATTGCTTCTTTAAACATCAAACTCTATCTGCAGAGTTCCACCACTCTAGAAATTTGTTCTCAGTCCTCCCCCAAGAATATTCACACTCTGAATTACTATTTAATTTTTCCTTTTCTACTTTAACATAGAAATAACAATGATTTTTATTGGAGCCTTATAATGTCTTTATATGAGGCACCTAGCTCTTCTCCAAAGATACTCATCATGGCAATAAAAGGTTTTATTATTATTTGTAGGTTGATGCTAATTTCTTTTTATTTCTTCACAAAGAAAACACAACTAAGAAAGTGTGGGATTTTGTTTTGTTTTTTTACTAATATTTATAGCTCTCTCTGTCCTTCTAACCCGTGACAAACTGCAAAAAGGTGAGGCCGTAGCCATGTCTAATCCATAAAACCCCCTTTCTCTGTGATTTATATATGGTCACACTTATTAGGCCATGAACTTTTCTATCTAGTTATTGCCTCAGTTGACCCCTAGTGCAACTTGATCCATAGGTTATCCTTCATCTGTTGGGTTCCCTGAATACCTGGCAACAAGGGAAAGCCAGGATGGATATCTGAGGGACAAAGAAGGGCAATGTCCCTCATGCTTCAAATGCAGGCCCTTTTCTCAGGACAGCAGTGGAGACGGGGGAGAGTAGGGAAAGTGATTCAAAACAATAGTTGCCTAACTGATAAATAAAGTCCCTTTTCTTAATGAGGGGATTTGGCCTACTTTAGCTACCAGGCTTGGATGGAGGGCCTGGGAGGACTTTGGGAGGAAGGAGACAGGGGTCTGGCCTTATGGAAACACTTAGGACAGAAGGGAAGCAAAGCAGAGGGAGGGGACCAGGAGCTGTGGGAAGGCTGGGGGGAGGCCTTACCTCTGGGCTGGAGTAGTGAGAAGGCTTGCTGCCTTCACTCCCACTGGAGCTGCTTTCGCTCTCCGAGTCGGAGCCGGAGCTGCTTTCTGAGTCGCTGGAGCTGCTGCTGCTGCTGCTGGAACTGCCGCTGCTCGACCCCTTGCTGGAGAGGCCTGAGGGTCTGCTATTGGCCTGCTGCTGAACCACCGTGCTGCCGGCCCCACGGACAACCCACCGAGGAGGAAAAGAGAACAACATAAACAAACACAAAACATCACCCGACTCCCCATTCTTCTTTGTTAAGGCTCTCCGAGTCATAGTTATGTGTATACCTAAAATTTGCAATTGGGACTTGGGGGAAAAAAATCAGGGTTAGTCAGGAAAACAACAACAAAATAAAACCAAACAACTGGGCCAGGAAGTTGATGCCTCTAATATTTGGGCACTGGTTACATATATGTCAGTTTTAGTAGGAAAGAAACTTTTTTTTTTTTTTACAATTGCCCATTTCTGTTGTGCTGATGCATGGGGGATGACTTTTCAGGTGCATTTCAAAGCCTGATGTAGCAAGAAAGGAAGAGAAAAAAAACAGTGTCTGAAATGCCCCCCCAAAAGTGTAGAAATGATTGCTGATTACTTCATTATTGTGGTTAAGGAGAAGCAGAGAGTCGGCAGGGATTAGGAAAAACAAAGTGGTTAGAAAAATGGGCATGTTCTCTATTCTGCTTTATGCCTGAGTTTTCTTGGAAGCTTCGGCCAACGCAAGTTATATAGCCCTGTCTCCTCCCATCTTCCTGCCTACACTGAGTGTGATGCTGCGGTCCCCATCACAAACAATGAGCTTCTTTTGCATCCTTATTGAAGGACTGAGGCCTACTGCATGCACATTTTTAGATTCCTGACTTTTAAAATTCAACCCCAATGCAGCAGTTTACAGGAATAGCATTTTAAAATTCATACTTGATGTTCACATTCATACTCAAATTTGCCAGAGCATAATCATGTACTCAAAGACAACGGGAAAAATTTACTCTTTCCAAAGGTAATTAACCATAAAAATTCAAATAACATACACCCAAGGAAAGATTTTTTCTGCCAAAAAAACAAAAACAAAACCAAAACAAACCACTCAGCACTCACAAGATATTTAACATCTTAAAGGTCCTTTATTAATTGAATTGAATAAGAAGTGAATGTTTGTGTGTGTTTGAAAACTAGTTTAAAAGCTGAGAAAACAATAGTTCCTGGAACATACCAATTTATTTAGTCAGCAAAATTCCTGTTTTCCATTTACTTGTGACTTGTTGCTGGGTATGGGATTGTATGTTAATAAATAGCCAGCTAATTGGAAATTATCCACATTATGGTTCAAAGTATGCACTTACATTAAATAAAACAATTTTTAAAAAATAATTTTTATTTTTAAGCCTTTGATTCTTATATATTGCCCAGATTTCCCTTTTTCATCTCTTCCTTTCTCTGTTCCTAGAGTCCTACCCCTCATAACAAAGAATTTGTAAAGGGGGAGAAAAAGATAAAGAAGATTAAAAACTTCATTTAAATATATAAACAAATCAAAAAATTCTGATGTTAAATGCAGTGTTTCACACCTGCGGACCCTGAACTCTACAGAGGAGTAGGGGAAGGCATATTCTCATATCTCATCTTTGGGGCCAATTTTTTTCTTTATAATTTAATAACATTCAGTTTTGACTTTTTTTGTGGTGGTAGTTCTTTTTATTCACATTGTTGTTGTCAGTGTGTGTATTGTTTTCCTGGCTCTGCTTTAAGTAAAGGATTCTTTTAGCTTGTTTTTAAAGACACACTTTTTTTTTTTTAACCAGGACAGATACCTATAATTTCTACAAATTCCTGCCCTACTCTTTGTTGTACCATGGAGGTGACTCTGGACTTCTGAAGGCAATGTCAATGAAATACAAACTGGAAAAACTCTGAGTAGGGTCATACAGACAGAGAGAATAGGGTACAGCCCTATTAGTACCAGCCAGCCTAGCTATGTATGGAGAGACTCGTCATCAGAAAACTGACTAGTCAAGATAGATTCTTGGGCCATGGTGACCCACCAAACAGATAAAAACAGCCATCTATAAATCTCAGGTCAGAATGTTATTAAAGCAACAGAGTCTTGTTTTTCTCAAAGGAAGGACAAGGGAAGAAAACAGCTTATAGAGAATCTAAAAACAGAAATGAATTTTCTAACACAAGGGTTAAAGGAAACCAGAGTTTGAGAGTAACTTGCCCTCATGGCTCTGATTCTTTCCCAGAATGTCACTGTCGATACCTGCTGCCTGACAAGCTTCTATAACATCAGAGAACATCTGTACATTTGTGCTTTTCCCTAGATGCTATGATTTCATTTCCAGGCCATCATTTGTGTCTGGTGTTGAGTGAGGAATCCAGAATTTCTAGACAGAGGATAAGGGAAGTTTGAGGATAAAAGGACTATAATATATCTTTCTTCTCTCCTGACCTAAAAATCGATCTTCCCTGTTAGCTAAATAGAAATGGCTACTATTGTTGGAGTCATAAAAGAATTGTTAGACTCTGCAGGAACATCTGGAATCCATGTTAAGAGTTCTGCCGGTAGTCCCCACCAAAATGAAAAAGCCACATGGCAAAAATGCTTCCTGGTTTCAAGGGATATGGAGGGAAGAGGGATGTCTCTCTTCCACACTTTGGAAATGTAGTTGCTGAAAACTGGCAAATCAAGATGAATAAAGAACACCTCAATTGGTTCTGGATAATGGATTTTGGCTTTGATCACTGACTAGTGCATTCGAACTGCTTTAAGTTAAAAAAAAAATAGACTGAACATATGGTACTAGTTATTAGAGTACATTCAGGCTTTGTATATTCAGTGAGATACTGCCACTCCCAGGGTGACTTACTAGATTTTTAAAATTGTGCTTTAATTTTTCAGCAAAACATGCATTAGGCAGTCAGTATATTTCCTTACTTTTATTGCCACTATCTTATAGTAATAGTACCATTTGATGCCAGGTGGGCAGAATCTAAAATGTGAAATATATGTTGCCAAAAATGAATTCCACAAGTTAGGAAGTTCATCTACACTGACAAACTGGCTTGCTTTAAAAAAGAAACATTTTAAAAAAAGAAAAAAGAATTTTGAGGGATCTTTTTTATGATCCATCTGAACAGAATGTGGTATTTAGAATGTATCTGTGACCAAGGCTAAAGGTATAGGCCATGAGGACGAGCAGGTCAGAATGTGGAGCTAGGAACATTGACTTCCTGAGGATGAGGGCAAGTCATTTCTTCTTTGCGACATGCTTCGGTTGTTCCAGGATGTAAAATCAGGATCACTACTACCTTTATTTCAGGGAAGCTGGCAATTATTCCTTGAGGATAGCAGCACTAGTGAAATACCAAGTATTATTATCACTGTTACCATTATGTGAACTAAGCTGGTTCAAGTCCAGCAGGGAGACTATCTTAGAGGATGAGTAGCTTGACCCAGTTAGCTGATAAGGGCAGTAATCTTAGTCTTGATACAGTGACAAATAAAAAGAAAGAAATTCACTGACATAAGGGATTCCTAGCTACAGAATCAAGAAGATACAAAAAAAAACAACAAAAAAAAACAGAACCAAAAAACCAAAACTTCACGAGAGAGTACTTTAGGGTATGTGTACCCAACAATTATATTATAAATTGAAAAGGAAAAAAAAATTCAGTCACATGATTGCTTTGTCTATAAGATGCCAACGAATTGGTTTGACCAATTTTTAAAAAATGAGTGATTAAAAAAAATCTGGAATAACAGCATAAATCAATTATTTCAGTGTCATGTTGACACAGAGGTATAAATTCCTACAAAACTAAAAAGGTGTGGAACATTTTTTTTGGAACTTGAATAGTACCCAGGATAGTGCCCTGAACCTTGAAGATTCTCAATAAAATTTTTATTGATGACCACAATGATGGAATTGTGGTAGAAAAATTCTTTAGCCAAAACTGCTCCTAAACTTTCCTAAAATGACGTTAGCTTACATTTATCTAGGACTTTTAGGGTTTATGAAAAGCACTTTCCTCACAACAACCATGGGGTATGTAGTGCAAATTATTATCTGCCTTTTGCGGATGAGGAAACTGAGGCTTATAGAGATTAAGTGACTACTTGCTTGGAGTTACAAAGTTGGCAAGTGTCAAAGCCAAGTCTCAAACCCAGAATGTCTGCCTCTAAGACCAGTGCTCTTTCCACAATACCAAGATAACTCTTAAGGATTTAAAGTCTCTTTTTAACTGCTAACCGATCTCTGGGAAAAGAGTTTCCAGAACCAACAATCTTGACCGCCAGGGAACACTTCTTTACATGTAGCTTAAATTCCTTCTGCTACAATTTACGCACATTCTCTCTTGGATGGTTTGTTTGCTTTCTGTGTTTTGGTTTCAAGAAATATTTTACTGGTTTTGTGAGTTGTTTGACTAAGTACTCTGATGTTTGAGGGAGTTCCAATTTTAATCTAAACTGTGTGCTCATCATGTCCCTTCTTTAGCTGCCAGACTAGTCTTTTTGGGAATCTGGCCCAGGCTCAGTCTGAACATGGATCTTCAAAGAACATAGCCCTAGAATGTAAGCTACTGTGAATGAGAGGTCACACCTTTTGAAATGAACTGCCTGCAACCTAGCTCATTTTGGACCCCTGCATAAATAGTGAAATATCATTTTGATACTTTAGTTAGAAAGCTATTTGGAGACAAGGCTTTTTGTCTATTTAGTATTCTATAAAATGCTGGAGTGCCAACAGTATCTAAAACTAGCAGGAATTCCACATGTATTACAGAAAGCTACAATTCCTCCTGACTGTATGCTCTGTGAATACTCCATAAACACTTGTTGATTTATTGACTAATATTAGTACCCTGACAATATTATTCCTTTTCCCTTCCAGTTATCTCCCCCCTTTCTCTTTTCTTCACTTTCCCTCACTTTTTTTTTATCAATGTTATTTAAGTACCAAACTACATTTACATGGGGGGAAATGAAAATAGAAAAAGCTTATCCCCCAGGGACCTGGCAAAACAAAATTCATCTAAATACTATGTAGATTCTTCTTAAAAGAGATGGTTGGGTAACACTAAAAGTATTCTCATTTTTTCTATAGTCTCAAGGATTTTGGCATCTAGTTATAAACTTTAAAAAGTTTGTCACTGATGCCCTGTCACCAGGCAACTGCGAAAGCCTCATTAGACAGGGGATGCTTTAATTCAAGATAAGTGGAAACTTCCAGACACATAAAGATAAGAATCACGGGGAATGATTGAGATACACTAATATATTGAATATATTATATTGTCCCATATTGAGTTATACTCAGGGTAGAGTGAATGGGATTTTGTTATCAGGGTGCTGAAACCTAGATGGTACTGATAGCACATATATTCCTCTATCAGTTTAGAAATAATGGGACTAGCACCTAATTAGCAAGAATAATTAGTTAAAATGTTTTCATTCCTCCCTAGTAGCCATATCCCAGATGAGGTCTTCTATGGCCACTCCGCCCACTGAGTATTATTCTAGGATCTTTACCTACAGGGGCCTGTGTTCCTGGATCTCTGTCTCTCCACCTAAATAGGATCGTGCATTGTAGCTTCTCCCTCACCCCACGTGATGCTTGCCCTTGAGATATTTTCTGAAGTTTTCCCTGGATAGGAAGATAAATAAGTATTTAGGCATGGTGCTAAATATTTTTTTAGAAACATTGTCTCATAACAACCCTGTGAGTTATTTATTATACACATTTTACAGTTCAGGAAACTGAAGCAAACAGAGTTTATGGATTAGCCCAGAGTCCCACAGCTAAGTGTCTGAAGCCAAATCTGAACTGAGGTCTTCCTGACTCCAGACCCAGAACTCTATCTACTAGGCCACCATATGTCAAAATAATTTCTTATTGCTCCGGTTATCTTGGCATAACCTGATTCCCAGATCAAAGAATCAACATGACAACTAAAAGTACTCATTCTCAAAAAACCAAAATAAAACGCAAACCCTGATTTTCTATAGTTTAGTAAGGATAACTTGCCTACTTCACTGAGGACTGATTTTATTTTATTTAAAATAATTTATTTATTTTTAGTTTTCAACATTCAGTTCCACAAGCTTTTGAGTTTTAAATTTTTTCTGCCTTCCTCCCTTCTCCCCTCCCCAAGACAGCAAGCAATCTGATATGGGCTCTACATGTACATTCATATTAAACATATTTTCACATTAGTCATGTTGTAAAGAAGAATTAGAACCAATGGGATGAACCATGAGGAAAAAGAAACAAAACAAAACAAAACAAAAAAAGAGACAGTCAGCATATAGTATGCTTCCACCTGCATTCAGGCTCCAGACTCTGTAGTTTTCAGAACTGATTTTAATGAAAAAAAAAAATCACTACCTATTCAATGGAAATAAGCAAGCAACTCAGTCATATAAAGGAAGGTTATCCCCAGCATCTAACATGATGCCTGGCACATTGCAAGTGCTTTCAAATGTTTGATGATTGATGTGATATACCCCACAGAGGACAGAAGAAGAATGTTATCAATTCTCCTGCCTGCAAGGTTAATGTTCTTTCAAACTATATTACATGATTTCTTGAGATTTAGCATCTTTTTCCTTAAATATTAAAAACTTACATTTATAAGTTACAAAATATTTTCCTCACAAAACCCTGTGAATTATGTAGATATAACTTACTGCCTGCTAGCATGAGGCTATTCATGCTGGCAGTCATGTCTCAGAACAACAATAATTTTTTAAAATCCTGGACAAGCCCCACAAATGTTACCCACAGTCTAGAAATGAAACTCTGGGTTTACATAGTCTTGGTTCAATTTCATAAATTACTCTTTGGTTTATGCCACTACCAAGGGTTTTCCCTGTAACATCAGAATTTGACTCACATTTAGGCGTCCACAAAAAAAAATAATTAAAAAGGTGAAGGGTCCTCAGTTCCCATGATAGTATTCAGACTAGCAAAGCACCCATTATAGTATTATATAGTGCAGGTTTATGTCCAGCCATGACTTAATTGCTCTTCCTCAAATATAATGCTAAAAGGAAAAAGCAAGTTTGTACCTTATCAGATTGATACCATCCCTGTCTAAATAAAGGTCTTATTTTTTGTTGTTTGAGAGGAGAAGGCAAAGCAATTGGGGTTAAGTGACTTGCCCAAGGTCACACAGCTAGTGAGTGTATAAAGTGTCTGAGGCTACATTTGAACTGAGGTCCTCCTGACTTCAAGGTCGGTTCTCTATTCACTGCACCACCTAGCTGCCCCAAAGGTCTTATTAATGTTCGCCCTATTGATAAGGTGTTAACATTGATAAGGGATTAACCTTATAAGGGCTTAACTTTATTGAGGAGACACAAGAACACACATCTTCTACATAATATTATTATTCTCATTTTTGTAGGTAAAAAAATGAACTAATAACATTTTAGTAAGTACTTAAACTCAGGTCTTCTGACTAAATCTAATATTCTTTACCTTATAAAGGAGTGTGGTGCTGAAACTGTGCACTAATTCAGAGGTCAAAGATCAAGGTCAAGAATAATAACTAGCATTTGTGTAGTGTTTTAAAGTTTGAAAAGGATTTTATAAATATCTAATTTCATCTTCACAACAACTTTGGGAAGTAGGTGTTAAGGCAGACAGAGGTTAAGTGATTTATGTAGGGTCACACAGCTAATAAATGCCTGAGGTCAAATTTGAACTCAGGTCTTGCTTCCAAGTCTAGTGTTCCATTCACTGGGCCACCTAGCTTCTTCTAAATTAAAGTTTGCCAAGGACTTCACATATGTTAACTCTTTTGAGAACAGCAGCTTAACTATTATAAGATTCCAATAAGCTCTATCTGCTGATTCAGCCATTCCTATTGGGCTAATATTAAATTGAGGAGTCTAAATTCACATCATGGATTAGGGGCAATATAAGAAGCCATACTGAGACATAGATTATAACTGGTAAAATGGAAAGACTATCAAATGAGATAGTTATAAAGCATTTAGCACATTATGTGGCACTCTAAAAATGCTATTACCTTCTTTTCCCTTTCCTCCCTACGGGAAAACAATGGATGAGAAGAAAAAAAAATTTTTTAAATTTTGATTGTTGTTGTTTTTAACCATACTCACCATCAGGTAAAAATTTAAGAGGTTTACAGAACTGAAAAAATTACTTTATAAGACATAATTATCAGATCTGAAAAGTGGCCCAAGTCCTAACTTTAGTAAGGGATAAATTGGAAACAGCCTGAAAACTGAACTCCTGTAGGGGTACTGGTACCTTTTTCACTTCCCTTATCCCACTGAGTAGAGTTTGCCTAAGGAAATATATGGTAGAAGACAGAGAAATACAGTTTCTTGCACCTTAGGTGGGACCAGTAACTAGCTAAAACTGTGGACATTCTTGATTGATTTGGATAATCCCATCTGGGTGTTTAAGAAAGCTAATCAGGAAGAAATCTGGGGTTCTCTAAGCTCCTAAACTAATAGGGAGTGTTCAATCAAGAATGGAATCAAGGAGTGTGGCTACCATATCTGCATCTAGAGTTTGTGATGGGAGCTCTCCTAAAGGTAGAGACTAACCAGAGACCAAACTTTTCTATGGCTAGAGGCCAACAAGATAGGTGGCCAAAGGGGATAACATCAGTAAGAGGAAGTCTCTGGTTTGGTATGATGTCACTGAGCTGGGTTGCCCTGCAGGGATAATTGTCTGCCATCAGCCAAGGTGAACCCTTAGGGGTTTTTTTGCCTTTGGTGAAAACTAAACCCCACTATGGAGGTCTCAACTGAAGTTTTTTGGATCTTTCCTGGACCAAGAAAACTATGTAGTTCAGTAAATGAACCAGATCTTGGACTCCCTGCTAAGAACAATTAAAAACATCATTCAAAGTCATCTGCCACAATCTAAAACAAGAGAAAAGCCTACATTTTTGAATACTTCAAGTGGCTGGGATTTAGCTCAATCATTGGGAGTGAGATTCTCATCAGAGAGTTCAAGAAGGGTTCTGTTTTATTTTCAATAGAATTCACATTCTTTACTATTGTGAACTGTGTGCTTAAAAAAAGGAGTTAATATCATTGTACCTCCCCAAATTTTCCTAGATTCCCTAATTCTACTAATGATGCTGGTGTCATGAAAGTCTTCAAAAAGAAGTCTTGTGTATCAACCATGAAGAGAGACTGGTGATATATAGTTTACATTAGTACAGTGTTTTATATTACAAAATACAGTATCCACACATTTTTATTTACTTTTCATCCTATTCTGGCTGTTAAAAAAAGGCACCAGAGGAAGGCCTTCAGAATATCAGATGAATTCCTATAAGTCTTGACAGAAAGACACGAACAAGAATTGGACAGAATGGTGGGGAATAGACAAGTCATCATCTACATTGGTGAAAGGAATATGCACCTTGAAAATAGCAAGGAACCATTGAAATATTGGGCTAATAACCATATGAAGTAGGTAGGTTAGGAATTATCTTTTTTAGATGAGGAAGCTTAGGCACTGAGCTGAAGTAACTTGCTTATGGTCATACAGGAAGCAAGTAGCAAAGGTATGGCCAAAACCAAGATCTTGTGATTTTTTGGGGGGAGGAGAGGAAGCAAGGCAATCAGGGTTAACTGACTTGCCCAGGGTCACATAGCTAATAAATGTCAAGTGTCTGAGTCTGGATTTGAACTCAGGTCCTCCTGACTCCAGGGTCAGTGCTCTATCCACTGGGTCATCTAGTCTTTTTTTTTTGCTTTTTGGAGGGCAATTGGGGTTAAGTAACTTGCCCAAGGTCACACGATGGGTCATCTAGTCTTGTGACTCAAGTCCTGTGTTCTACTATGCTGCCTCCTTGAGATACAATTATATTGATTCTTTGAAAGAGATTGCCCAAAGGGTGAAGAAAAAACATGTAAAAAATCCCAATGACACACTATGGGGCTATACCAAATTAATACAGCCTGAGAGATACACAGAATAATTAGAAAGCCAAAAAAGGCCTGAAATTTAAGAATTGTAAGAATGCTGGCAAGAAAGATATTGCTATTTTCAGTGAGCATTGCTAAAAATGTCCAGAAAATTTTACTTAAACTGTATATGAAGAGGATTCCAGCTACATGATGACATGAAGCCGAATCCCTTCATAGCCCAAACAAGAGGGCAAAAAAAAGGTGGAATGCTAGCCCAAAATGTCCCAGGATGGAAATGACAGTGAGGAAATACCAAGGGAAGCCAGGGCTGCAAAGAATCAAACATTCCAAGTCACTAACTGCACTATTTCAGATCTACATCCAAAAACTGCCACGCAATAGTGGAGGCAAATCCAGAGGAAAGGGCTGGAGATTTCATTAGGAATGACCATGAAAGGAGACATCACATGCCAATACTCTCTGGATTTTCAGAGCTGAATACAGACTAAATGATTAAAAAAAAAAACAAACCCTTTTTTTTCCTTTCTTTTAGGAAAAGGCTGGGAATTGTAGAATGTCAAAGCTGAAAGGGACCTTTGAGATTATATAATCCAATGTCTCCATTTTGCGGGTAAAGAAATTGAGGCCCAGGACAATTCACTCAGATATTATCATATCTTCTGTAAAAGGCATAATAACTGAAATCTGTTAACTGGTTAAATAGCTTCACTTCTCTTGGCCTATTTTATCATTTTCTTATTAGTATGGGTAGACTTTTCCTTTCTCCCAGGAAACTGAACAGATATATCCTTTATCTTATCCCTGTAGTGCTGTTTCTTGTGTATCTGCATTTTCCTTTACAAGTATAGAACTGATACTTAGCATACCTTGTTTGGTAAAATTCAATCTAATATGCCTTTATTAAGTCAAGACAATAAGCATTTAGTGAGATCTTGCTATGTGCCAGGTACTATGCTAAGTGCTGGAGATACAAAGAAGGGTAACAAAAAAACAAAAACCCACAAAAAACCAATTCTTGCTCCCAAAGAGCTCACAGTCCTATGGGGGAGGGAACAGACAAACAAGATAATAGAAAGGACAAGTTGGAGACATTGTTAGAAGGAAGCCAACCCCAACCAGAAAGATCAGGAAGAGCTTCTTTCAGAAGATGAGATTTTAACTGGAATATGAATGAAGCCAGGGAAGCAAGGAGACAGAGAGGAGAAGGGGAAGAATCCCAGGCACTGGGGATAGCCATTGAAAATGCCCAGGGTCAAGAGATGGAAGTCAAAGAAGTTAGTCCCTTGGGAACACAGTATGTAGAGGAGAGCAAAGTTTAAGTCTGGAAAGGTAGGAAGGGGTCAAGTTATGAAATGCCTTGAAAGACAAACCGAGGATTTTCTATTTGATTCTGAGCCACTGGAGTTAATTTATTAGAGGGGTGACTACTAGGTGCCAAGCAGTGTGCAAAGTACCAGGAATACAGGGACAAAATAATTAGAAGGCCAGACAAAGTGGAAAGAGAATATAGCAGATAAAGAATCTAGAGAGGCAAAAACTCAAGGGAGAAAATAATTCCTTGAAAACTGGAACTAGGCGAAAGGAAGCTAATGATATTCTAAGACAAAGAAATAATAGAACAAAGTCAACAGAATGAAAAAAATAGAGAATGTGAAACACCTCATCAGAAAAACAACTGATATAAAGAACAGATCAAGGAGAAATAATATAAGAATAGTCAGACTGCCTGAAAAGTGTGATTTTTAAGAAAGAATCTTGATAAATTATTATAATATAATTATCAAGGAAAATTACCCTAACATTCTAGAACAAGAGGCAACACAGAGATAGAAAAATGCACTGATTATCACCTGAAGGGGGTCCCAGGAGGAGATCTTACAGGAATATCATAGCCAAATTTCAAAGCTCCCAGGTTAAGGAGAAAATATTTGAAGTAACAATAAAAAATTTAAATAGCATGAAGTTACAATAAGGATCACACAAGCCCTAGCAGCTACTACATTGAAGAATCATAGATCTTGGAATACTATTATTTCTTGGAGCAAAAGAGCTGGGGTAATGACCAAGCAGTATCTTGAATAAAAAAATATGGACATTTAATGAAGTGAGACTTTCAGGTATTTGTGACAAAAACAGCAGAACTTAAGGGAAAATTCAACATATAACATCTAGGAGAAATATAAATTAAATGCTAAGAACCAATTATAAGTGATTCAATAAGGTCAAATTGTTTAATTCTTATGTATGAAAAAATTTTTTTTAAAGCAATTGGGGTTAAGTAACTTGCTCAAGGTTACGTGGCTAGTCATGATTTATGTGTGGGTGCTCATTTTCTGAGGCCGGTTTCAATCCCGGGTCATCCCAATTCTGAGGCCAGTGCTCTTACTCACTGCGCCACCTAGCCGCCCCTTATGTATGAAAATATTATCAATTCTTTTATGACTGTCATTTTTATTTGGGTAATTTGAAAGAAAGGCTGGGCTGAGCTGAATATGATGGGGTTATTCTAAAAAAAAAAAAAACAACTGTGTAGGGAGAGAGAAAAAGGAATAATTATGTCATACATATGAGTCAAAAAAAGGAAAAAAATTGATATGGAAGAAGTTAGTACCAGGGAGGGTGGGTAGTATGGAAACCTTACTCTTATAGGGAATGGGTTAAAGAATATAAAAATCTTCTAAATTCAGAAAAAAAAGAGGGCAAGGGGATAGAGTAGGGGAAGAGGATAAAGGAAGGGATTATTGGAGGGGTGGGTAGGTTAAGGAATAGGAGGGCAAGGTAGCAGGTAAAAAAGCAGAGAAGGGAGAAGGGACAGGAATAGTGTGAAAAGGATAGGGAGGAAAAATAGGAAGGAGGAAAACATACAACAAATAATTAGAATACAAATGGGATGAATTTATCCATAAAATGGAAACTGACAGCAGATTAAAAGTTTGAATTCAACAATATGCTGCTTTTAGGAAGTGCTATAAAAATGATACACACAAACATAAAATAAAGGCCAGGAGTTGAATTTATTATGCAAAAAAGGAGGGGTAGTAATCATGATCTCAAACAAAATTAAAGCTAATATAGATTTAATGAAAAGAGAAAAATAGAGAAACTATACTATGTGTCCACCATATTATTCAATATTCTTTTAGTCCATTTAAAATAACTAGACAGGGGCGGCTAGGTGGCGCAGTGAATAGAGTACCGGCCCTGGAATCAGAAGGACCTGAGTTCGGAGCCGGCCTCCGACACTTAATCTGCACAAACAAAAACCTAGCCGTGTAACCTTGGGCAAGTTACTTAACCCCAATTGCCCTAAAGGGGCGGCTAGGTGGCGCAGTGAGTAAGAGTGCCGGCCTTGGAGTTTGGATGACCCAAGATCAGATCCGGCCTCAGAAAATGAGCACCCACGCATAAATCAAATGACTAGCCGTGTAACCTTGAGCAAGTTACTTAACCCCAATTGCTTTAAAAAAAAAATAACTAGACAGTATAAAATATCTGAGAGTATATCTACCAAAAGAGACACAGGAACTATACAAATATAAACATAAAACACTTTATACAAATAGTTTGATCTAAATAATTGAAATTATATTTATTGTTCATGGGTAGGTAGAGCCAATATAATAAAAAATGACAGTTTTACCTAACTAATCTATTTATGTGATGCCATTCCAATTAAAATACTAAAATAAATCTTACTGAGTTAGAAAAAAATAATAACAAAGTTCATTTGGAAGGACAAAAGGTCAGGAACATCAAAGAAACTAGGAGAAAAAGGTATAAAGGAAGCAGATTCAGTAATATCAGACCTTAAACCATATTATAAGATGAGAGAATTAGCATTGTTGAAGTATAAAATGGATAATTTTGATTATTTTAAATTAAAATTTTCTTGTATAAATAAAACCTATGCAGCCAAGAATGGAAAGAATACAGAAAATCAGGGGCAAAATTTTCATGGACAATCTCTCAGATAAAAATGTGGTGGGGTTGGAATATTACTGTGGTATAGGAAATGATGAGCTGATTGATTTGGAAAAACATGGAAAGACTCGGATATATGAAGAAAATGCTATCCACCTTTAGAGAAACAGATTACAAGTGGAAATAGACATAGTACAGTCTTACATATAAGTGTGTGATTGTATATGTGTATCTATGTGTATGTTTATAGCTATCTAGTTATATGTTTTTGTGTGTGCATATATACCTATACACACACATATATATACATATATACATATATGCTTAATTGTAGTCTTCTGGGGGGAGGGGAGGAGGGGAAAAATTAAGTAAAAAGTGTACAGCAGAGAACAAAAAAAACCTACAAGGAACAAAGAAAAGCTGGACAGCTTTGAAAATAATGTATAGACTTTATCATAGAGGTTCTCTTGAAGTGGAGATTTATTGCTTTTTATTGAGTACTCTCATGTTCTGCTGTGTACAGGGCCATTTTTTCTTATTGTGTGTTTAAGTTTAAAATAAATGTAAAAACTTTTTTAAAAAAAGAATATAGAGAGGAAATCACACACAAGATGTACCATGTAGAAGCAAAATGTTATTGTTATTAAGGCAGAGTATTTGAGTACATTTAATGTTTCCTAGAAACGCATGGCCAAGAGCTGGCCTATTCATCAACTGGATCTTCTGACAAACCCAGGACTTAATTATGTTAAAGTAATGAAAAAAGTACATTACGTAACAAATGTAAAAATGCCTTTTTTTTTTTTTTAAAGCTAACAACCCTATCAAAGTAGGTAAAAACGTAAAAGGGCTATTGTACCATAAAAGTAGACATTTCTAAAAAATAATATTCACTTCCCTTGTTGTTGGGAACTAATTACTACCCCCAATATCAACCCCTGTGGAGAAGCTGATATCATTCAGCAATTAAAAGGGAAGCCTAGAGGTCCGGATTAGGTAAACTGGAAACAGGTCAACAGTCTTCAACAAGGGGAAGAAGAATGAGAATGTACCTAATTTACTCTGGAGCTAAGAGTAGAACCAAACTTGGGAAAGACAATCAAACCCTAAGGAAGCCTTGGGTAACAGAGATTCCCAGTGTTCTGAAAATACTTTCTACCCCAAGGGAAGGTCACATGAAAATAGAATGTGCCACATCTGGCAGAAAAATAATTTTTTTAACAGAGAAAGCTCTAAACTTGGAGATAAAGCATGGCTCATATTTTATCTCATGCTCTTAGGATATCTGAAAATTTAGCCATTAGAGTCATAAAAATCTAATGATTCTACTTAATCCTTTTGGAGCATTTGCATAGTCTTAACAGGGCAAGGAGGAAGTGTTCTATATGAAAATTAAACATTTTAAAACAACTTTAGACCTCTAAATGCTTAATCACTGTCAGAAACTTGAAATGGTCAACTCTACCTGGTGGGGCTTAAGTTATTTCCTGTGTTTCAGTTCTGTAGCATGTTGAATGCCAAAAAATAATCTATTCTTTAACTCCTGTATCTATTTGCTTTATAATTTCTGGCTTCTTTAGACTTAGGGAGTGGGCTTGTTCACCACCATAGGGAATATGTACAACTTGTGCTAAACCCTTCTTGGGTTCGTGAACTTTCAAATAATATGTGCATGTTGTGTGTATGTGTGTGTATGTATACACACAAAAGTTTATGTGTATGCATATATGTATGTTTCACATAAATACAGCCATATAAAATACATATCTTATAAAGTATAATTTTATATATTACACATATGTTATATTTACATAGATACATGAAAATACATATCTATCTATCTATATCTTCTTGCCTACTAAAGGTACAGATGGCAAAATCTTTCTTCCTCTGCCCCTCTGATCAGAGTGGGATGGTTAGCTTAACTTCTTAACCTTTTCTGGGTGTGGCTACATGGCTTCACTGATTTTGTAGAGAAAAAATAACCTCTAAATCTGTTGCTTTGAGCTCTAGACTAAAGTTTTGTTTGAACAGTATCATTTTAGTTGAATAGTATCTTATATGAGGCATATGGAGATGGGCCCTTCATGAATGAAAGAACAAAGGAAGAAATCGCCAACTACCTGGGATCAGCCAAAATTCTCTCTACTTTTACTGAAAATAGCTCTTCAGGTAGGTTCTTAACTCATTGCCAGTCACAGTGAATAAGACACCAATAATTTATTTTACATCCAAGTGTTTGATTTTGCTTACTTTAAGAATTGTCTTTCTGGCATCCCTATTTCTAAAACAGACATTATTGGGTTTGAGAATTTGTTTTTTGAAAAGTCAGAACAGATAACAACCTTTGCCATTGCTGTCAGTCCTGAACTGAGGTCTTTAAATGGGTTGGATCCCTCTGTTCTCTTCCTGGAGATGGAACTGTTCCCATGAGTCTATTAATATCTTTGGGAAAGAGAGAAATGTTTTCATACCTCATTCATGTAATGGATGAGATCTGAAATGGGAGTCATGATGGGTGAGAGCCCTGGAGGTTGTTTGGCCTGTAACAATATATAATGCTTCTGTGAAAAGAGTGCATTAGCTTAGGCATGCCACCTCTGCTCAGTACAGCTAATAAAGTATCACTGCCAGGAACTGGAGTTCATAGAGAGACTCCACCTCTATTTTAACACTGTCCTTGAAAGTTGCTTAAGTAGCTTGTTGTGTAAGCTCTATGTGCCCACTGCTGACCAAAACCTAAAGCATGCTAGTTCTCCATGCCCAGTATCAGGTGCATGGTACATGTTTTCCCTAAGTGATGCCAAAGTACAAAGAAAATCACAAAACAGAAAGACTCTCCAAAACAGGACACTTTTGAGTGAGTGAGTGAGTGAGTCTATCTGTCTGTTTCCTTCTCCTTCTTCACCCTCCTCTCTCTCCTGTCACTCTTTTTCTCCATCTGTCTTCTTTGTCTCCCTGTCTGTGTCTGTCTCTATCTCAGGGCAGTGTCTAAATGACAAAAAGCTAGATGAACCCACCAGCATAACTACTCTCCTGCTGGGAGAGTCTACAAAAATGAAATAAGGTGGAGGTAATCCGGGTATTAATGGCTTTCTTGGTCAGAGTGTGGCAGGCCTGGCTCTGCAAGATGAAAGGGTGCTTGGAACCTGGTGCTGCATTAACTTGGGGATGAAGTGATTAGTCAGCAGGCTGACAGCTGTGCCAGATTCCAATGTATGCTCTCCCCGGCTGCCAAGTGTTTGCTTGTCGCCCCAGATAAATGGAGCATCAGCAGTGTTTTATTTGACCTGCTCACAAGAAAAATAAAGCAACTCTGACTTCCTTGGCGTGTTTGTCATTGACCTTGCATCTGCCCGATGGGAGCAGGGAGCCTCCTCTCTGAGGACCTGAGTTGGTTAACTCTTAATCTGATGGGTTCTACACCAAGGCCAAGACAGTCTGCTCCTTTGTTTAGACCAGAAAAGAACCCACCTTCTGTTAAGATAGCTGCCTTTACACTGGAAAGGTCCTAGTAATGCATCATCTCTCTGCAGTAGCAAAAGAAGGGCTTGTGAGCATGCTTAGAGATTCGCAGTGATACTGGGATATCAAAAATAAATTCTACATGAGCCTGCTTGATACACATGGTAGTGTTTATTAGAATAATTTTTTAAAAGCACTGACTCTAGGGTCAGAGGGCCTGGGTTCAAGTCCTGATTTTGACATCTACTATAAATAGAACCTTGGACAATTTACTTATCCTCCCTGGGTCTTAGTGTCTTTATCTGAAAAACAAAGGGGTTGAACTAGATGAGCTTCTGGCATCTCTTCCGAGTCTAGATCTATGATCCCATGATACAAGATGGTCCTGTTAATCCATGAACAGATATGTATTAGAAATATCCATCATGGACCCCCATAATACTGAATTCCATAAGATGATGGGATACCATAGAGTGAGGCTCCAGTAGACTTTGAATTTGCAAAGTTCTTTAAGTAGCATGGTGTAGTTGGACTCAGAAAGACTTGGGTTCAAATCCCTCCCCATCCTTTTTCTCTTTCCCTCTGTCCTTCCTCCCCTCGTCTCCATGAAGTTACTTAATTTCCTAACCTTCAGGTTACTCATTTGTAATGTTTTTGGGTTTTTTTTGGAGGGGGGAGGGAAGGGCAATTGGGGTTAAGTGACTTGCCCAATGTCACACAGCTAGTAAGTGTTAAGTGTCTGAGGCTGGATTTGAACTCAGGTCCTCCTGACTCCAGGGCTGGTGCCACCTAACTGCCCCCAGGTTACTCATTTGTGGAAAAAAAAAAAGGAAGCAACTGGATCAGGTGACTTCTAATGTCCTAAATGGCTTTAAATTTTTTTTTTTTTTTTTGCTTTTTGGAGGGCAATTGGGGTTAAGTAACTTGCCCAAGGTCACACAACTAGGTTTCTGTTTGTGTGTGTTGTGTCTGAGGCTGGATATGAACTCAGGTCCTTCTGACTCTAGGGCCAGTGCTCTACTCACTGAGCCACCTAGCCACTCAATGGCTTTAAATCTATGATTCCCGTTATGATTTCATCATCCCTGAATTTATCTAAATTCTTCTTGACTGGATTTATTCTTAAGGGGACTCTAGGTGGTCCATCCTTAAACTTTTGCTTTTTATTAAGTTCAGTAATCTTTGATGCAGTAACATTTCATCTGTACTATTTATTTTTTATGTGTATTTATTGATATTTTCTTTTGTACATTATTATAGTTTCCTATGCATTCCTCTCCCTTCCACTCCCCAAGAACCATCCCATATGACAAAAAGTATTTTTCAGTGAGAAAAAAAGTCAGCACAAATGATCCACTTATTGAAAAAGTCTAAAAACATGTGTGATGTGTAACATCTGTGAACTTCCCATCTCCAAGAAGGGGTAGGTTGGAGTAAACTATTTTGATAGTAAACTACCATGATTAAGATAGTAAACTACTATCATTAGTAGTAGTATTAGTAATAGTAATGATTCCTTACTTTGTATATAACACTTTTAACTTTTTAAAGCACTTTAAAATCTGTCATATCACTTAATCTCATAAAATCCTGTGAAGTAGGAAAGATGGGTATTTTATAATTACTATTATTGTTGTTATGAAATTTTATTTTGCATATTCAATTATACTATGCTATTTACTGGGAAAAAGAAAAAATGTAGATGACAAAGTCCTTGCCTTCATGAAGTTTATAGTCTAGAAGAATAGTACACACATATTAATATATAAAACAGACCAGGGTAAGTAGTAGAAAGGTAGAAAACACCACGTTTTGTCAAGTCCAAGGGGAAAGGTTATTACTGATGGGAGGGGGAGTTAGAGTAACAGTGAAGGCTTTGTATTTAAAAAGATGGGCAGGAATTCAACAAGGAAAGAAGAGGAAAGTATTTTTGAGTTACAGGGTCAGAGCAAATGTTCGAAGGTTAGAAAACAGAAAACATTGTGGGGGGCTGATAACAGTCAAGTTTGACTGGACCAGAATGTTGGAAAAATATGGTAGCACCATATTATGCAGGGTTTATGAAGAGACAAAAGATATGACATTTTAATTGGAAGTCAGAATTCAAGGGCTTCAAGACAGAATGCCTGGTGAGGAAATAGTTGTACTTGTGGTGGAGACATTTTCAGGAGTTTGGAAGTGAAAAGGAGGAGAGATGGGATGGTAGCTGAGTGAGGCAGTATTCATAGCAAAGGAATGAAGGAAATTGAGACACAGAGTACTGAAGTAATTTACTCAAGGTCACAAAGTTAGCAGGGGAACTAAGAGAATCCAGATCTGACTTCTACCCAATCTGTAAGGAAGACAATTTCCCCTAGTACCTGGTACAAATAATTGGTCCCTTCTTGTGGCTTCGGTAACATTTTTGACAATCTTGCCTAGTGAAATTTCTCTTGTTTTTCAAAGCTGTAAGGACTTCTCTTCTCCTACTGTACTTTCTTATTCCTGGTGTTCCCCCAAACTGCACCTGTAAAGTTTGACTCCTGGCTGTTTATGTCTAAGTGATATGGATCATTCCAAATGTGGAACAGCCATAAGAAACTTTTTTTAGTGCTCCTTACAGATTTTATTTGACTGTCCAAATTTGTACTTACACATAGACATTTTCCCTTTCCCTTTCCATGAATCTGGCTTAGTACAAAGCACAATACAGTAATAGTCTTGAAAATGGGCAAAGTGAATACCCAAGGGAGTTTTGGAGAGATGCACAGAGATAAGGCAGCTTTCAGATCTTAGCTTGGGATCATTTCTGACTCCTGGGAGTTTTCCTCCTAATATCATCTCTGTCTGAATAAGCAAAATCCCATTCTCTCTTGTGTTTAAAGCAAATAAAGTGCATCTCTGAATATCAGCAGCATGTGGTGTTTAATTTGCATCTCACCAAGGAATACAAGACACAAGGAAGATGAGCTAAAGGGATTTCTAATGGAAACCGAATTATAGTTTCTGAGACACAGAGTTGTGGCCAGAGTAGATCAAGCTGTGATCTTGTTAGCTGTTATAAATTAAGTTAGGTTTATTCCTTTGGCAGGTAAATTCTAGAGGAAAACATTTGGGAAATTATATAGGTGATTTGGTAGGAGGCGCTGTTCCTAAGTTTGTACAATACCGAAAACCTGTTGCAGTGTAGGTGTTAGGATATGGTTTTGTTGAAGCTTATGCAATTGAGTTCCTTGACATATGTAGTAAGTGCTACGCTTCATGCTAGCCATGGGTGCTGGGGCAAAGGAATACAGCCTAGGTCACGTAATGGAGATGAGCTTTGGAGGGTGCACTTTAGCAGATGATTCCAGGAAGGAGTATTTAGGCCAGGTTTGTGCTTTAATCAGTCCTGGTGTGCAGTTGTTAAACCGGGTCATTTTGTGTGAAGTTTATGATGCCATGAGTGGCAGGGCATGGGGGCAAAGAGTAGAACTCATTACCTTTCCTCTCTAAACTTCACCTGCCTTCCCTTTTATTGCAGAGAGAAATGCCATTCTCCCAGTCCCCCCCATCCTTGCAGTCTAGAAGTCATCTTAGATTCCTCATTATCTCTCACTAACCCCCTCATATCCAAGCTCTTACCAAGGCCTGTTGGTTCACCTTTGCAATATCTCTTGAATATACTCCCTTTGCTCCTCTGAAGCTGCCACCATCTGATGTGGGTCCTTATCACCTCACAACTTGATTATTTTAATAGCCTGTCTGTCTTAAGTCTCTCCCCACTCCAATTCACCCTCCATTCAGCCACTAAGGTGATTGTCCTAACACACAGGTCCAATAATGTCATTCCCCTCCTCAATAAACTCCTATCACCTCTAGAGGCAAATGCAAAATGTTCTGTTTGCCATTCAAAGTCCTTCATAAACTAGCCCCTTCCTACCTTTCCAGTCTTCTTCTACCTTACTCCTTGGCACATACTCTCAGGTCCAGTGACAGCCTCTTGGCTATTCTGAGAACAAGAACAAAGCATTCCATTTCTCAGCTCTGGATATTTTCTCTGGCTGGCTCCCATGCATGGAAATTCTCTCTCCTCTGCTCCAGCCAGTGACCTCCCTGGTTTCCTTTAAATCCTAACTAAAATCCTACCTTCTATAGGAAGCCTTCCCTAACCCTACTTAATTGAAGTGCCTTCTTTCTCTTAATTTCTTTCTTTATTTATCCTGTATTTAGCTCACTTTGTATATATTTATTTGCATATTGTCCACCTCCCCCATTAGACAGTAAGCTCCTTGAGGGCAAGGACTGTCTTTTGCCTCTTTTTGTGTTTCCAGTCCTTAGCATGGTTCTGGCACATAGTAGATGTTTAATAAATGTTTGATTGATCGATAGTGTGGTATACTGATGCCAAATTTCTAGTTGGAGAACCTGAGTTCAAATTCTGGCTCTATTTACTATCTGTGTGACCCTGGGCAAGTCATTTAACTCATTTGTGCCTCTGTTTCTTTATTTGTAAAATGAGGATGTTAAGCTATATGACTTTGGATATCTATTCTAGCAGCATGATTTTATGATCTTAAAAGACCAGGGAAAGCTGTGGGAAGTTTGCAATAGTGGCTCTGTGTGTGTGTGTGTGTGTGTGTGTGTGTGTGTGTGTGTGTGTGTGTGTGTCTGCTGAATCTCTGTGAAAGGCAGAAAGAAGCTCATTCTGAGTATCTTTGTTACCCTGGGTGTTTGTAGGTATTCCGCAGGTGGGCCTTGCATTGTTCTAGAATTAAGTCCTAGAGAACATCAAAGAGGGGAACTTAATGGCGAAGACATGTACCACAAATTTAGCACAAGATTCAAATATCTGATCTGTGACAAACTTCAATCTCCTGTCAATTGGAATGATTGCCTTGCAGCGAACATATTCTTCTGTGACACTTTACAGTAAACTTTTCATTGCAGACACCATTTAGGACAAAAGAACACCCATTTGATCACTCAATCCCAAACAAACTCCATAGCAGAATGGTTAAGAAGTTCTTACACAGTGACTTGAATTTTTCTTTTCCTTCCTTCCTTCCTTTCCTTTCTCTTTCTTTCTCTCTTTCCTTCCTTCCTTCCTTCCTTCCTTCCTTCCTTCCTTCCTTCCTTCCTTCCTGTCTTTCTTTCTTTCTTTCTTTCTTTCTTTCTTTCTTTCTTTCTTTCTTTCTTTCTTTCTTTCTTTCTTTCTTTCTTTCTTTCTTTCTTTCTTTCTTGATTCTGATAGATGTGCTCATGATCAGTGAGAAGAACAAACAGAATCAGAGAATTTAGGAGCCAGAAGCTATATTAGAGGTCATTATTTCAACCTTCTCATTTTGTAGTTGAGGATAATGTAAGCAGTAGGAAGGGGAAAGAAACATGAGAAGTACAGATTATCCATACTCACCTAAAAATGAGTTTCCTGGTGTTTGTTATTCTGCCTTTTCTCCAAATAATAATTTATATTTATGAGGTACTTTAAGGTTTGTATTTTCCTCACAACAACTCTTTGAGGAAGGGATTTAAAATATTATTAACCCCATTTTACAGATGTAGTCTCTCTCTCTCTCTCTCTCTCTCTCTCTCTCTCTCTCTCTCTCTCTCTCCTTCTTCTCCCACCCTACTGGGTAGATCAGTGGGCTTTTGCAAGGTCATCTAACCATGGCTGCATGGCTGGTCTCTCAGGCTAAGTCCACTCATCCTATTCCATGATAGGCTAGTGTAATGGTAATAGGAATTTTAAGATCTTCCCTGCTCCTTAATAGGCCGAGGTAAATTTGTGGACCTTCCCTGATTTGAAAATATACTCTGCCCCCTAATAGGCTGAATGTGGTCACGTGGAGCCTATGGTAGGAACCTTGTTTTTCAGGAAGGCACAACTTTTGTTACTTTGTAGTCAAGTGGGTCATGAGGATTGTGATGTTCTCTGACCCTGGAGAAGGCTATGTATATCTCTGAGGTGAGGTTTTGCTTTGGGACTCACTTTGGGAAGAGTTGTGTGATTTGTCCAGATGAGACTCTGGGCAACCATTGAGCCCCCCAGTTTTGAAAGCCCAAATGTTGGTGCTTCTGTTTCTGGTGACTAACTGTAGGTATGTAATGGCCAGACAGCTGGAAGCCCTGTCTGTTGGTCTGCTAAATTATGTTATTTTCTCTGTCTGTTTGTAACTTGTCTGTATTCTCTAAAGTTCAGGGTGCTGAGTTTTCCCCCCGAGCTGAGTAAATGATATATGTTTGATTAAAGTAAGATTGTTAACCCTTTTTGAGTTGCTTTCCTTTAGAAAAGCAGATCACCTAGCTGTGTGACCTTGGGCAAGTTACTTAACCCCAATTGCCCTCCAAAAAGCAAAAAACAAAAACAAAAACAAAAACAAAGCAGATCAAAGAACTAGACAGCCAGGACAGAGAACATCACTGTCTGTTAGCGCCTCAGTCTTGTCCTGACTTCACTGGTGCCCCGAGTCCATTCTCTGTATCACAAGTCTCCAACATTTTTCCCTCTGATTCTGGTGATCAATTCTACTGTAAGTGTAAATTAAATAGCTTAGAGAAACTGTGTCATTTACTCTCTTTTGCCACGCTGAAACAAACTCAGACTGTACAATTCTTAGAACTCCTAGGTCCAGATTAATCTTATATTTGGGGGACTTCTGGAGACTAGGAGAGTGGTGGTTTGTAGCTGCATGATGCTTTCTTAGGTAGGTGGCTTTATTATTTTATTATGCACTGTATGATAGCTATTCTGTACTATTTGTTTACTTATTGTTCCTATGCTAAGAGTGAAAACAGAGGTATATCTAACTGTGTGTTTGCTACTAAGAAGAGCCCATTTTCTCATGAAATAGTCACAGGACTACAGAGTGTTTAGAAAAGGATGGGGGCTAAGAGCTTATTTTTATTGGGTAAATTCACAAAGCTACACCTCCTCCTGCCCCTGTAGTATATGAGACAGAAAGAGAAAAAGAGAGACAGAGACAGACAGACAGACAGAGAAACAGAGACAGAGAGAGAGTCACTGACTCTTTCAGGAATTTCCCCAATACTTCTATTCCAACAAGATAGGCACAAAGCACCAGAGTAGCCATGGGACTCCCCAGTGCCTATTAATGCTACTCAGGGATTAAAGGGATTAAGAAATTTTGGTGTAGAGGGATAAAGTAATTTGTCCAAGGTCATAAAATGAGTAACTATTATAGCCAGAATTCAAACCCAGGTCCCTCCTGACTCTAAGTCTAGTATTCTTTCTAGTATACCATGTGACCCCTCCTAAACTAAACTATGTTGTATAACAGTCAAGCCTTTGCCATATTCTCTGTTTTAGTTACTACCTTCTATCTTTTTAAATCACAATTCAAAGCTTACTGAATAATTGTACTGTTTGTATAAGGAAAGGGTTTAGGAAAGAGCCAAAGAGAACATGTAATTAATGGTAACTCTATCATTTGGACCAATATTTAGTTTTAAGGCTAATTAGGATTTACATATTAATTCATAAGAATTTCCTAAATACAAACTATTGTGTTCAACTGTGCTATGTATAATGAGACATAAAAAGCATAAGATCACCTCTGGCTTCAAGCAGTTTATAATATGGCTCAGTAAACAACAACGATGAAATATGATACATAATTAAGCCCAAAATTGTAGAGTTCAGAGTAGCACTAGAGTAGTCTGAGATACAGGACTTAGGGTAATGGAAGAGAAGGAAGCAAATACTACTACTGCTACTGCTACTACTACTACTACTACTACTACTACTACTACTACTACTACTACTACTACTACAATTACTGTGACTAGTACTACTGCTACTGCTATTACTACTACTACTTCTAATACTAGACATTTAGATAGTGCTTTAAGTTTACAATATAGATTATCTCATTTTTTCTTTTTTCCTTTTTGGAGGGGGGAAGGCAGGGCAATAGGGGGTAAGTGACTTGCCCAAGGTCCTATGGCTAGTAAGTGTTAAGTGGCTGAGGTCAGATTTGAACTCAGGTCCTTTTGTTTCAAGGGCCAGTGCTCTATTCACTATGCTACCTAGCTGCCCCTAGATTATCTCATTTGAACTTCACAACAGCCCTATGTGATGTAATATAGATATTGTCCTCATTTTATGAAGGAAAAAATGACACCAAGAGAAGGTAAGCTCCTTGATCATGGCCAGAGGGCTAGTAAGTACCAGAAGTGGAATTTGAACCTTGGTCTTCAAAATTTTTTTCAAGTTAAATTTTATTTTATTTGTGAATCCACAATTCTTTTCCTTTCACCTGCCTCCTCCCCACTTCCATGCCCTCGCCTCATATTAACTGAGAAAGCCAGAAAAATCAAACCCACATTACAGTCAAACATAGCCAAGCAAAGTAATTTTCCATGTTGTCCATGTCCAAAAAAAGGGAATATGTCTCAGTTTGTAATCTGAGTTCATCACCTCTCTATTAGGAGATATGTAACAAGTTTCATCTTGAGGCTTCTGGAATTGCGGTTGGTCATTGTGTTGATTAGGACTCCTATGTGCTTCAAAACTGGATGTCTTTACAATATTGCTGTTATTGTATAAATTGTTCTCCTGGCTGTGCTCACTTGACTCTGCATCAGTTCATGCAAGTCTTTCTATGTTTCTCTGAAGACTCCATCATCTCTTATAGCACATTAATATTCTATCATATACATATAGATTGGCTTTTTAGGCCATTTCCCAATTGATGGGTACCTTCACAATTTCAATTTTTTTTACCACCACGAAAGAACTGCAAAAATATAAATATTTTGTGCATATGGGTTCTTTTCTTCTTACTTTGACTTCTTTGGAACATAGAGCTAGTAGTGATATCATTGGGTAAAAATATATGCAAAATTTAGTAGTTTTTTGGGCATAGTTGACCACATTGCTTTCCAGAATGGTTAGATCAGTTCACAGCTCTATCCCAGAGTATTAATGTACCTCTTTCCCCACAGCCCCTCCAGCATTTGCTATTTTCTTTTTTTTTTTTAACTTTGCCAATCCAATGGGTATCAGGTAGAACTCCAGAGTTGTTTTAATTTGAATTTTCCTATTAGTGACTAGAGCATTTCTTCATGCAGCTATCGATAGCTTGGATTTCTTTCTCTGAAAACTGCTTATTCATATACTTTGACTATGTATCAATTAAGGAATGGCTTTTATGCTTAAAAATTTAAAGTGGTCTTCTATATATCCTAGAAAGGAGACCTTTATCAGAGAAACTTGCTTGCTCCTGTTTTACATGCTTCTCTTGTAATTTTAGCTGCATTGTGAACCCTGGTCTTCCCTCCAATCCAGGGCTCCATTTTGATTAAATTAGTTCTTCTATATAGATCTGACATTTTGAGAGGAGCATAACATCTTTCAGGCCTCTAGAGTCACATTTCATATGTGAGAAAAAGAATTTAATAAGGAATTAGGACTGGAGACGAACCTTGAAGGATGTACAGGTTTTATATAGACAGAAAAGAGAAGGAAAGGCATTTCAGGTAAAGCAATCACCAAGCAAAGGCTTAACAGTGAGAAAAAGCATGGAACACTGGGGCAATTAGGAGCCTACACTGATTAGAGGTTATGTGTCAGGAAATTGTGAAAAGCCAGGTCAGAGATGAAGTGGAAAGGATGCTGGGCTGGGAGTCAGAAGACCCGAGTTCAAACTCTGCTTTGTAATTTGTAATGGCTATGGAAGATAAGCTCCCTGAGGACAGGGACTTTAGCACAGTCCCTGGCACATGGTAAGCACTTAATAGATGCTTGTTAACTAATTGACAGCCTCTATAGATTCTTTGCCTCTCCTGGAAAAAGGGGGACTGCATACCTACTTTTTAAAATTTTTATTTTTTTGCATTTTGGAGGGGCAATTGGGGTTAAGTGACTTGCTCAATGTCACACGGCTAGTTTTTGTGTTAAGTGTCCAAGGCCGGATTTGAACTCAGGTCCTCCTGACTCCAGGGCTGGTGTTCTGCGCCACCTAGCCACCCCTGAAAACCTACTTTCCACTGTCTGAAGCATTGTTTTAAAGAAGGTATTTTGCAAACTGCAAAGTACTATACGTGATTTATTATTTCTCTTTGATAATGCATATTACAAAACTAATTCCCTTGTCAAAAGGTTTGGGGATCATAGTGAAAGGTGCTCTGAGAAACTGGTGAAGATTGAGATTTCCTGTTGAGTGTGAAGCTGGAATCCAAATAAGAGGTGAACATAAGTAATTTAAAACAGTCATTGTCAGGGAGAGGGCAATCTAGCAGTCTCATTGTAATTCAATGCAACAGTCACCATGCTGGGTGTGTATTGGCCTGGGACAGCAAGATTGGGATTCTGTCAGCTGTTGATGGGTCACATCATCTCTTTGAGCTGTACTCCACCGAGGCATCATGCCAGTTTTGATGCTCCCCTAAAAGTAAACAGAGGAATCTCTGCAGATATTTAAGATTTTGAAAAAAATGACATTTCATGGCAATAGCTAAGAATGTGCCGAATCTGTGATGGGCAATTATAAGAATGACATTTTATTTAAAGGGATGATTGTTCAGAGTAGGGCATCTGTACTTTGTGGATCGCTGAAAGTGGAAAGGTTGGTTTATGGGCACATGGAGTAAAGGGGAAAAAAAAGGAAGGAGGCAGCAACAGAGAGGGGGAGAAACGGAAAGAAAGGGAGGGAGAAAAAAAGGGAGAGAGAGGAAGTGGAATAAACTCGAATGTGGTCAATATAATTTTATTTGCTTTATTAATCCTGAGTGTGGTGCCAATATGTCTGGGTTCTGTGGCTCCCTGGCTGCACTGTCACACGGTGTGTGATCAATCCTCACTCCCATGAAATGAGCCGCCCACTAGAAGGAAAACATCACTAGAATCATATGACATTTCCATAAAAATCTCAGCATTAAACCAGGCCATATTTTGATGTAGTTTTCTCAGTAGATTTGAATAGTCCCAGTGCTACACAGCCCTGGGAAGAAGTCAGACCTCTGTATCCTGATTGCTTGTTTCTTAACTGAAATATATCCCATTTCCTTGTCACTGAGCCAGCATGACCAAGAAAAAGACATGGGCCTTGGGGTATTCCTTTGAATTGATCTACCCTGTTTCCAAATGCATGTGGTCTTTCCTTTTCCAAGAAAGGAAAAGTGAGTGGTGGATGCCTGTCTATGTAGATTGTTTGGGGAATGGGTCTGGAGGTGGGAGAGGGAGATGATGCTAGGTGATCAAATTGGTCCTCATGTAGATTAGAGGTTTTCAGACTAGAATGCATTTGTCCAAACTACTTGTGTGCTATTTAATACATGAGAAGTCCAAAGGTCCAGCTCTGAATTCTGGCACTGCTACTCTCCTATGTGAGTTTGAGAAAATTAGTTCATTTCTCTGCTCCTCTTTCTTCACCTGCAAAATAAGATGTGGACTAGAGGACCTCTAAGGTCTTTCCCAACTCTAAATCCTATTCTTCAGTAAGTCTTTTAATTCTAAAATTTAACTGAAACTTACATCCCAATTCGGCATCATGAGATGCCCCCCTGGCAGCTAGGTCCCACTTCTGCCACCTGGGGCTGCACACCTTTCTGGTTTCCTCTTGTCTCCTTCCAAAAATACAAAAAGCACAGGTAACCCCATAGACTGTTGGGGAAATGGCTAATTACTTTGGAGATAGTCCAATCCTACCTATCTACTTTCCTGGATTCCCCTAACTGCTCACTAAATCAGAGGTTACTGAGGAAACATTCTGCAGACTGTTTCTGTATTACTTACATAGTGACAATTCTGGAAGTTTAAGGAGGCTCTGTGGAGCCAGGATTTTAAATAAGTAGGAGTCTCTTGTAATTAAAATAATTTTGAATTAAAATTGCCACTTCAGTAATTGCTTTTATATTATAATATTTACTACCAGTACCACTGTGTAACTTATCACATTAATTACAGTTGGAAAAAAGTTAGGTGATGAATAATTAATACAATGTGATAACCAAGGAGCATGCCGCTTTGGAAAGAGAGCCAGAAAGAAACTGTCGGAACCAACTTCCCCTCCTACCCTACCCCCTCCAAGCCCTGTTAATGAGAGCCTAGTAGTCTGACAGCCATGTGCTCGAAGGTGATACCCCTGCTATTGATCACCTGCTGTTATCAGAGGTCAAGGGGAAAATTTCTCTTTGGCCTTGTCAGTGAGGCACCGGAAACAGATCAGGAATTCTCATCAGTGGCAGCTGGGTGAAGCTTTCACTTTATTAAAACAGACAGTTTCCTCAGCCTAAGTAATTCAGCAAAGCATAAATTAGAAACAGCTCCAAAGGGTCAGTGAAATTCTGGTGCAGCAGTCCAAGCTTCATAAAAAATGTAAGGCTGATATTTTCCATAAGCACATACAAGGTTAGAGGGAAGAGAGCACAGCAAGGGGTGGAGGGAGCATTTCTGCAAAGCAGTTTCCTGGGTACACACAAACAGCCAAACCACTTCCCTATCACTTGCCAAATAAAATCCATCGAGGCAATACACACCCACACCCACATACACACCCACCCTCACACATATACACATACACAGGCTGTGGTTTTTGTCATTATTTCTTGAAGAGGACCATGACATCAGGGAGAAGATGCCATGACTTGCAAGGGAATTGGATTTAAGTGAAGGAGGGCTCCTCTGGAGCCATCTGGATCCAGTGGCAGGACATAGATCAGGATGACTGGAGATGGCTCTGGATGCAGTGGGAGACTTTGGCTTTTTAAAGTTAAGGTCTTCCCTAGGTCTCAATTTGAAGCAAAACTCATTCAGTAATTAAGGCTAGGTAAGAAATGAGATAAAGAATGGTCTCTTTTACCTAGCCCCCCCCCAATCAATCTGGGAGGAGAAGACCCTAAGGGTTTCTGGCCAAAACAGAACCAATTGCTATTTACGCTCACTCTGAGCCAATAAAGGCCCAAACAATGACCAATGAGGCTTAGCTGGGACCTATTGTTGACCAATCAGGGAGAGCCAGGGTGATTTGGGTTTAAAGCAAATGGAGGATGAAGGGCCATATTTTGTGCTGAACTAGGACAATTTATCCCAATGCTTGAACTGGGAGGGAAATAAAGGAAATCAAGTGTCTTCATAGTCTCTTAAAAAGATGTAAGACAGAGGTTTCAAGCTCATCTGCAAGTTCAACCAGTGAAACTCCTTAGAGTGGCTGAACCAGATTAAATTATAATTTGGAACTGTTTAATAAAATAAATAAAATACAATACAATAGAGATAATGTTAATTTATGGTTTTCTAATATTTTTCTAATATGTATTATTTTTTTGTTGTTCAGTCATGTCTGACTCCTCTTGGCAAAGATCTTAGTTGCCATTTCCTTCTCCAGCTCATTTTACAGATGAGGAAACTGAGGCAAATAGGGTTAAGTGACTTATCTAGGGTCACACAGCTAGTGTCTGAGATAAGATTTGAATTTAGGAAGATGAGTCTTCCTGACTCCAGAAACAGTATACTGTGCCACCTAGCTGCCTTATGTATCATACTTTATATGGAGCTTCATAACAGCCCTATTAGGTATGATCTTAATTTTACAGAAGGAGAAACTGAGACCAAGAGAACATAAGGGTCTTCTTGATGGCCAGAGGACTAGTAAGTATCAGAAATGGAATTTGATCCTTGGTCTTTAAAAATACATTTTTTCTTTTTTTTTTGCTTTTTGGAGGGCAATTAGGGTTAAGTAACTTGCCCAAGGTCACACGACTAGGTTTTTTTGTTTGTGTGTGTGTTAAGTGTCTGAGGCCAGATCTGAACTCAGGTCCTTCTGACTCCAGGGCTGTTGCTCTACTCACTGTGCCACCTAGCCAACCCCAAAATACATTTTTTTAAAAAAACAAGTTAAAATTTTATTTTCAAATCCAATTCTTCTTAACCTCCTCTGTCATCCTCTCTGTGTTCCCTCCCCACACTAATGGAGAAAGCCAGAAAAACCAAAATCCATGTTATAAACATGTGCCCAGAGACCTGCAGGGATCTGTTTCTTATTGGAGTTTGATACCAATCATGAAAAATACCTGTTTCAAAAAAACATTGCTAAGGTGGCAGCTAGGTGGCGGGGTAGATAGAGTGCAGGGATTGGAGTCAGGAAAACTTGATTTAAAATCTGGTTTCAGGCACTAGCTGTGTGACCCTGGGCAAGTCACTTAACCTCTGTCTCAGTTTACTTATTTGTGAAAAGAGGATAAGACTAGCATTTACCTTCCCAGGGTTATTTTAAGGATAAAAGGAGCTAACGGCTGCACAGACCTCTGAGCGCTGCATAAGTGCTGGTTATTATTATTATTATTATTTATTATTATTATTATTATATATAACACCAGCAGAGAAAACTGTAAACTTCATGCGGACAGAGACTATGTTTTATGTGATTCTTTAATATCCTCCCTAGGGCCCAACATAGCACTGAACACAAGGGAGTCACTCAGCAAACCCCCATTTAGCTTCACACGAATCCAACTGAACAGAAGAGTGCTGAGCTCCCAGGATCTCACATAGTCAGAATGTACAGGGGAGGCAGTTCCCTGTATCTCTCTTAACACTTACCCTCATTGCCAACTTCCAAAACCGAAGTTTGGGTTCCTCCAAAGTCCCCTGAAAGTATGCTTGATTGGGTTAGACCTATTCAATATGACATTTCATAGATAAAGCCTGCCCCCTCCCCCAAAAGCTACTGGGATTTCCTTAAGATGGCTTTTATCTAAGAGCAATTCTTTAGCAAATGGATACCCCATTGGCCTTTTGATTAAGACCTATTTTCTAGTGCTTTTCTCTGTCATGAATTTAAAAAAAAGATGATATTATAATGACTTAAAGTAGAAAAGTGATGCCTGACAAACAGCATCTGCAGTGAAATAACATCTAGGCTATTATACTGCTTGAAATTTTGCAAAGCATCTTTGTACTCTTCAAGGTTAGGCAATAATATTCTAGACAAAATGACAAGTGAGAAAATTAATTATAATTAATCACAGATCTGGCAGTTTGGAAGACCTAGTAAGTCATGCTTCAGGTTAGGAAAGCCATATATTAAATGCAATGTAATACAACAGACATTGTGATGGAAAAAGACAAAAACAAAGAAGAACAAAATATCTTCCTGGTCAATTACAAAGCTAAAATCTTCAAGGTTAAAATACTGTCATTTAGAGCTTGAGACCAGCTGCGAAATAAGTCTTTATGCAACCATTTCCCAATGAAATAAAACCTGTTTACATCTCAGCACCTAAAACATATGCCATCCAATTTAGAATCCCAGAGTTATCATGTGAGTCAAATAGGACTTCTATAAAAAGAAAAAATGCCAAATTACTTTTCAGCCCAGGTGTACAGAATGAATTTACTGACGGGACTCTAGCATATCCAAACTAGCTGAGTTCTGGCAATCTTATGTTGCATCCTATTACACATGGACAATGGCATATTGAAAGACGCTATTTTAGGGAAAGAAAGAGGGTTTTGCTGATCACGTTGCACTTAGTGAAGATCTTCCCTCTCCTCCTGGAGGTTTAGTGACGACAGCAGTATCTACAAATGGAGACTCCATTTGGCCAGATGCCTCTTCCTCGTCACCGTTTCATTCTTCTGCTTGGAGCTCAGTGACAATTGATGAGATAGCAAAAAAGACAGTGAAGTTGCCCTCAAGCCCCCAGATCTGAGGGGCCCCTCAACTTCATTTTGCATTGCAAATGGCATCCTAATGACTCTTATTACAGGGTTCCTTCCAGTCCCATGACAAATAAATGCAAAAGTAATAAAATTCCTTTAGGGAGCAATTCTTTTCCTTTACTGCTATGTTTTGCTTTTGCTTGTGGGGCATATTCTTTTTAGAGCAGTATCATACCACAGACAGGCCAGCTCAGCTTCTGCTCTAGCATTTTCTGGTGCTGGGCTCTGCCCCGGGCCCTCTTCTCTTCTCTCACTACATTATTTTATTTGATGACCTCATCAGCTCCTGGGAATTCCATTTTCATTTTGACGCTCATGCTTCTGAGATCTGCTTTTCTAGCACTAGCTTCTCTCCTAACCTCCAGACTCACATCTTGAGCTGCCTATGGGACATGTCCCATAGACCGTATTAAATTCATTGTGTCTAAAATGTAATTTATTTTCTTTACCCCCAAACCTTTTCCTTTTCAGAGCTTCCCTATTACTGCTGAGGGTACCATCAACCTCTGGGTCATCCAGGCCCACAATCCAGGTGCCGTCCTGGACGACTCACTCTCTGTCTTACCCTTATATCAAGACTTTTGTTATTTACATGCATAATATCTATTGTTACATCATTTCTTCTTTCTTCTGACACTACCATGACCCTTATCACTTCACACACTAGACTGCTGGTTGGTCTCCCTACTTCAAGTCTTTCCCCACCCAAGTTAATTCTCTGCTCAGCTGTCAAAATGATTTTAATGCACAGGTCCCAATATATCACCCCTCTCCCCACTCTCATTCGATGAACTCCAGTGGCCATACCTCCAGACTTAGATATAATGCCCTGTTTGACATTCAAAGCCCTTCATCACAGGGCCCCACCTTGCCTTTGTCTTCTTACATCTTACTTAGCCCTCTGCACTCTGTAATCCAGTGACACTTGCCTTCTTGCTATTCTTTATGTAAGACATTCCTTCTTTCTCCTTGAAGTGTTTTCATTGGCAGTCTCCCATGCTTGGAATGCCCTCCCTCCTCATCTCTAGCTCCTGGTTTCCCTAACTTCCTCCTGCATGTTGTCTCTCCATTAGATGGTGAGCTCTTTGTGATAAGGGTCTGTCTTTTGCCTTTCTTTGTACCTCCAGTGCATGTGTGTAGGTGCTTAATAAATGCTGGCTGACTGTCTTTAAATAGTGAAAATCTTCTATCATTAGAAAGTACTAGAGGAGGTGGCTAGGTGGTGCAGTGAGTAGAGCATTGGCCCTGGAGTCAGAAGGACCTGAGTTCGGATCTGACCTCAGACACTTAATGCACACACAAATAAAAACCTAGCCATGTGACCTTGGGCAAGTTACTTAACCCCAACTGCCCTCCAAAAGGCAAAAAAAAAAAAAAAAAGAAAGTACTAGAAAGAGCAGATGAAAACAGGTGGATGCCCACTGGTGATGAAGTTTCCATTAGATGCCTACTAGATAGATAGATTCCTAAGCCAGATGAAGGCTGCTCTGTTGTTCTCTTTTTCTGTTCAATATTCTCCAAACATACTTTCTTATTACAAATTTTGTTACCAGAGGTAGAAACAATATAGAAGGCACAGGGATGCATTCCAGGATGTCAGAAAAGGGAGTTACACCATACAAATCATAATACTAAGGAAAGCAATGTCAAATATTTCAGGAGACATCAAATATGCACCTGGGAGTCTTGTGGCTGACTGAAGGGTTAAGGGGTAGGGGGTATATATGTGTGTGTGTGTGTGTGTGTGTGTGTGTGTGTGTGTGTGTGTAGAGAGAGAGAGAGAGAGAGAGAGAGAGAGAGAGAGAGAGAGAGAGAAACAATAAAAAACTATACTAAGGGAGGATATAGAAAAATGAGACTTATTGGGCTGATCTGTGCTAGGGAAAGAAGCCTGCAAATGTGATCTGCTGTGCCTAGCAGTACACTGATTATAGGCCTCCCTTCACCTAACCATGGGTAATAATCCTAAGGGACCCCATCCTATAAAATCACTTTAAAAGGGCTAACAATGTGTACTACAACCAATATTGCAAAAACAAATAATTTTTAAATATTTAAGAACTCTGATCAATACAATGATTCACTGTGACTCCAGATGATAAACAATGCATGCTCACCTCAGAGGTGAGGGGATAATGAATGGGTAGGATGAGAAAAGCATTTTTCAACAGGTCCTATGTAGGAATTTGTTTTGCTCGATTATGCTTATTTGTTATAAAGGTTTTGTTTTCCTTTGGGGGAAGGGAAGGTAGGAAGAAGGGAAAAAATGCTTGATAATTGAAAAAAAAATTAAAAAAGAGGCTAAATCAGATTTACCTTTAAGGACGGCCTAATATATTCTGTGATTTCAAGGTATACTTACCCCCCAAATTTCTCCCTTCTTACTTGCAATTTTTTTAAAGTAATTGGGGTTAAGTAACTTGCCCAAGGTTACATGGCCAGTTTTTTTTTTTTTTTTTGTGGGTGTTAAGTAACTGAGGCTATAACCCATCCCAGGTCCTCCTGACTCCAGGCTGGTGCTATTACTCATGGTGCCACCTACCCGCCCCTTGCAATTTTTTTAAAAAGAGAAACAAGGCCAACTTCGTTACCAGGGGGCTATGTTCCTAAAGGACTTGTTAATTGATATCAGCCTCATTATCTTGGTCAGTAATGAACCGACAGTGTCCAGGGGTTATTTTGTAAGTTCTCCTTTACCCCAACTTCATTCCAAGTGACTCCTGGGGCAAGTCAGTCATGTCAAGTTATCTTTGGTACTCCTGTTGCCATTGCTTATTGCCTCAAGAAAAGATGTGTTGGTAGATTTCATCTTGTTAAGAGCTATGGAATCTGGGTTCCATAGTGTGGCTGCGAGAGCAAAACTTGGCCCTCATTTTGGCATGTTAATGAGTAGTTAATACTGTTCCAGCTGGAGGAAAAAAAACACCATGAAACATAATTCTTGGGAAATAATGCAAGTTCACTCTCCTAATCACAACAAGATGTTTCAATAGCACTAGTACACTTTCAAATTCTCTGTCTGCTTCTGTTTTAAGTATAGACAACAAAAGGAAGAGACTTGAAAGCCCATGTTTAAGGATCTCAAAATCTGCTTCCTCAGATAGAACCAAGGATGGATGGAATCAAGAACTCCCTAGCTGGATAGCTTCATATCTATGTGCAGCTGAGATGGAATTGGGTAGGACGGAATCCTAGAAGCGCCAGTACTCTGGGGGAAGGTAAAATCTGACGGTCTTGGCTCCTACTTAAGAAGCCTTGATGCTTCTCTATTACCTTTAAGATAAAACACAAATTCTTCAGCTTAGGTTTGGCATTTAAGACTTTTGACAGTATGGCCTCAGTCTGCCTTTCTGGGCTTCCATCCTATCACCTTCCCTTATCCCTATGCATACTGCAGTCCAGACAAACTTGGCTACTTTCCATTCCCTGAACTGTACTTCCTAATTCTATGCATTTGCACAGTCTCCACTCCAGCTCTCACTGTCTGGAAGACTTTCCTTCCTCACCTTTATCCAAACCCTTTGGGCTCCCTCCTCCTCTTCAAATAATTATGTAATTTCTTATCTGTTTATATGTTGTATCCAGCATCCCTACCTTCCCTCCCAATACAATGTAAGCTTATTGAGGTTAATCCTTGGCCCTCACCACAGTGCCCTGAAACATAGCATTTAAAATATCTGTTGGATTGGACCAGATTTATGCAAAAGGAATGGTATTGTAGTAAAAAGAGACCAAGAAGGGTGGCTAGGTGGCGCAGTGAATAGAGCGTCGGCCCTGGAGTTAGAAGGACCTGAGTTCGGATCCGGCCTCAAACACTTAACGCACACACAAACAAAAACCTAGCCATGTGACCTTGGGCAAGTTACTTAACCCCAATTGCCCTCCAAAAAGCAAAATAAAATAAAATAAAATAAAAAGAGACCAAGAAATGCAACTTGAAATAGCTGAAGGAAATGGGAGAGTAAGTCTCTAGTGCTGGGTTTGGCTTGTTCTTGGCTATGTAAGAACCATGTTCATTTGTGCTTAGATCCTAAGTCATGCAGGAAGGAGGAAATATTGACAAACCTTATCACAAATGGCTACTTATGTCTTCAAAGGGAAAGAATTTTTTTTTACCATTCTAAATGGCTATCCTGGATTTTGAAATGGTGAATGTTTGATAGATAGCATAGAGGATAATGATCAAAAGGAAGAAATGACCTAAGTTTTCAGGGTATTGGTCAAATATATCAAGAGTTATAGCTAGCAAAGACAGTCCTTGTCAGAAGTCAAACATTGCTGACCCTTTGTTGATATGTTTTATTCACATTTGGAAGTTTAATTGGAGAGCAGAACAAAGAGGTCTCGATTCAATTAAGGGAAAATAACAGACTGACAAAGGGCAGACAAAAATCAGCAACCCCTTTACACGCTGTTGTTAGAATTTAAAGCATGTTTCTGCTGACCTTTATGACTATAAACCTGGAATGCACTAGAGAAGGAAGGCCAATTCAATTTTGTTCATATAAATGTTATACAGGCAGAGGTGGGGACACCAGAAGACCATGGGCATATCCAGTCAGTCAGTCAACAAGCATTTATTAAGCACCTATTATATAAACTAGGTGCTGAGCTAAGTACTAGAGATATAAAGGGGAAAGATGGTTCCTGCTCTCAAGTATCTCACTGTTTAAAGAGAAGAAATGCAGTTAACTGTGTACATACAGGGTAACATTATAGGCAGGTTAAATTTGGAATAACCTTAGAGGAAAAAGATTCTTTTTTTTTTTTTTTTTGCTTTTTGGAGGGCAATTGGGGTTAAGTAACTTGCCCAAGGTCACACGGCTAGGTTTCTGTTTGTGTGTGTATTAAGTGTCTGAGGCTGGATCCGAACGCAGGTCCTTCTGCTTCCAGGGCCGGCACTCTACTCACTGTGCCAACTAGCTGCCCCAGAAAAAGATTCTTAAAGATTAAGAAGTACTGGAAAAGGTGTCTAGTAGAAGATAGGGCTTTAGCTAAGAAGTCAGGCAAGCTAGGAGGCAGAAATGACAAGGGACAGAGTTCCAGGCATGGGGGACAGCTAGCAAAAATACTTCGATTAGGAAGATGGAGTATTTTGTCTGAGAAACAGCAAATATTCTGTGTCGCTGGATCCCCGAGTACATGGATGTAGAGGTGGGGTGGGGCATAGGGTATAAGAAGACTGTAGGAAGCAGGAAGGTGCCAGGTTATGGAGGGTTTTATAAGCCAAACAGAAGATTTTTATGTCTGATCCTGAAGGTAATCGGGAGCCATAGAAGTTTACTGAGTAGAGGGATGACATGGTCAAACTTGTGCTTTAGTGGATCAATTTGATAGCTGGAGGAAGTTGGACTGGAGTGGGGGAAGACTTGCGACAGGGATACCAACTACCAAGCAATTGCAATAGCCGTGCAGGGAGAAAAAAACAACCACTATCTTCTAGTGTCAGTCAGCCTTGACCTATCAGAATGATCAACTCAGAACCGGAAGGAACCTTGAAGGCCATCTTGTACAATCTGTCATTTTACACATGAGGAATCTGAGGCCCAGGGAGGCAAAGCAATTTGCCCAAAGTCACACGGGTGATCACTTGATAACTAGCAGCAATATAGGAATGTTAACACCTGGGTCAGTACTAGATCTAGCTGTTGTCTCTCTTTCCACAAGGACAAAGGATTACAGGTACAGTCTATTTTAGACTAACTTGCTGACTGGTGCTTGAATTGAAGCAGGGACCCTAAGGAAAACAGGGATCCACATCCTGACGCTGTTACTTCAGGCTATGAGAAGAGATGAGCAGTGGGTAGAAGGAATAAGAAGAGGGAAAAAAAGATCAATGACAAGAATTGGTTCTATGGTATATAATACAAGCCTATCACAGTTCTGTGGGGGGCAAAAATCAAAGGGATTTCAGCTCAGGAGGTGGGTGGTATAGCTGGTAAACTGATTTCATCACCCAGATACAAGGATCGAAATCCAAAGCCTTTGTTGATTGCTCTCTGGGGAAAAAAAGGGATTAAAAATGGTATGAAAATCTAATAGTGGCTAATTCAACTGAATAAGCAATTGGTTGTACATGAAGACAGAGGATAGATCAGGCACTTAGCAGGTTAAGACTGAGAGGCATTCATAGATGTGTGTGGGAGAAAGGTTAGGGCATGGAAGCTCATTTCTATTATTCATTTGCATGAATGCCAACAACACAGAAAAAATAGTTGGAAGGGGATTAGTTTGCTCCAGCTTTGCAGGGCACATTAACCTTTCGACAGGAGGAGGTGAGCTCATTTGGCTCTCAAATGGAGTAACTAAACAGCTAAGAGCCAAGTGTTGCTGACACACTTACTGAAGTCTATTTCTGGAAGGATACTTGAAGGATTGAATCACTGGTAGGCAGTGTGAAGGGGACGGTCTTCAAGGGAATCATGAAGATCCCATCCTCTAAGTTCTGATAATTGGAGCTACCAATCAATCAATAACATCAAGTCCCCACTATGAGCCAGGCACTAGAAATACAAAAACAGGCAAAAGGTAGTTCCTGCCCTCAAGAAGCTTACAGTCTAATGGGGAAAGAACGTGCAGACAAATAAATACAAAACAAGTCCTATATGGGGCAGCTAAGTGGTACCATGTGTAGAGTGCTAAGCCTGGAGTCAGGAAAACTCGCCTTCCTGAGCTCAAATCTGGCTGTAGACACTTATTAGTTGTGTGACCCTGTGTAAGTCACTTAACCTTTAATTCTTCATCTGTAAAATGAACTGAAGAAGGTAATGGCGAAACACTCCAGGATCTTTGCCGAGAAAACCCCAAATGGGGTCACAAAGAGTCAGACATGATTGAAAACCACTGAAGAGCAACATCAGCAAGCTATATACTGGACACACAGGAAATCATCAACAGAGGGGAGGAACTGGAAGTAAGAGAGATTGGGAGAAGACTTTCTGTAGAAGCTGAGAATTTAGTTGGGACTTAAAGGAAGCCAAGGAGGTCAGAAGTCAGGGAGGAGGAGGCAGAAGATCTGAACTTAGAATCAGAATTAGCTCTAATGTAGGTAAATTTATATTGTGGTATTGAAGAGGGAAGGTGGGAAGAAGGAAGATAAGTTGAGAGGAGTAGGATCAGACACTTTCATTAGATACCAAATGGATTGGGGAGAGGAAAGACTGGCAGGACTATATGGAAAATTGGGCTGAAAACACTGGAAAATGAAATAGAAGTCTATCTGCTAAAGAGGCATGAAGTACTTTACTGAGAACACCTAGTGTTGCGTACTTGACTAGTCAAAAGACCTCAATACGATTATCAGATGTACCACTGCTTTCTAGCTAGCTGTATTTACGACTGTGGGCATGTCACTTCCTCTTGCTGAGTGACAGTTTAGGCATATGCAAAAGTGGCATATATTTGGACTGAAGTCTATTTCTGGAAGGATACTTGAAGGATTGAATCACTGGTAGGAACTCATAAGGTTCCAACAATTATTAAGTGCTTATTATATGCTCTATTATGTACCAGAAACCATATCAGGCATTGGGAATAAAAGAACAAAAATAAAGTAAGTTAATGCACTTAAGTTTCAAATTCCCTGCTTCTATTCTAAGTAGATAACAAAAGAAGGGGACATAAAGTATACTTAAAGTTAAGTACAAAATATATCACATATTATAAGTATAAAAATATAACAAAATTAATATAATTATAAAACAAAACATTATAATAAAATACAAAATAATAACCTACATTTTATGGAATCAATTAACCACCCAGGTGGAGGCTGACAGAAAGCTCAGAAAAACTGAGATGACAAATATTTATTCCATTCTACACATAGGTTATCAATTTAAGTAAAAATGCAACCAAAGGAGTCGAGTTTTTAGGTTTAAAAAATGTGTTGGTTTGGTGTAATTTCCCCCTTTTTTTTGGCCCCTTATGCTTAACGAAAAGATATTAGTAGGGATGATACATTTGAAGGAAGTAGTCTCTATTGGATGAAAAATTACAATGCTAAGGCATTAGGATTGCATTTTTGTTTCTTTTTAAAAATAGTAATCTTTTTTATTTGTAGTTGAGTTTCCTTTAGGCCCATTTGAGCTCCTTTCAGGCCTTATTGAGAACAGGATAACCAGATTTGTAAATGGGAATAGGGGAGATGGATTGTGCTTCCGTGTGCAACTTGTTTGGTCATTTTAATTGAACCAAATTAAGTAATTAGCACAATCAGTATTTGGCTAGTCAACCCAATTAGGTCAGTCAACTGGTTGTGGGAAGGGGAATATCTATGATTCTTCTTCAGAAAGAATTTTTAGGGAACATCATGGAAAAAGTATGAAACCCATCTAGATTATAGTTTGGAGCTGGGTAATGCAGAGTTCTGTTGTAAATTATGAGTAAATACCACATATCATTTAGAGTTTCCATCTTTGTTTTAAGAGTTGTGCACTGTCTCTCCTTAAAGTATATTTCTGTATTTACATGTGTAATGGGAATGGGAATTTGAAGATCTTCCCTGCTTTGATGATCTTCTCTGCCCCTTAATAGGTCAAATCTAATCACATGGAGCCTGTGGTGGCAGAACTTTGCTGAATGGGTGGAACAGAGCTGAGAGGAAGCTGGGAATCAGAGCAGTTAGAGCTGAGAGAGGAGAGGATGTAGGCAAGGAGACAGCTAGGTATGGTGTTGCTCCCTGCGGCGATGTATAGATTTCTTTGCTGCTATAATGAATTCGATTTTCTGGCATTGGGATTTGGCTTTCTGGTGTCTGAATAAATGTTTTGCTTCTGTCTTCTTTGTGGAGAATCTATTATATTTTGTGATTTAGAACTATGCAGACATATTCATAGTCACCCTCGGTGCTGTGAATATCATATTGGTGCTACAACATGTAAAGAAGGGATTCCTCAATCAAATGTAGACTCCATGAAGGCAGGAACTAGGTTCCATTTTGTTCTTACACAACCAGGACTGAAAACAGTGCTTTGCACATAAAGGCTCTTACAAAAATGCTCTTCAAATTGGGTTGGATTGTATTGGAACAAGAACTCTGGCATCAAGAGAGTACAACATAATGACAAATATTTGTTAAAAATAATCTATAATTTTAAAATTTTCTTTAGTCATAGAATCAGAATGAATGTGAACAGTAGGGAAGGCAAATTCAGGGTTAAAACTAGCAACATTTAAGCATGGTTCAATGATTCTTATTTCTAGGGAGGTAGGGGAGGATTCATTCTAACTCCAGGGAAATGTGGTTTAGTCTCATATTTTGATGCTTTGTCCTGACTTGGCAGGCTAGTGAGACTGGTTAACTTAGTCATTAAAGCAAACAGTGCTAATGAGGCCAAGGCTGCTTAGCTTTGCTCCATTCTTTTGCCACAAACTGTACCCATAACCACAGCCAATCACTTCACAAAGGCATGACCTGAGTCACAAGAGAGGCCACTCCAGACAGAGTAAATTGGATTAGCACACAGCTATCACCACTAATGCAGAAACAATTCAAAGCACACATAATTACAACAAAAGTGATCTTGGTAATCATGATAATGATAGTCATTGGGCAGAGAGGATTCTCCTGGCCAGAATTCAAATGCACCAATCCCTCGAGAGAGATGTAGTCATTTCTTAGTCACTACACTTAGAAAAAAGACCTACCTGACCACTCTGAACATACTTGGCACATGAGCACAGGCCACACACACACACACACACACACACACACACACACACACGAGGATTTTTATGTGCTTTTTGTTTTGGTCTTGATCGATGATTTCAGTGGTCTGGGGAATTCCTTTCATAATACATCTGCACAACTACTTTCCTATCATTGCCTGAGGCACTGAGAATTGAGCCACTTTCCCATTACCATACAGTTGGTCTATACCAGAAGCAGAATTTGAACCCAGGCTTTCTAGACTGCAAGGCTTGACCTTTTATTTACTACATGGCCTTCCCTTATATATGAGAGCTTAGGTCATTGTGTGAGCTCATGTATTTTCGTGATAATTTCCATAGCCATCTAAAAGGTTTAAGACAACTGAACATGTCAAACAAGGGAAGAATTGTCATTTAATTGAATTTTCACCAAACAACCACTCCATGTATACAACTCACAGGTCAGACAGCCTGTCATTGCTAATCTACATAATCCTAAATCTCCTAAAATATCTTAAAGGGCAATTAGAGGTTTTACAGAATGTGTTATTTATTTACTCAGAAGGCTCTAATAGCCTCTTCTGAGCTACCATCTTCTGTTGTGTAAAATATCTGTTTGGGACCTTTTAAAATGTGTATTATTTACCTGGTAGAGCTCAATGGCTTCTCTGGAGCCATTTGGCACTGTGCAAATTAGTACTAGGAGGGGATAAAAAAAGAAGCTGAATTTTAGACTTGATGGCTTGCATTTTCTCATATCCAGGGGTTAGGCTTTATTATGCTAATAAATAGGAAAGGGTTGCAACATATACTCACTTTATCCAGTCTTTGCAGAGGCCTCTATTTTCCTGCACATCAGAGGGTATTGTATATAGAGCTAAAGGAAGATGAGCAGGGTTCTGGGCTAGGGAGCACTGACAGTGGTTGATCATCTTGCCTGTTGACCATAGAGGTATTATTTACACCATGGTTGCCTCAATTCATCTTTTAAGAAACTATGGAGGGGTGGCTAGGTGATGCAGTGAGGAAGGGCGCTGGCCCCGGAGTCGGATGACCCGGGATCGGTCCTGGCCTCAGAAAATGAGCACTCACACATAAACAATGACTGGCCATGTAACCTTGAGCAAGTTACTTAACCCCAATTACTCTAAAAAAAAAAAAAAGAACCTATGGAAACAGGTTGGGCTGGTATGTCATATAATAATAAAATCTAGCCTTTATATTTTGCTGTAAGGTTTGCAAAAGTTTAAATGCTATTTCATTTGATCAACGAGATAATTATTTGTTAGAAAATAGTACCATCAAATGGACACTACATTGAAAAGAGACCACAGGTGCAGCTAGGTGGCACAGTGAATAGAGCACAGGCCCTGGAGGCAGGAGGACCTGAGTTCAAATCTGGCCTCAGACAGGTAACACGTACTAGCTGTGTGACCTTGGGCAAGTCACTTAACCCCAATTGCCCTGCCTTCCCCCTCCAAAAAAAGAAAAAAAAAAGACCACAAATAACCTCTTGATAAACTGATGATATTTCAAAAAAGGCCTAAGCATTGTTTTTATAACATGACAATGTTTCAGTGCCTTTGAACATAAACTTTAAAGGCAATGCCAAAGAGTTCTAAGCCATGAAGTGGAGAACAGGTTTCTTTAATCCCCAGAGAGATTATGAGTAGATGGGCTGAGCAGCAGAATTTGGGATTCATGGGTGATTGTGGGTGGTAGAGGAGGTTTTGGATTCACCTCCTGGAAATTTAGCTGAGGGGTAAGGAGGGAGGGCCTTTAGCCCTTTCTTACACTCTTCTGTGCTCACTTTTTGGAAGTGCTGAAAGGGTGGGAAATAGAGTGAAGGGAAGTGGAGCTGCGGATGTTGGGCCAGTAGCCTGCCTATTTCAGTGATTAATGGGTGTAAACATTAAGCAGAGAAGAGAATACAGGAAGGAGCTGAAAGGAAATTTATCTCTCCTCTGTGACCAAGGAACTCACAGTCCCTAGCATATGGGAGAAAATCAGGAGGAACATAGAAAAAAAAAGTTTCCAAATGAGATATCCCTTCCATATGTCTGAGAGGTATGGAAAGAAATAAAGACCTCTCTACCACAGCTATCAACCTTGCCCAACTGGAGAGGAACCAGGTTAAAATGTAATTGGGAAATATTTAAATAAAATATTATTTTATTTAATTATTATTTAAATAAAATATTTAATAAAATAAACAAAACACAATAAAACATAGATGATGTGAACATTTGACTTTCTAAGTTAATGTATAGGGATCCTTCTGTATGGTTTAGTGTTTGACATCACTATTTCTGTGTTTGACATCACTATTCTACAGTACAGAATCGTGTACTTGTGTTCAATGCTTTGTGACCCCATTCTTGGGGGTCTTCTTGGTAGAGATACTGGAGCGTTTTGCCATTTTCCTTTCCAGCTCATTTTACAGATGAGGAAACTAAGGCAAACAGGGTTAAGTGATTTGCCCAGGGTAACATCGCTAGTAAATGTTTGAGGTCGGATTTGAACTCATGAAAATGAGTCTTCTTGACTCCAGGCCCAGCATTCTATCTACTGTACTACCTAGCTGCCCTAACTATAGAATTAAGCCCACCCCAAATGGGATTGTATTTGTAAAGTGCTGGTACTTAATAAATATTTATCCCCTTCCTTTCCCTTCTCCCACCCAAAATCTAGAACAAATCTTCAGAATCTAGAAGAGACTCTGGTGTAGGTCAGTGATATAAATCAGCATTTTCCTTTTAACTACCCCTTAAAGCTTTGGTGTCCATATTGCCAGTGGTAAAATCCTATGAAAGGTAGCTGCAAATCAATGTGGTTTTTTTCTTCCCTTAAATTACCCTCAAACATAAAGCCTGTATACAGTATAAACAATAGCAGATGATAAATGTTATTGGCACTTCAAAAAATAATGAATCTGAGGGAGTTTGAAGTTCTATAATCACGTCCCCATAAAATAGGCTCCACATTATTCCCAATGAGCTGGCTGTTAATGAACATGAGTACTTGATAGGAGAGCCTCAGAAACTTTGCTGACTATGTTACTATGGGCAAGCTATTTCCATGAATCCCAGTATCTTCATCTGTAAAATCATGATGATACCTTGTCTTTAAATCACATGGTTGTTGTGAAATTCAAACAAGATAATTTATGTAAAGTACTTTGTAAATCATGAAATGCTATGAGATTGTCAACTCTAATAATAATTGTTATTTCTTCCTCTTGATGGCCAGTGGTATAGATGGTAAGACCTAAACGAGACAGAACTTAACAGGATTAATATTAGCTATCCTTAAAAATGATTGCATATTGGAAAACTTTGGTATATCTAAAAACAGAATGTGGATGTACTATATGTAGGGAGGCAGCAAGGTGTCAGCAGGAAGACCTGGGCCTAAGCTCTGCCTCTAACATTCACCATTTGTATGACTATGGGCAAGTGATTTTCCAGGCTCAGAACCTTTAAGACTCCTCTTAGTGGTTGATCTGCTTCAGCGGCAAGAATTTCCACATTGGGAGTTTAGCATCCATACAGATGAAATGACAGGTAGGTCCAGAACCAAATTCAGGGTGTCCCAAAAGCTTTAGTGTTGCCTTAAACTTTAAAAACTCAAAGCTATGCTAAGACTCTCGGTATGACTTGCATATTAAGGTTTAAACTTTCATAGCTTAAAATTGCACTAAGACTCTTAGGGCAACATGCATATTAAAGTTGAAGCTTTGACAATTTTATTAATTAATAAACTTTAATTTAATTAATATCACACTTTAATAGTTTTAGATATATCTATATTTGGCATCTAGAATAGTTCGATAAGTGCTTTTAAAATAAATGTTTGCTTTTTTATTTTATTTTTTTTTGCTTTTTTTGGAGGGGGGAAGGCAGGCAATTGGGGTTTAGTGACTTACCCAAGGTCACACAGCTAGTAAACGTTAAGTGTCTGCGGTCAGATTTGAACTCAGATCCTCTTGACTCCAAGGTGGTTAATCTATTTGCTGTGCCACCTAGCTGCTCCTAAATGTTTGCTTTAAAAAAAAAATTCTGCTAAAAATGTATGAGACCACTGATTTACGTCAATGATCAACACCTTAGGAGGAAATATATACATATAATTTTCTATTAGGCTTTTGTTCTCTTGTTGCTTTATGGGATTGTGTCATTTCTTTCCAACTAGATTGACAGAGGCTGCTTTTTCAACTCCTTTTCTATTTCCCAGCTTTCACATGAAGGTTTTCTTTCTGCTCTCTAAAGCAATACTGAATAAACCTATTCCTGCTTATACATGACAGTTTTTCAAATATTTGAAATGTTTTACTGTTTGTTGTAAGCTCTCATACATAATAAATATACCCATGTAATCTATATGTATGTCATTGATCAGTGGAATAAATCAGCATTTCTTTAAGCACTTTTAGCAGGGCACTTTTTCAAAGCAAATAGTTATTTTAATAAGTGCTACACTGGGTGCCAAAGTTGATGCAAAAGAATTAGGAAAAAGGGGCCCTTGTCAATCTAGTTAGGAAGAAATGTCACATGGAACAATAGGGTACAAAAGCCAATTTGTGTGATCATATACACCCTATTCTAAAAATGTTGAGGAAACACAAAGTCAGGTCAGGTACATCTATTTTATGATGGCAGCAACGATTCTATAATAATTCTATAATCCCCTGTCTACACAGGGGATAATATAGGAGGGCATTCCAAGCCAGGACACCAGAGCCAGGTCTATGGACAGTTGCACAGAGTGGGGGGATTTCATAAGCCTTCTGTGGTGAGGATAAGAGGGGTCTAACTGGGGAAGAGGGACTGAGTCTGTGAGTAGTGACAGATGGCATACAATAAATATAGAGTGAGAAGTATTATTGATAGAGAATCTGGAGTTGAGGAAGTTAGATGGAGTAGAGACAACTTTGGAAGCTCTTGTGCAGAGGATGATGTAATGAAACTGGTGGTTTGCGGATAACCACAAGTAGTGGGAGAAATTATCATTATAGCAACATGGACAAGATGGACTGAACAGTGGAGAGAGTGGAGGAAGGGAAGATCAGATGAGAAGACTATGAGAAAATAATACCAATATGAAGTTATTAGAGTCCTGGACTAGGGTGATATGGAGCAATAAGGAAGCACTAGCAGTATTTGGTGTATGACTGGATATGGGGGAGAGCTGTGAAATGAGCATCTTAGAAGTTTAGTACACTTTTTCTGTGGAGATTCAATTTAGAATCATGAGATCTCTGAATGAAAAAGTGAGAGGTAGTCTATTCTGTTTCTGATACAGAGACAGAAAAATAGCACGAGTTATTCAGTAATAGAACCACTTTATTTTTTCTTGTTGGGTTCACATTCTTTGCTTTTTGAGCAACTTCAGTCATGTCTTATTTTCGTGACCCCATTTGGGGTCTTGGCAAAGCTATTGGAGTGGTTTGCCATTTTCTTCTCCAGCTTATTTTACAGATGAGAAACTGAGGCGAACGGGGTCAAGTGACTTGCCCAGCATCACACAGCTAGTAAGTTTCTGAGGCAGGATTTGAATTCCTAAAGATGTGTCTTCCTGGTTCCAAGCACAATGTTCTATATCTACTGTGTCCCCTAACTGTCCTCTGGGTTCATATTAGAACAGTACCAATTCAGAACTGTTATCGTATAATAATTATTCTTCAGTTTGTGTGATAAGAATTAAAATATAGAGACAAAGTCATTGAATGCCTCTCAAGAATCAGATGATCTTATAAAACTTAAAGAGTTGGAAGGAAAGTTAAAGGTTATCCAATCTTTTCTATCATCCAGTGCAGGAATTCGTTCTAAATCTCTGCCTCTGCTTGAATACTTCCAATGCCAGGAAACTTACTGCCTCGGAGGTAGCCTGTTTCATTGTTGGACAGCTTTAGTTGGACAGCTTATATCAAGCCAAAATCTGCTTCCTTCTAACTTTGGCATATTGGTCTACTTTGGTTTTGCACTCTGTAGCAGCATAGAATAAGTCTAGACTCTTCTGTGTGACGGTTTTTAAATATGAAATGTTTATTAACACTAATTAATAACTATTAATTAAATTAATTATTACTTATTAACACAATTACTATAATGCAATTAATTGTTACATATTGATTCAATTAACATAATAACATGATTAATTATTAATCTTGAAATGTTTATTTTAAATATCTGAAATGTTTTGCTTGCTCTTAGCCTTCTCTTTCTGCAACCAAAAAAATCTTCAATTTCTTCAAGCATTCCCCATTTGCCATGGTTTCTAGACCTTTTACTATTCCAGTTATCCTCCTCTATGGAGTTCTAGTTTATAAGATTCCTTAGGCCATTGAGTTTCCCACAAACCACAGAAGAAACGCCAATATAGCTGTAGGCAAGATCCCTTGCATAATAGATTTAGCAGCACTCTCTGTCAAGCGGACATGGGTTACTCCCATGGCTAGTCTAAGAGGGCGTACTGAATTAACACTTTTCATGACTCTGCTGTCCCTTTTCACTGAGGATGATCACCATTAGTAGTAACAAACTAAATAACACTATTTATTGGAGAGCAGCATTTGGCAGACAGTGGGTCTGTTCTGGACTTTATCCAAGTTGGCATAGTTTCTGAGTTAATAAAAGGACTTTGTTACAGAGTGGTCTCACTCAGCCAATCTCTGGGCATAGATTCTCCCCAAGAACAGTGTTAGGGAAAGTGGCACATTAAAGACTAGAGAATCCAGGGCTTTTCAAAACCAAGACATCCATCTTTTTTTTTGTCCCCTAAAAGGGTGCCTAGCAATTTTATTTACTCCTGAAAGGCACAGCTTTTGACTTTTTACAGAAAGCTAGGCAGTACAGTGGTTATTTCAGGTCAGGAAGACCTAAATTAAAATCCAGCTTATTTTTTTTTTAACTTTTACTAGCTTTGTGACACTGAGCAAGCCACTTAATCTTTGTACATCTCAGATTTCTCACCTGTAAAATTGGAATGATAATACACCTATCTCCCAGGCTTGTTGTGAGACAGAATGAGATATTTGTAAAGCATTTTTAAGGACCTCCAAGAGCTAGTTTTCATCACCATCTTCCTCATTATTATCATGTTAACAGTGTACCACAACTCTGACATTCTTCATTGAGATGTCAATAAATTACTAAGATATTAACCAGAAAATTACATTTGTTTGCTAGTAGGCCTGAAAAGAGGTGAAGGCACCACTTTCAATTCCATTTTTTCACTCTCTCCTTTGTTCTTAATTGAATCTAGTTCAAGGTATAATCTCATATAGATGTGACCCTAAAGAAACCTGTCCCTCCTGTGTTGAGCCTTGTCTATTTCCACTCATTGGAGATGGGTTTACACTCTTTTTCTCAAGTTGAACCATTTTAGACATTGTAAATGGCATAGAGATTAAAACTTTTCAATTTTTATGTACTCCACACTTCCTTCTCAAAAGGAATTGAAGGTCTGAGATTATCTGAAACAGATCGGAGAAAAGATCAAAACTAAATGATGTAATGTGCTTACAAAATCCCAAATAGCTCAGCATTCAGCTGCCATATTACCTCTGGGTTCATAATGAACAGCAGTGGAGGGGCATTCAAGATAAGTGGATCTTGGGCCTGAGAAACTGCCAGATGGACAGACAGGTTATAGCCTAGTGATTCATCTCTGTGCCTCATAAAAGTGTAGCCATTTCTGGAATTGTGAGCTGATATTTCAAAAGACCATTATATGCACAATTTAACCACATGGCCATTCAGGCCCTTTGAGTGTCATCAGATTAACAACTGCTTTCATGTTGGCTTTTCTTATTTATTTATTTATTCATAATAAATACCTTCTCCATCTTTCCCCTAAATATTTCTTATTTCCTGCCCAATCTGATTTATTCAGTTGGAATTACACTACCTTTAAAAAATATAAATCTATATTTATATAAATGTATAATGTATTAACATATAATAATCTAATAATAAAAACAAGCATATAAAACTCTATAATAAATAAGTTTTTAAAATAGTTTAAATATAAAATCCAAGTTATTCCAAATAATACTTAGATTCCACAAAACATATTAATTCCAGATCTGTTGCTATAAAGCATCCTTACTAGCTCTGCTCTTTCTTTCAGAAACAGATGGAGGTAGTCCAAGTATATGATTAACTTCTTAGTTCCAGCAATTTCCTATTGCTCTCCTTCCCTAGATTTTAGGATTGACCTCTCGCTTTTCTGCTCAGCTTGATAAATCATGTGAATACTTTTTTTGATCACTGATCTTCTATTTACTACACATGAAGGGAGATCAATCATATGTGGAGGTACTTCATATGCTATACACATATATGTTCTTCCTAACAGTATTTTGCCTTTTTTTCTAGCAACTTTGCCTCTCTTCTCATCACCAATGTCTATAGTACTAAAGATAGGCATATGTCACCAACTGAGCTCATGCAAGCATGCAGATATACTCCCCTTAAAAATTAATTTCATTTCAATTTGTTTCACTTCAATTTATTTAAAAAAACATTGAATGCCTGCCTACCCTGTTAACTCCATAGCAGCAAATGGTAATGGATGAGAGGATCCCAACTAAAATCAGGAGATGGGACATAATGTGCTGAGATGAGCAAAGGCAAATTACTTCATTTCTTTTTTTTTTCTTTTTGCAGGGCAATTGGGGTTAAGTGACTTGCGCAAGGTCACACAGCTAATTTTTGAGTTAAGTGTCTGAGGCCAGATTTGAACTCAGGTCCTCCTGACTCCAGGGCTGGCGCTCTATTCATTGTGCCACCTAGCCGCCCCCAAATTACTTCATTTCTCAGAGTCCCCAGGCAAACTCTCTAACACTTTAAGTTGCAGATAAGTCATGGATCTGCATCAGTGGAGGGAGTTTCCACACAAGGATGAATTCATAGATTTAGAGACCCTCTGCCTTCCATAAATTCCCATTCCAAGTGAATATAAATGAGAAGCATAGCAATAATAGAAGAAAGGGGGCCACAAACTGGTGTTTCTCCTTTTCATAAATAGGATTTAACTGACATTTTCCTTTCTAAAATTTTTGTTTTCCCCCCTCTAATTCTCATTCTTTTCTTTATTAAGGGCATTAGTGGAGTTGAGCAGAGAATATTGACCTGCGGGTCATCTTTGTTGCATATCATTAAAGAGATCTATGCAAGACCCACCCATGAAAAACAGTTAATAGCCAGTGGGAGAAAAGAACTATCATGGCCACCCTGCTTCTAGATGGCCCACACCACCATGCTCAGCCTCTCCTTTACTGAGCTGCAAGACTGAAGTGATAGGCAGAAAGAACAAGCAGAGGTCCTATTTCTCACACTGCCTTGCCAACATTTTTTCAGTTCTGACCTCAAATATGCCTTGGACGATTGTTTCTAAGACACAGACTGAACCCAAAGCTTAAATGGAACCAAAGAGGGGACAAGGCTTTCTGGGGAAGGGGCTGAATCCACAGACAGGATTTTGGCTAATGGTCACCCTAAGTTTTAATTTGTTAAGATTCTGTTTTAATCACTATACCCTTACTGATGTTAAAAGGATACTGTCTTAACAGTCAAATTACTGTTTTTTCCAATAAAACCAAAGCAGCAAGTAAATGAAGCCATCTTGGTAAAGCTTAGCTAGGAAGAATTTCAAGACATATGGCCAGCTCCTCCTCCCTGTTGGCTAGGTACCTGAACTATTTCAGAGAGATGAGATGTGGCTACCTATTCTCAGGACAGGAAATACTACAATTTCTGCTTGTAGCCTATCTTCAAGGTCCTATCTATGAGTCTTTTCTGGAAAGGTCTTTCCCCTCCCAGACTGATTTTTTGACTAGGTAAAAGAGGTCATTCTTTGCCTCATTTCTTCTTTCCTAGCCTTAATCAATGAATGAGTTGCCTCAGATAAACTGAGCCCTGCAAAGAAAAGGCCAATTTCTCTCACTGCATCCAGAGCCATCTTTAGTTGTCCTGATCTATATCTAGCCTCTGGGCCCAAATGACTCCAGAGGAGAGAGTGTGGATGATGATTGTGCACAGCCTACCCTCACTTCAATCTAATTTATGTCAAGTCATGGCATCATCTCCTTGATGTCATGGTCATCTCAGAGAACAAAGGACAAACAACAACCACTTTTGGAATGCTGTAGGCAATATGAACTGCTATTCTTTAATTATGAAGTTGGAGAATGTAAACAAATGAAAGCTAAACTAATCTGCGGGTAGGGGGTGTAGGATTGATGGGTATGGATACCCTAAACTAGAACTTCAGAATGTGAAAAGATAAAATCTGGGAGAGGCTGTAACTTGTCTTTAAAATCCTGAGGGATATGAATTTGATCACCAAATGCTGGAATACTAGAAATAAGAAGTCTCAGTTTTGTATAGCAGGTGGCAAGTTTATGGAATTTGTTAATTTATAGGATTTAGAATTAGAAAGGATCTTTGAGACTATCTGATCCAGTCCCTTTGGCAGCTAGGAGGTGCAACGGATAGAGCATTGGTCTCAGAATCAGGAAGACTCATCTCTAGGAGTTCAGATCTGGCCTCAGACACTGACTAGCTGTGTGACCCTAGCCAACTCACTCAACCCTGTGTGCCTCAGTTCTTCATCTGTCAAATGAGTTGGAGAAAAAAATGGCAAATCACTACAGTAACTTTGCCAAGAAAACTCCAAATGGAGTCATAGAGTGTCAGACATGACTGAGACCACTAAACAACAAAAACAACAATCCAATCCCTCAAAACAGTTGAAGTCCATTGAATTGAACAGGAACATTTATTGAGCACCCACTTAGGGAATAGCACTGTGCTAAGCAATAGGAAAGTTACTAAATTTAGGTAAGACATAGTCTCTGTCCTTGTAGAGTTCATCATCTAGTAGACTTTGACAGGTGGCAGAGGTAGAAAATAGACTGAAGTAAGGTTTAGATAAATTAATGAATTGTTGTTCAAGTGTTCAGTAATAGAGTTTATTAAAAGATGCTAATCTTTTGAGTATGATATTATTAGAGGGCATACATGATTCTTCACAAACTGACTTAAGGTACCACTCACTATTTGAGACATAATGCTGGACTGGAAAGAACAGAAATATGACCTTGTATGACATTTCTCAGTCTCCAATAATACAAGTTTATTCAAAAGCACATGCAAATGGAGATAACTATATTCTCCACTTGACTTAGATGGCCTAAAATTCATTAATAAAAATATTGGAAAACCTGAACCCAATTAATTCAAAGCCTGCTTTTTTTAAAATCCCTTGCATTTTGAATTAATGAGTTCTTACTGTATCTCCAAATGATTACAAATGCTTCTCATTTGTGGTGATTGCTCCTTTGGTGCTGAAACATCCACAAAGCCCATGGAACTGGTCAACAAAATAGACCAGAGCAGTCAGCTTTTTACTGCATTATTAGGATCGCATTACAAAGTCAACAAATCATTTTGAAATCCCTTTGTGACTAGAGTTCACATAATCCCAGAGAGAAGGCATGGAATACTTTTAGATACTTTAGATAGATACTGTTCAGGTATAAATTTTTGAACACAAGGTAAAAAAGTCATAACATATAGAGCTGAAGATATACTATATGTATAAGAAGGGTACATTGCGTTTTAAAGAGCTAAATCTATTGGATAAAATTCTCATTTTTTCCCTTTCCCTCTTTCCTATGAAGTCTATATGTTTAATCAGTTATCCTTATATTTACTTGCCAGAGTAAATTTGTTTCTGATTTGGGAAATATTTTTTCTTTACCATGTTTAGTACAATGCTCTGAATAGTTATACAATAAAGCAATAGCAACTAATTAGTCAATTAAGAGTTTTATCTTATTTGAGTGAGATATAAAATGACAAAAGTTAATATTGTTAGTCCAATGTCTCTCAAAACTTTCTATACACAAAGTGTCTTATCTTTTGGAAGTGTATACTAGAATTTTATCAGTTATATTGCTGGGTAGCTGCTTTCTATCATATATATTTTGTGTGTGTGTGTGTGCTTTTTTGGAGGGCAATTGGCGTTAAGTGACTTGCCTAAGGTTACATGGCTAGTAACTGTTAAGTGTCTGAGGCCAAATTTGAACTCAGGTCCTCCTGACTTCAGGGCCAGTGCTCTATTCACTATGCCACCTAGCTGCCCCTCAATCATATTTTCAAAGGGATTTGGTATCATCCTAAAGATAGGTGTAGGTGAAGTTCACCAAAGGCCATAAGAGCTGTGTGTTTTAAACTGAACTATCTTTAACCTCTATTTGTTTTGTGGAGGGGGCAATTTATTAAAGAAGAAGAAAAATGTTAGGATTTAGAAGACAGTATTTTAAAAAAGGTAATAGAGAAAAAATAGATAAAAGGAAATATTCTGTCAGAAATTAAATGTATTCAGATCTCCACCTTTCTTCTCTTTTCAAGCAACAAAACCCTCCACAATTTGTTTGTTAACTGCCAAATTTCTAAAACGCCTTTCTAAGAGATTTCAATGGCAACTAATCTCACAGCATGCAGAGTATATACAGTTTGTCAAAATGAAGGGTTTTCAAGTGAAATAAAAAAAAATATGATGTCTATAAAACTGAGGTGGAATAAGTTTGGTGGTCTCAGTCTACCACCTGCAGAGAATGCTTTTCACCCATGCACAACAAATAATTCAGCCTAAGTGACAGATTTTGCTCTGGAGAAGCACTGGACTGAGCTGGTTTACAGAGTCAATTACTGCTCATTCTAAGAAAAAAGTGAGATTGGGGAATAGAAGGCTGGGCTGGGGTAGGGGTGGAATGCATCATAGCATCACAGGCTTCTGTAGAGGGGCTGAGAGTGAGCCAGACAAGGTTCAGGTGGCTGCCAGGAGAGCGTGGGGGAAAAATCCCTTTGTGCCACTGTATGACATACTACCTCACTTGCGGAACCTGGTAGTTCTTTAACTTACAGGCACCACCAAAAATTCCCTCCTGCTGTGTCAAAATGGGGCAGGGGAGGAGGGAAAGAGGCCTATTTCAGGAAGCTACTTTACATCCCCTAGTTCAACTGTCTTTTATATGGTCTTTAAGGCAAACTCTGGTGCCAAATACAGCTCAACCATGTTTATTTATTATATTTACATGTCTTATTTGGTAATACAAGTGAGAAAAAACTAAACAATGCAAAGAAACAAGAAATAGGGAATGCAGGAGCATGAATTGTTGGGTTTTGTGCATAAAGCATTTCAACAGAGAATCTCATCAAAAGAATGATAACTTCCAGTGAAAGGATTTGGAGAGTCAGAAGAAAACATTTCAAAATAAATGAAGTACTTATTTCTGAAAAATAAGCTTAGATTTCCACAAACTCTGAAGCTCACAATTCACTGTATCATTCATGCTTTCCCCACTAAGTTTCTTATCTCTCGTCTCATAGCACAACAAGGGATTCTGTACACTCTATGAAATACAGCAAGACTGTGATTTTTGCCGTAATAAACTCCACACATGCATGACAAATCCAAGCATGCAAAGTGTTTAACATCCCAGTTCACAGATACTTTGGGGACAAAAATCCGATTATGAATTATATGCCACAATAAATAGGGCTCAACGTTTCATAAAGCAATTTATAGTTCATAAAAATGACAAAATGTACCTGTCAGACAGAACGCGGAGAGCAGATCTCTGTGCGGCCTGCTGGAAGAAAGGGCAGAGATGTTTATTTTATATTCTGACTTTTAAATTATGTGCTCAATCAACACTTAAGAAAAAAGCGTGTTACACACATTTTTGTCATGTGGCCAAATTTCAAACTACCCACCAAGTAGCAGACAGTGTTTCATGAAATGAACATTCCAGATGAATAAATGTGAGACTCTGTGATGTACACCATCACACGAGAGAATTGTCCTAAGGCAGGCGCGGTATTTTAGGGAGTGAGAACCCTTGTTTGGATAATCTTCAGCAAGTCTTAGGATGTCAAACAAGGACAAAAATTCTTCTTTTACTCCAATCCCTTTCCGCATGTTCCAGTATTTTCACCTATAAGAAGACTGTCTACTCTGATTGTTTTTAATGCCCTCCCCCTGCTCCCCGACATCCACTAAGCCATAATTGTGAACCAGCAGTCAGATTTATGGGAAGGGATTTTTCTTCCTTCATTAGACTCTGCTCCAACTTTTCTATCTACCCTCCTCTATCTCTGAACAGTCCATATTCTTCCCCATTCAACTTCTTGTGGTAGTTGGGAATTAGGGTAAGGAAACAACAGATTATCTCATTTATTCTATTGCCTCTAACTCTAGTATGATTCTTAGGAGGTGTAAAGATGTTTGAAGGTCAAGATTGACTTTAGAAATAGTCGAAGATATAAAGAAAACGTGATTTGTTTTACTTGGTAGGTTTGCTGTGCTTTACTTGGTCAGTACAAACCACAGCTCCCAGATGGGTAGATATAGATAACTGGGGAGCTTCTAAAATATTCCTATACGTTACTTCCATGATACTGACAGAGTTTGCAAATGAGGAAACTTCAGAATGCAAAACTTAAAGAGCAGAATTGTCATTTAAAAATTTTTTTATAGACATGAAAATACTTTCCATAGCAAATAATGCTGGCCCTCTGCATATCAGTACCTTTTTTTACCCTTAGCTGAGTTAATCAAACCAATCAATGCACTATTTTTTTTTGCTTGTTTTTTTAGACTCAAATGCCAGAACACAAATAAAGAACAGAGAAAAGAAACAAAAACATATCATAAACTTAAATATGGGAATGTAACTACAAAGTTAAAAAGAAAAAAAATCATATCATATGCATAGCAGAACATGAGAGGATTCAAAATATGTAACAATAAATTTTCATTTCAAGAAAATCTGTATATGGGGCGGCTAGGTGGTGCAGTGAGTAAGAGCGCCGGCCTCGGAGTTGGGATGACCCGAGATCAAATCCGGCCTCAGAAAATGAGCACCCACACACAAATAATGACTAGCCGTGTAACCTTGAGCAAGTTACTTAACCCCAATTGCTTTAAAAAAAAAAAAAGAAAATCTGTGTGATAAATAATACTTCTTGTGTTGAGAATTGACCATCTTTGCTTCCTTGTGAGTTTTCTTTTGTTCTCTGCTGTGCACGTTTTTACTTTGTTCTTTTTTTCCCTCCCCCTCCCCCAAAGGCTACAATAAAGTTTAGATATATTTCTTTGTAGCTATAAATATATACATGTACATATACATATATACATACATATATAGACATATGGTCTCCCTCTACTTATTACCTTAATGCACTGTTTTTGAATACCCACCGTTCGCAATGTCTTTTACTAGGCAATGTGGATGCCAAAGAAATAGGAGAGTCCTTGACTTTAGAGAGATTGACACCTGACTGGAAAGTCCTCAAAAAAAAGACTGACCTTTGAATACATTTACAAGGTACTACGCCAATAAAAAGTGATGAACATAATGCCCACTGTATACATAACTATTAAGGAATACAGGGGCAATGGAGGTAAACAGAGTTGGTTGAGGTCCAAGAAGGAAGGTATCTTGGAGGAATGAAGTGTTGAAAGATGGAGAGGGACTTGAATAGGTACTGAGAAGAGAGTCTGAAATGGAATAGCACATGGAAAAGCACAAAGTTAGACCCCAGAGTGCTGGGTCTGGAGTCAGGAAGATTTGTGTTTAAATCTGACCACAGATATTCACTAACTGTGTGATCCTGGGCAAGTCACTTAACCTCTGTTTGTCTTAATTCCCTGGAGAAGGAAATGGTAAACCACTCCAGTGTCTTTGCTAAGAAAATCCCGTGTAGAGTATATCTTCCTTTGTATTGCCAAAGCTTAGCACACAGTAGGTACTTCATAAATGTTTGCAGTTTGACAAGCACGCATGAGTTGTGATCTGTATCACTGAGGAAGTACCCACATTGAAGAGATCATGGATCTGAAATACATTGTTCTCACTCTTCATTTTAAAATCAGGCCTTTCCTTTCTTCATTATTCTCATCTCTACCTCCTAAGAGAATTAAATTTATAGTATTTTCACTGAAGACAGCAAGCATTCGACATATAAACCTTACGTATTCCAGATTCCCCATCTAAAGGGATTTATGGAACCCAACAGATTTTAGGAGCCAAACTTAGAAAAAAACAGCTTGGCTTCCTATCATTGGGAAGTCCTTGATGAAGGCATATGAAAAGCTCTTGACTTCCCCAAAAGAGAAATGAGTGTCTTATCATGATCTCGTACCTCCACGAGACCTTTAAGAATTAGTACATTCTGGATTACCTAACACTGAGAATGAAGGCTGCCACCAAAAGTCAAATAGCAATTTCTAGCATTGACTTCTGGCTTTCCCTGAGAGACTATGTTTTTAGGTTCACATCAGTGCTGTTAGCATTTTCTAAAAGCAAACGAGCAAAACAACAGCAGCTAGCTAAGTTCCCAAGACACTGTCTTTCTCTTCTATTCACTGACCTGCTAGCATGGGTCAAAAAATGGTAAAGGAGCTCTTAAGAAACATTTATCATAAGCTGTTCATAGGGTATCAAAGTGAGTTCTAAAAGGATTTTGGAATTAGCGTAGACTAACAGAGCTAGAAAGAATCTAAGAGTCTGTCTAATTCAACTCCTCCTTCCCCCCTTTTTAGATGTGAAGAAACTAGGGGTTACATGACTTGCCTATGAGTTGCATGGTTAGTGGCAGAGCAAGAAATGCATCCCAGGTCTCTTGAAGTACAGTTCAGTTTATTCTTCCAGGCTACTTTTCAATCTGCAGTGAATGTCACTGAGTCTTATGAAAATCAGAAGAAATTTCTCCATATAATCAAAAGATTAGTGTTGATAGGATCTTTCGTACTAAAGTCTCTAAAGTCTCCCAACTGTGTAAATTTAAAAACCCAAAAGGCCAATCAATCATCAGGGTTTAATGCAACCCCCACCCTTCCTTCAAAGAAAGAAAACACATTTTCATGTTTTTTAAATATTTAAAATATTTTCATCATGGTTAATTTTTAGATTTTAATTTCTGCTTCTCTCCTCTTTCCCCTTTATTACTTCTCTCCCCCCCCCTCCCCCGCAAATAAAAGGTAGTGATGTTCAGATAGTGGTTTGGGATAGCTCCCTCTCAGTTTAATAACAGGGACAAAATGGTACTTTTCATAAAATAGTATTGTCTTCCTATAACTGATCACTCTTTTAATATTTCAGTGCTATTTATGTTAAAACTTAAGCAACAGGGTGGTACTTAGTACCATCTATTGCTTGCTCCACTATTTTTAATAGTCTGATTTTGATTGTACTATTTAATTTGCATTTTATTTCACATCATTAAAAACTTTACTGAGGACAACTCATCATCCATCAAGGAAAGAGATGAGAATATGTTAAATGTTCTATATAATTCCTTGAAATAAGGGACTGCACTAGGTGTGTGATTTTTTAATAAGGATTATGGCTTTGGATTAAAATTTGCTACCACAAACTATGCCCAAAGACTTCTAGAATTTATGACTGTAAAAAAAAAAATCTCCTTTGGTTTCTGTACATTATTTCATTTTACTGTTGGAAAGTAATGAAATAAATAAACATTGGATTTAAACTTTACTACAGGGTATGAAATAGCAAAGAAAAAATTACTTAGGTGACTCATGAAGTGAAGCCTGAAAAACTACCCACAATAAATTAGATGAATAGCCCAATTTCACTTGCTCAAGAGCCATAGATTACAGGGAACCAATTTTCTTTCTTCCCAGATCTCCCCCCTTTCATCTCCACACCCCAATCCAAACTTCTCCATTACTTTACCCTAAGCAAAATGGGTTATGGATACATTTAAAAGAATACTTCATTGATCTGCCCTGAGTTCATTAATCATTCACAGACTTGTACCCCAAGTGTATGTGAGACAAAACAAGTTCTCTGCCAACAGTAAGCTTTGTCAGGTTCTTATTCCCCAGAGATTACATCTCCTCTTTCCTTTCCTTACTGCAGGGTGCCTAATGCCTGGGAACCTGATCGGCAGATATTCAGGTTTCACCGTGTACTAAATGAGCTACCAAAAAATTACTTGAAGTATTGCAATGTGCATCAACGAGGAAATGAAATGCTTTTGTTGCAATCGGGACAGGACGAAACAGAGCAACTTCATGTAGCACAGGGGTAGAACAAGGTAAAGCTCCTGACGCTCACAGGGGTCCAAGGAATCTCCATTTAACTACAGAGAAGACACCTAGAGGTTCAGCTTGTTGGGTGGCTATTTGGTGGTGGCAACAAAGCACAAGGAGACATGTTGGAAATGTTCTTGGTCGGTATGATAAGCAGAATGCTGGACTTGGAGTCAGAAAGATCCACATTTAAATTCTTTCTCAGACGTTTCTAGCTGGTTGGCCATGTCATTTTGAGCCCGTCATTTTCTCTTGGTGGAGAGAATGTTCACTATGCAGATTAAACTTGAAAGTGTGCAGAGTGCCCCCCCCCGGGGGCTGGTTGTTAAATATTTACCAGCACATTCCTGTATACACACACAAACATTATACACATATGTATACACATGCTCATGTTCACATCACACTTTAAGGACCTATGATCTCATCCAAGGAGGCATTCCCTCCAAAAGGAAAAAATCACAATCCATCCATCCTCTTCCTGTGCACTTCTCATAAATTATACAAGGGGTCTAATCACATAAAAGTCTTCCTCTAGATTTCTTGACATTTTGCTTGCATGCCAGCAGAGCACAGCTCTGCCTTACTCTTCATATGTGACTGACCCACTTCCTTTTCTAGACATCTCTTTCTCTCTCAATTTTTCATTGCTAATATAAATTACAACCAACAGGAAGAACCGGCAGGTTTCTGCAGACAGTATTTTACAGTGGATCACATAATTACAGCCATACAACCTCCTGGAAAATGCCCAGAATAAAGCATTCCTCTGTACTTACTGCTTCTTCTTGTTGATGATTGTTGACTTTAAAAAGCATCTGATTTGTTAGAACAAATGCTGCTTTAAAGGTTCTCTTTCAATGAGATATCTTCCCCATATATATGCATATGTTTATACATGTATACATACATATGCCCACATATAATCCCCCACATATATAAAATCATATAAGAGTGTTTTAAAGATGTAAAAAATGAGAAAACTTTGTTCAATGCCAAAGGGGTTGGCCACTGTCATGGAGGACGTCTACCACAGAGGCCAAATCAAAGAGGGAATCCTCCTCCCCAAACACATACATTCATAATAGAGATCTATGTATGTTTACACATACATATGTGTGTATAATTATACAAATGAGCATGCATGCACACACATATACATATGTAACATGTTTATATTGTAATTAGCCATGAAAGTTAGCAGCAGGAGCAATAAGGGATTGAAGATCTCAGTTTAAGCAAATATGAAGGGCAAGAATGTTTCAATGACCTGCACTATGCGTTTCAGCCAGAACTAAGTCATAACCATGCAAAGCTACAGCACATCTGATGGAAAGAGAGCAGCGTTCCCATGGTGGATAGGCCTGGAGAGCAGGGCTGTACTTCCTATAGCAGATGCTATATGAAAGAAATAAAGACTGATGGGTGTGAAAAGTCTTCTGGAAAAATGGAGTTTTAAAAAGAAGTTTTCCTAGTATAACTGGGAACTCAGGAATTCTGGGACATATGAAGAGAAGAGAGATAAAGTATTGGTACCAGATAATGGCCTATAAGAAGAAAATTCAAACTAAGATCAGAAGAGGAAAATGCCACTCTTGAGGATCCAAGAAGCCTTCCAAGATGACCATTACCTGAGAGAGAAGTCTGCCTGAACATGGCTTGAAGACTGAAACCATAGACTATGTCTTCATTTCCTAATATTCCAGTTCCAGATATCTGAAGGGAATACAGGATACCCTAAAATCTAAGGCATCTATCTATTGTTGGGAATAGTGTTACTGAGCTCAGACTATCCACAGACCCAAACTGGATTAGTGGGCTTATTGATATAAATTCACTCACAGGGCAATGGAAACTGGGGGTATAGATGCTGACAGTTGGTAACTGATAATTTCCCATGAAACCTCAACAGATAATACTATATGCCATGTTTCTGCATTTGTTTGATCTACTGCATGCAGCTATAATTTTGATGTTATCTGCTTGTGTTGTATACATCTGTAATAATTACTAGGACTGTACTAGATGCAAATTAATACATGTTTAATGTTAAGTTCCTACAGCAACACATGTGTACCTAATGCATTTGTAGGGAGTGCATGCTTTTTTTTTTTTAACCAATGTGAAGAGAGGATGTAAATCCAATGTACAGACACATATTCAGTGGGAAGGGGATTCTTTTTCCCTTAGAGCTATGGGCCACAGAGATTGGCCTGATTGGACTGGTATAGAATGACATATTCCACAGAGCACAGAGCTGTGTGACCATGGCAAAGGCTCTAATTGATACAAGGACAGTTTTGCAAAGATAGAAATTTAAGTTTTTTTTTCCCCAACTGGCTATCTTAGAAACCAGAAACCCAAGTAAGACAAATAGTAGTATAACTTTCATGTTGGTCATAGGCACGATTCCTGAGGAACAGAGGAGAAAGAGGTCTCTTGACAGAGTCAAGACCTTGAGGAGAGGCCTTCAAGACTGCCAGGGTGGTATCTAATCCTTCAGGCAATCAATCTGAAGCATGATTTTTTTTTGTTGTTGTTTCTCATTTTTTTGCTTTTTGGAGAGGGAAAGGTAGGGCAATTGGGGTTAAGTGACTTGCCCACGGTCACACGGCTAGTTTTGTGTTAAGTTTCTGAGGCTGGATTTGAACTCAGATCCTCCTGACTCTAGGGCCAGTGCTCTATTCACTGTGCCACCTAGCCGCCCCAAATTGGAAGCATGTTTAACGACAGTTGTCAATAGCAAAAGACAAGTAGAAGCGGTGAAAATAGAGGTTGGTAGTAGTTTCCAGCTTTGGTGGTAAAGCTGACCATACTGAAGGTGTACTTTGTCTTCATCACAATGGAATGTAAATCTTGGAGGAGTTTATTTCCCAAGTAATCTGGGGAGGGACCAAAAAGCAGTACTATACTCATTCAGGAATGTGCTTTTTTACAATTATTGTGTTATTTTTACAATTCTTGTCTATCCTACTTAGATACTTTATAGTTCCTGCATGCTTTATTATTAAAGTAGAAACTAAACGGAGAGGACCTTAGAAGTTTCTAGGAAACTAGATGGGGGCAAGATACTGTGTTAGATTCTAGTAATTCTTCCTTCCCCCTTGGAACCCTAATCTGTGTGGATCCAGACTTGAGTGGCATGTGTTACATATATATTCATAAAATACAGATTTATTTCACCAATAAGGTAGAAGGTAAAAAGATTGAAGGCAGCACAGTAGAAAGAATACCAGATTTCCAGTCAGAGGACCTACATTTAAAATCTTCCCTTATTATCTGTGTGAGCCTGGGCAAGTAACGACTTCTCTGCATCTCAGTTTTCAGGTTCGTAAAATAAGAGGGTTGAACTAGATGGTCATCAATATCCCTTTCCACTCAAAATCCATGATCCTGTGATCATAAGGAAGGCCATTCTATTTTCTAACTTACCAGGTAAAGCGAAATGTTCCATGAGAGACTTAAAGAAATCCTTTAAGGGAAAAATAAGGAGGAAAAGGATTAGAAGAAAAGAGGGAAATTCAAGCCAGTGCTGAGAGCCCAAAGGGGAGAAGCATGCAAGAGAAAGAAGCACCATTTAATATTTCAATCTCTTCCCTTGGAAGTAGAGCTGGACCTCTGGGAAGGAAGCAACTTGTTGGGCTCTGTGGAATGACAGGGATTCATATTTGCTACCAAGGAACATGACATTCCAAATTGTTTAGAGAAAGAAAGGAGTCATGTTGGTTGTTGGCTCCCTGCTGGATAGGAACTGACCTCCACAGATGCAGACCTGACATAAATAACTGGGAAGGTATATTGTCTTCTTAAAGTTTGTATCTGGTATGAAATAGAGAGTCTCTTGAGACTTGTCAAATCTGATGATCACTACCCACTTTCTAGTGATTCATGCAGACCAAATGATATTGCCAGAAAAAATCTGGAAAGATTTTCTAGGGATGATAAATTTCCAGACAAGATACTAAAGACTGTGAGGGAACATAGGTGATGTTTTATCATTGAAAGAAAAGCACTTCAGAAGAAAGACAAAAATATCTAAAATAGTGAGGTTAAGAGATGGTGGTGCTTGAGAACTTGGATTCAGTTTTCATATTTAAGAATGATGGCCATGGGAAGATCTTGTCAAATGAATACTGACAAAATATATTTACCAGAAGACTTGAGGAACTTATCAAGAGGTCTTCAAACTGAAACCAACATGTGAAGGATATAGCTACCCACATGCGCTAAACCTGAGCGAAGTCATAATTATGACTATGTGACTATGGCTTTTTCTTAAAACGCCAAAATCAGGGTTTGGGGGCATATCACACTTCCTACAAAGGAGACGCTTCCTCTCCACAGTGACTACCATTCTTATAGCTCTCAATTCTAAAACAGTCTGGCTGCTGCCCTTAGATCTTCATGGCCCTGGTACGTCTCCTAGGGCTCACCTTCTTTCCCCACTTCCTGTCAAGTCTCTTATGTCATCATCCATTTCCCAGTTTTGACCAGCTAGTCCTTAATATACTTCTATCACACTATCACTTCTTAGGAATAGGTTAGACTTTCTGGGCATGATTATGTCTAGGGTTGTAATATCCTCTATACTACCATTGTCCTCTGCACCCTTCAACTAAATTTGACCAAGGTATAAAATTTTCTAGTTAGGGCTCAGAGACTAACACAGAATAAAGACTATCAATGGAAAAGCCCAAACAATGCATTGGATGAAATATCCAAGTAGAGAAGGAGTAATAAAACCTATTGTTCAGTCATTTTAATCATGTCTGACTCTTTGTGACTCCATCTGAGGTTTTCTTGGCAAAGATATTAGAGTGGTTTGCCATTCCAGCTAATTTTATAGATTCAGAAAACTGAGGCAAATAGGGTGAAGTGACTTGCCCAGGGTCATACAGCTACTAAGAAAAAGCACTATAGCCTTATTTATACAAAAAAGAGTAAGCATAGCAAACCAAATAAACTAGAGCTGTAACTCATGGAGGTAAATTATAGCTCCTAGGTATTACCAACCTTTGTTAGAATGTGATAAAACTAGAATATGATAATCAAAGGGCACAATCTGTTTAAAAGGAACATGGTAGAGAAAAGCAGAAATGGAATAAGATTATACATCAAGATGATGCAGTCATGTGAGAAAATCTACAAATTGTATGCTGTACAATATTTGGGTGGAGATCAATGGAGGGCATGAACAGAAGTGATAATGTGGTAGAAGTATATAATGAACTACTTGGTTGTTATTGGGAAATGGATGATTTCTAGAAATAGATGATTTCTGGAAATAGATCATAAACACAGGAAAGAGGCATGATCCAGTAATGATTCCGAGGCATCTGCTAGAACTTTCTGTTAGTTAAAGGTAAGAGCAACTGATAAATTCTTGACTTAGCTTTAGTGCAAATTTCATTCTTTTTATTGTGGCAGAATCAAAAAGGGGATTCTAAATGTAATACTGACTAAAAAGGAAGAAGAGGTTGTTGAAGTAGAAATGTTTAGAGTATTGGGAGGAAGTAATTGTGTAGTTTAGAATTAAAGATAAAGAGAGGAAAGAGAAGGTTTTGTGGGCTTATGGAAATATGTATATGTAGAGAGAAATTGTATGCTGGGTAGAGATAAATAGAAGAGGGCCAGTGTTCTTTAAGTTGGAAAATCTGTACAATAAAGGAATAAACTCCAGGAGCTTCACCTTGTCTTTTGCCCTGGCCTTAACTTCATTTGCATGCCAATAAAAGGGCTTCTTGAGAACAAGGTGGACCTTTTTATAGGTCCTGTGAATAGAATTTTTTGTTTGTTTGTTGTTGTTGTTGGTTTTTTTTGCACAAAGACTAAGAAATAGATTTTAGGGTATAGGCTTACAATCAGAGATGTAGCTGAAGTTATAAGAAATTTCCTAACTCTAAGTCAAGACTTGTCTGGGACCTCAGATCTTATATCAGCACCAGACAGAAAGACACAAAAAAGAACAGTCTTAGGCTTAGACCAAAGACTTTTGCTGTCTTTTTTCAGCTTCCTGGCTAGGTTTGGTGACTCAAAGGCTCAGCTAGGCACTAAAAGACTATCTGCCTATCCTTATAAAGGAGAGACTTAATAGTTACTACATTTTAGCAGATGAAAACAGAAAGTAGTACCAGATGCATTCTTCAAGAGTTAAAGCCCAGCAGATGGGAGCACAGAACAGGTTGGTGACCACAAGACTAGTGGAGACATCAAAGAGAAACAACATGACAGGTAACCTAGATTGATGGCGTATAGGCTCAGGGAACCCCCTTGAAATCTTCTTGGATTTCCCCACTTGATCTGGGGTTCTCTTGAGGCCATAAGTTTTTCATTATCCCTATGCCCAAATCTCCATTACCTTTGGATTTCCCGCAACTACTTCCTACCCTTGGTCCTATCAAAATACCATTCTCCAGGCTACTGGCCACTCCCATCAAGATCCTCCCTAGATTTGATCTCTAGTCACCCCAGGGTACAGGTCATTCTCATTAAGATCTTCCCAAGATTGCACCTCTAGACACTCCCATCAAGGTCATCCCTGGAATCCCTAGAAAACTTGGCCACCCCAGGATTCTTCCCTCAGTCTTTCTGTATATAAAATCCATCTTGTTTCAGATTCAATCTAGCAGAGTTTCAATCTGGCCAGTTTATCAATACAAGCATCACAAATGCTTAGGTTCCCTAAGAGTCTGCCCAATATGGTGAATCTCTAATGAACTTTGTTTTTCTTTGGCTAAAAGAAGGCATGGGTCAAATTCATTCAGGCAGGACCTGGCATGTTGGTATTTTGGGGTCCCAAGCACCCCTAAACCTCAACATTTTAAACCCTAACAAAGATGACATGATGCCAAGAATAGATTATGTAATGCATTGTAAAAAGCAGAGATGTGAATTGCTTTGGCCATGTATGTTTTTGTGTGTGTACACATATACATGTGTGCACACGTGCACTCTCCACACATATCTTGTCCACATGGGTTCCTGGTGTGTGCCCTGTCATGTAATTTCTCTGGCTGCATTTTCACTAGATATGGATGTTCAATGTGTATGCCCTTCCCCACTGGTCGTGTTATAACTTGTAGGAAGAGTGTATCTGAGATGAGCAAGCTGGATGGTAAAAGTAAGCATGGGTGGGATTCATGAGAAATTATTTTGGGTGGGTGCTGATTCACTTATTGCCTTGAACTTGGGGTTCACTTTTCTGGGGACCCAAGTATGAGGGGATCCCAGATGTCTACAAACATGAAACAGGATGAATTCATAAAAGAGTGGCACAGTCCATGAGAATAGGGTCAGGAATGAGAAACACAGTTATAACAAAATAAGCTTAATACCCTAAGGCAAGAGCAAGAAGAAGGGCCTTTGTTGGGGGCAAGGAGAAGACCTTGGGATTAGATGAGAGAATAGAGATGATTCAACTCTCATTTTACCTGGGTTTTCTTTACTAAGGAGAAAGCAGTTCAATGCTATGCTCCTAGGAATTACTTTGTAGAGATTTTTAATCAGACAGATTAAGTCTCATGACTTAAGGTAAACAGACATTTTTTAAGTGCTGCCTCTGAACAAAGGACTGAGTTAGACGACTGAGATACAAAGTTAAAAATGAAATATTCCCTGCCTTCAAGAAACTTATGTTCTACTGGGGACATACACTAATGAAAACAGATAATACGTTTATATTCTCCTGGGGTTATGCTTATACAATGAACACAGATAAGTACAAAAAGATAATCTGAGAAGGGGGAGAGAGAGAGAGAGAGACAGACAGACAGACAGAGAGACAGAGAGAGAGAGAGAGAGAGAGAGAGAGAGAGAACTAACAAATGGGTGATCAGAAAAAGCTTCTTGTAGGAGGGGGCATCTGAACTAACCCTGAAGGGAAACTAGGAAGTCTAAGTAATAGATTTGAAGAGAACATGCATTTCAACTATAGGGAACAGCCTGAATGAAGGAGACTGGAGATGGAATATCAAGTTTGGGGAATAGCTAGTAGGTCAAGTTGACAGAGAACTGGACGTTTAGTGGACTGAAAGTATAAACAGTCAACATTATATCATGGCAGCCAGAAGGATCCATAAGATTTCAGGCTACATTAAGAGAAGCATAGTGTCTAGAATGTAAGAGTAAATGTTGTCATGCAGTCATTTTTCACTCCCGATGAGATACAGGCTCTGGGAACCTCCTTGAGTTCTCCTTGAATCTTCCTACATGAGGCATTTGCCTGAGGCCATAAGCCTTTCATTATAACCCAACCCAAATCTCTGTTGCTAGCCTGGCCCTCCATTGTCCTGCTACCCCTCCTCTTCGCCCCCCCCCCTCCCAAAATATCTATGCCCAAATCTGTTACCCTTAAACTAGCCTAGCCTTCCACTGTCTGTCATCTCCAGGAAGCCTCCAGCTATTTCCCACCCTTAATCTCTCATTACAGGAGTCTGTCCTCATTTGACTCTTCCTCAAAACCCTCCCCAAACTCCTCCTCTAGACCACTCCTAGATTCCTGCCACAATCTTTCTGTATATAAGCTCCATCTTTCCTCTATGAGGGTATGGAGAATTATCTGTCACAGACTCACCTGCTAGCTCCAGACTATTCTAGCCTGCTTTTTCCAATACAAGCGTCACAGATACCAAGGCTCCTTAAGAGTCTATCCATTACAGTGAATCTTTAATAAACTTTGTTTTATTTGGCTGAGAGAAGACTTGAGTTGAATTCATTTGGCAGGACCCAGTGTGTTGGTATTTTGGGGTCTGGTGCATCCCCAAACCTTAAGCCTCAACATTTTTGAGTCACATTCATTCAGCAGGACCTGGCATGTTGGTATTTTGGGGTCTTGAACACCCTTAAACCCTGGACCTCAACATTTTATGGGTCCTTGACCTCAACAGTTCCAACTGTTGGGGTTTTGTTGTTTTTTTTTTTTGGCAAAGATACTGGAGTGGTTTGCCATTTCCTTCTCTAACTCATTTTACAGTTGAGGAAATTGAGGCAAACAGGGTGAAGTGAGTTGCCCAGGGTCACACAGCGAGTAAGTGTCTGGGGATGGATGTGAACTCAGGTCTTCCAAACTCCCGGTCCAGCACTCTATGCACTGCACCACCTAGATGCCTGATAATTTGTCTCTAGTCATGACAAGCATTTCTAGAGTATCATATTAAAATCTGGTCACCACTTTTTAGGAAAGATAATAAATTGGACTGTGTCCAACGGAGGGTAACCAAGATAGCAAGGGGATTCAAAACCATGCCATATTATGATGGAATGGCGGGGGGGGGGGGGGCGGAGAATGTTCAAACTGGAGAAGAGATGACTTAGGGTATCATATGTCTGCTATTTTTCAGTACTTGAGGGCTAAAACATAGAAGAATTAGACTTGTTCATCTTGGCCTCAGAGCACTTAGAAATAAATGGGTGAAAATTGAACAGAGGTAGATTTCAATTCAATACAAGGAAAACTTTCCTGACTATTGATTTCATGGGTCTGGAAACATGGTCAGAATACAAGTTAATAAATGGCTCATCTGGCTCTGATCTCTGAAAACAATTTTCTTCAACTTAATGGCTATGCAAGATGACACTGCCAAGGTGGGGAATGGAAAAAAGAAAAAATGGCATAGGGAAATGAGCACCCAGGGAAATGGATGGGCGTAGTGGGAGTGTTGGTCAAGATACCAACATGTCTCTTGCATGTGTGGTAGAAAGAAGGTTATGTCTGGAGTCAGAGCCTTCTGACTTGGTTTGAATTTATGCTCTTTTCCTATTTAACTATAGGACCTTAGACAAGTTGCTTAATCTGAGAGTTTCTTCCTTTATGAAATGAAGATGTTTTATTAGATGCCCTTAAAGATCCCTTCCATCTTTAAATTTAAAATCCTTTAATAAGAAGAACTGCTTCAAAGGATAATGGTATGTCTCAGGAGTTAATGGATTCCCTATCATTGGAAGTCTTAAGTTGAAAAGTGGATGACCATTTTTTATTGTCGAGGGGATTCTTGTTCAGGTATGAATCGAATGAAATGGTTTCTCAGGTCTCCTCTAATTCAGTCATTCTGGGACTCTACCCTAAACAAGTTATGTTAAACACGTGGTGTTACCAAGTAAGTTTTATGACAAAAAAACAGCAACAAACTTAACATAACCACTTTGTTCTTTTAAAAACATGCTTACCAAACTCAGTTCCCACTAATTATGGGCTTGATTCTGTTTTGTACTTCATGTTCCCAAGAATTTTTTTTAATATATTTGCTTTTTGGAGAAGGACAGTACATTTTTACAAGTAATAATGTATAATATCTTGCCAAGACCTTTCAGCTTTGGAACTTTAATCTTGAGGATCAGTATGTGATATAAAGCCAATGTTGAAAGTTTAAATTCTGGATCCCCAAGCCAAAATTCCAGGACAAAAAAGGTTCTTTTGCTTTTTGTTCAATACAAACTACAAAACAATAAGAGGAATGGACTTCCCACAATACAATTTTTCTTGGGCACTGATTGTAGTGTCAAGGATCTAAAGGAAAGTCTTCATAAGTACATATAATCAAAGGGATTTCCACACTGAAAGTTCCCGACACTAATGAAATCAGAAATATATGTATACAAGCACACATATACATGCACACACAGATACATGTATGCATATACACATATATACACATGTGCATACACATATTTATATATGTTAATATACATATGTCAGTCAGTAGGTATTTATTAATCATCAATATAAAAAATGAAACAAGCCCTACTCTTAAGGTTTTTATGTTCTAAAGATGGAGCTAGCAAGTACACACATAAGTATACAAAGACTTAACACAAATGAATTCAAAGTAGCTAAATATGAGGTATTTTAGGAGACAGGGCACTGACTACTGAGAAGGATAAGGAAAGGCTTTGTGTAGGAGGTAGTGCTTGAACTGAGTCTTGAATGAAACTAGAGAATCCAAGAGTAGGGGGTGAGGGGTTAGTATGTTTCAGGCATGGTAGATAGCTGGTACAAAGGCAAAAAAAAAATAGGAAAGAAGTGTTACATATGAGGAATGATAAAAGGGTCCCATTGACTGAACCCAGAATAGGTGAAGGGAAGTGATGTGTAATAAGGCTGGAAAATAAGTAAGGACCATCGAGGAATTTATGTTTGTTTAAAGAGGTTATAGTGAACCACTGGAGTTTATTGGGTAGGGAATGACATGGTGGGACTTGCAGTTCAGGAAAATCCTTTTGGAAGCTATATGGGGCATAGACTGGATATAGAGGAAACCTGAGATGGGAGACTCAAGCAGGGGGCTATTGCAATAGTTCATTGAGGTGAAAGGTGAGGAAGGTTGAAAGTCACTAGAGTGGTGACTGTGTGATTGAAAAGGAGATAGATAAGAGAGATATTGTAGAGATAAAAGTGATAAGAATTTGACAAGTAATTGTATATATGGGGTGGAAGTGGGTAAGGAGTTGGGAATGACACCAAGATTGCAAAACTTGGGTGACTAGAAGGATGGTGAGATCTTTGACAATGGGGAAGTTACAAAGAGGGATGGTTGAGAGTGTGTGTGTGTGTGTGTGTGTGTGTGTGTGTGTGTGCATGCATGTGTGTGTGTGTGTGTGTGTGTGTGTGTGTGTGTGTGTGTGTATGAAGGTAATGAGTTCCATTTTGGACAGATGTTGAGTTTGAAATGCCTATGGGTCATTTGACTTGAAATGGGAGTACATAGGGATTGTTTCATTCTTTTATTTCTATTCCTAGCATTTAGTGCCTGAAACATAGTAAGTGCTTAAATAAATGTGTGCTGATTGATTGAAACTCAGGAAGAAAGACTAGGGATTGATATACAAGTTTGGAATCATCTGAAAAGACAGCAGTTAATGCTGTGGGAGCTGATATTACATGGGGGAAGGAGGAGAGAGAGGGAGAGGGAAAGAGGGAGAGGGAGAAAGAAAAAGGGAGGGAAAGAGAGAGAGAGAGAGAGAGAGAGAGAGAGAGAGAGAGAGAGAGAGAGAGAGAGAGAGAAGATGGAAAGAGAGGGAAATAGGGAAGAAGAGAAGACCGGGATAGAGTTAGAAGATATGAATGATAATCCAGCAAAGTCAGAGATGGCACAATCAAACTGGTAGGAAAGCCAAGAGGGGGAAGTGAAAGCCTAGAGAGAAGAGAGTATCCAGGAAGTGTAGTCAGCAGTATAAAATTCTGTAGAAAGATCAAGAAGGTTAAGGACTGAAAAAAAAAAAAGCAGTCTTTTACAAACAGTGTCTCTGATAAAGGCCTCATTTCTAATACAGAGAACTAAGTCAAAATTTTGAAAATACAAGTCATTTCCCAATTGATAAATGGTCAAGGTATATGAACAGGCAGTTTTCAGAGGAAGATATTAAAGATATCTATGGTCATATATAAAAAAAGCTCTAAATCACTATTGATTAGAGAAATGCAAATCAAAACTGTGAGGTACCACATCTCACCTGTCAGACTGGATAACATGGCAAAACAGGAAAATTATAAATGCTGGAGAAGATGGGGGAAAAATTGGTACACTAATACATTGTTAGTGGAGTTCTGAACTGATATAACCATTCTGGAGAGCAATTTGGAACTATGCCCAAAGGACTATAAAAATGTACATACCCTTTGCCCCAGCAATACCACTTCTAGGGCTGTATCCAAAAGAGATCATACAAATGGGAAAAGGACCCATATGTACACAAATATTCATAGCAGCTCTTTTTGTGGTGGCTGAGAACTGGAAATCAATGGGATGCCCATCAATTGGGGAATTACTGAACAAGCTGTGGTATCTGAATGTAATGGAATACTATTGTGCTATAAGAAACGATGAGCAGATGGATTTCAGAATAACCTAGGAAGACTTATATGAACTGATGTTGAGTGAAGGGAGCAGAACCAGGAGATCACTGTACACAATTACAAACACATTGTATCTGTGATGACTAACTTTGATGGACTTGGATCCTCTCAGTAACACAAGGTTCCAAGACAACTCCAAAAGACTCATGTTGGAGAAATCTATTGGTATCCAGAGAAAGAATTACAGAGCCTGAATGTAGATTGAAACAAACTATTTGCTCTCTCTCTCTCTCTCTCTCTTTGTTTTGTTTATTCTTTCTTGTGGTTCATTCTATTAGTTATAATTCTTTACAACATGACTAAAGTGAAAATATGTTTAATGTGAAGGTATATGTAGCACCTATATTGGACTGCATGCCTTCTTGGGGGGGGAGGGCGGAGAAGAGGGAAGGGGAGAAAATTTGGAACTCAAAAGCTTATGGAACTGAATGTTGTAAACTAAAAATAAATAATTTATTTTTAAAAAGGCTATCAGATTTGGCAATTAGGAGATCATTGGCAAAGTTTTAGTTGAGTGAAGAAGTTGGAAGTCAGAATGGATAGGGTTGAGAAGTGAGATTGGAAGGCACTGAATGTAGACAGCTTTTTGTAAGCATTTGACAAATAAAGGAAGAAGAGATATAGGATGTTAATTTGAGGGAATTGTGAGGCCTAGCAACTTTTTCTTTTTTTTTATGATAGGACAGACTTGAATATGTTTGTAGGCAGCATGGAAAGTACTAGTCGATAGTACTATAAAAAAGAGGAGGGAGCTCATGGCAAATATGCATGACTGCAAGTAGCCTAGTGCCCTCAATATATTTAATAAGGAACTTCCTATCTGAATTAGGGAATTAGGAAAAGGATTGGATTTTTAGGCAGAGGTAATTAAATATCAATGCTTTCAGTTCACTTTTTTCATTCCTCAAAAATTCTCAGAATCACTGTTCAAAATCTCCATCTTCCTTCTGTTCAAAAAGAGATATTCCAACTTTCTAGCCAGGATAAACCCCTCACCTACACCTTTACCCTGTTCCCTTTTATTTCTTCTAGTATCAACTCCAATTTTTTTGCCCCCTTTGTTTTTTGCATCTTTAATCTCTTCCAATCTGGTCATTCCCTCCCTTCCCTCATTCTAAAAGAGGCTTCACTTGACTGATACACAACACCCAACTATCACACCATCTTTAATTCACTCCTAAACTTGAATATATTGATTATACCAGATACCTTTACTTCCTCACTACCTCTCTCTCTCCTTACATGCTTGGAATTGGGTGTCTGCCCCCATGATTCAATTAAAAATGGTTTGTCAATGGCCGTCTATTACATTCTAATCCTCAAGGATTTGTCCTTATTCTCATTCTACACTCTTTCCATAGTGGCCTAATCCACTCTAATTGGTTCCAATTGGTACCAATTCTATGTAGAGGACTTCCAAATCTATATCTCTAGCTCTGACTTCTGTTCTGAGCTCCAGATCCAATTTTGTACCTGCTCATGAGTTTTCTATCTGAATGTTCCATTTCTACCTTAGCTAGATAAACCCAACTTATTTTCTTTCCTCCTTCTGATATCACTGTTCCTGCCAGCGGCCTCACCATTTACCCTGTCAAATGAGAAAATATTTGTAAAACCACAGTATCTGACACATAGTAGACACTTAATAAACACTTATTTCCATCCCCTTTCATTCTCTTCCCTTATCTCTTCTGTTTATAACCTTGGAGTAATATTTATCTCTTTCCTCTCCTATACCTTTAATAGCTAGTCAATTACAAAGCCCCAACCATCCCACCTTGGTTTCTTTCTTTCTGTTCCCATAGTGAAAGCCTTTACTACTTCCTTGCTGGACTGCCATAATAACTTCCAAACAGGTCTTCTTACATTTACTCTCTTTCCCTCCTTTAATTCGTCCTTCATGTCACATGCCAGAATATTTTTTTCTTAAGCAACAGCTTGGTTATGAGACTTCCCTGTTCAAAATCTTGAATACTTCCCTACTGATTCCTGGGTTCAAATTTAGTCATTTCTGTTTTGGACAACTCTATGTGACCCCATTTAGGGTTTTCTTGGCAAAAATACTGTAGTGGTTTGCCATTTCCTCCTCCAGCTCATTTTCCAGATGAGAAAAATGAGGCAGAGTGAAATGACTTGCCCAGGGTCACAAAGCTAATAAGGACTGAGGTCAAATTTGAACTCACAAAGATGAGTCTTTCTGAATCCAGGCATGGTATTCTACCCACTGCGCCACCTAGCTACCCTCTAACTCCTTTACCTGGCAATAAAAATTCTTTACAATCTTGTACCATCTCATTTTTCTAGCCTTATCTCCTCTCTCTCCTCCACCTTAATGCATTCTATGCTGATGTTAAAGAGGACTATTCTCTGACTTCATGAACTTACTCTCCCACCTCTGTGATTTGATCACACTGTTTGTTCCCTATACCTAGAATGTTCCTTTTATCCTCCTTCCTCTATTGAATTTTTACCTATCCTTTAGTTCCCAATAAGAGTTTAATAAGTGCTTGATCTAACTTTATCTAAAGTACAACTCAAATGCTACCTCTTTTCTGAATCATTATCTAAAATTTCTATTTTTTTCCATAGCTTCTCTAAGCAAGAAACATTTAATAAATATTTGTTGAATGGATGAATGACCATTAGAAGGACAAGAGCTCATTTTTTTGAAAAACGATTTGGGAACTTTTTGTAACTTGGACTATGTAGCACTTAAGATGATTTGATGTTACCGTAAATTGTAAAACTAGATTTAGCATTTTAAAATGAAGAGGTAAATTATGTTTTGGAAGCATCTCCCTAGTCCCAAAGTTGTATCATCCTACAGTAAGAACATGCAGAAAAGAACTTGCAAAAGAAAAAAAAAAGCAAAAGTTGTATCATCTTGCAGGAAGAACATGTAGAAAAGCACATTGCAGTGTGGTAGATGGTCAACATTGTACAGAACACTGGATTCAGAATAATAGGACTTGTGTTCAAATCCTGATTCTGCCACTTTCTACCTATGTGACTTTGATCATGTAAGTGATTTAGTTTTCCTGGGTCTCAGTTTCCTCACTTGTTAAATGAAATGGTTAGACTAAATGGCTTCTGGGGTCTTCTCAAATTCCAGAGCTGTGACTGCCTTTCACCTCTGGTGACAGTAAAACACATTTATTCAGCTCAGCATTAGGGTTGTTAAAAACAAAAGATTTCCTGCTGGGGAGATTTGGAGCTGCATTGATTGTGACTGACTGACTGTCTAAATGTATGATTACTTCATTCAGAGTTGACAAAGCTCTGATAGACAGTAGTTTCCAATTACTGAACTCTTATCAACTATCCTCTGTTAAAAACAAGCCAGTTGCGGAATACATTCCACCTGGATATTTAATGCAAAGTTTAAATGGGAAACAAAGGAAAAAATACCCATGGTGGCTTTTTTCTTTCTCTTTTTATTCTGCCCCATGGCTTTAATATTCAAAGTATCTACTTATTTTTAATAGTTCCTAAAGTGGGTAGCTCCTTCCATTTAAAAACCACTTTAAATGTTCCTTTAAGTAGTTTTCATGTTCAAAATTATTCAATTAAAAAAGTTGATGATTAATTCATCAAAACAGGATGCACTGAACATATGATATTTAATTGCATAGCATTTTGAGTAATTCTTGCTTAGGGGTGATTCACTTGACTACACATCAAAATGATTTAAAAAATTCATTTCTGATGCAAGCAAAATTTGATTTTGGAACCTTGTCCCTCAAACCAGGTCCTGATTGCTTCTTTAACTCCTGTTTATATAATTCTACAAAATTTTGGCCGAATTCGAGAGCACATACCAGGGTGTTGGCTTTTATGAACCCCATGGGATGTGAAAGTCAAGCTGACTGGATGAACTTTGGCTACATATTCCAGACAAGCACAATGACTCTATTTATCCAGACTTGGCAGCCTGATTGCACATTGACTCTGTGGGTAATAAATTTTCACAGCCACAGAAGTTCAGCAGCAACCAACCTGATCCTGAGATGAAAAATGCACCCAGGGAAGCAGAGTCGGGTTGCAAAAATATGCGAGATTATTATTCCATGTATGAGTACCAGTCACCTAATTTATTTGATCACTGATTGACATGCATGGCACACTGATTTCAGAGGACTTTTTTTTTAAGCTCTGCTTTCTGTTACGCAATTGTCATATTATAAAAGGATGAAAGGGTGTGTGGGGGTGTGCGGAATGAGCCATTCACATTGCAATTGGCAATCTGCTTTTAATATTACACCCCAAACTGATTTAAGTTATCCAGTGACCTCTTCAGCAAAGAGCAGAGAGTTGGAAGGAGAATGTTTCTGGTCCCATTCCATAACAGAGGGAACCTCCCCAAAAGCAGCAAGCATCATGATTCAGTGCTCAAACCTATCTTACCTACCACCTTGTCATTTTGAGGCAACAAAGCTTCAAATACTTTCTGAGAGACTTGAATGAGGAAATTATTACTTTATGCATTATAAATCAAAAAGAATTGGCTCTTTAACTTGCAGATTTATGTTAACTACCTAGCTATCTATTAAATTAATTGTGTGCTCTTCAAATATTGATTGGGGATTAAAAGGTAACTTTTCTTCGATGTGTGTGGAGTAAATTATGCCAACAGGAAAATTTCCCTCTGCAGATTATATCCTATGATCGCTGCCTGTAAAATTAAAATTGTCAGTTTAAATGAATAAACTATGCTCATTAGAAGAGAAAAATGCAGTTATATAATTAAAATTAAAAGACTGCCTAATATGTGTGGATAATGTAATTACTGCAAGCTGTAGACACACACAGAGGCATTCAATTCTGCTCCCTGTTCCTTTTACCTTTTCTTAGTTTCTAAGCCCATATATTTGTCATCTCTGAAACATTGTCCACAGTTGACATTATCTTGGCTGCTCCTTATTGAATCTTAATCATGTGTTCCTCTCCTCATGTCTTGGCCAAAGTAATTTCATCTGGATACTTTTTCTGGGTATAACTCCCTGAGCTTTCCTGGCTTAAGAGGCAAGAGCCCATCATTTCAGAAAAAGATTTCTTAAAAAGTGATCCATTCCTCTCCCTCTTTTCTTCACTTCATAGATTTTGGCTGTCCCATGTCTTCTAAATTCTTTCCTTTCTCTTATGACATTATATCACTTTGGACAGCTGAGACCAAGAGTTAAAGAATAAGAAGCCACACATTATTATAATTGATATAAGGATAGGGGCTGGAACTATGATTTAATTGATATAAGGAATTTCCAGGTGAAGAAACTCCTTCTCCTAATGCCTGACCTTCACTGTATAGTTTTTGAGTTGTCTATAACACTACTACTCAGGGTCATATAACTAGTATATGTCAGAAGCAGAAGCAGAACCCAGCTGTTCCTGGCTTTAAGACCAGCCCATATTCACTATGTCAAGCTCTCTCTTTAATAACTGTAATAACATATTACTAGCTCATGCAAGATGCCTTAGTAAATGCAACCACTGATAGGTTTCTTGCTAGTGATCTTCCCATTATCAGCATCAAGTAAATTATAAGGAAGGCAACATGTTTGCTAAAGGTGTTTTCCAATGCCATGCAGATTGTCCTATGCAAAGTTCAAAAGAAGAGGATATTCCTGTTGGTGGATAAAACTGTGCTGATTATCTTGTACCTTGAAAGAGTCCGCTCCAGGGACTCTTCATTAAGGTGGTACAACATAGTGAATAGAATGCTGGGTCTGGAGGCCAAGGACACCTGGGCTCAACTCCACCTCACATACTGGGTAACTACAAGTCAGTCCCTTCAACTCTTTAGGCTTCAGTTTCCTCATCCATAAAATGAGAAGGAGCAGACTTAATGATTTTGCAGAGTTCTTGGATCTCTAAATTTATAATCTTATGTTCTATATCAGGGGTGAGAACTTGTGGCCTTGAGGTCACATGTGGTGTGTGGCCTTCTAGGTCCTTGGGTGCAGCTTTTTTTTTTTGGAGGGCAATTGGGGTTAAGTAACTTGCCCAAGGTCACACGGCTAGGTTTTTGTTTGTGTGTGTTAAGTGTCTGAGGCTGGATCCGAACTCAGGTCCTTCTGACTCCAGGGCCGACGCTCTACTCACTGCGCCACCTAGCTGCCCCTTGGATGCAGCCTTTTGACCGAGTCCAAGTTTTACAGAACAAATCCTTTTTTTTTTTTTTTAAAGCAATTGGGGTTAAGTAACTTGCTCAAGGTTACACAGCTAGTTATTTTTATGTGTGGGTGTTCATTTTCTGAGGCCAGAACCGATCCCAGGTCCTCCCAATGCTCTTACTCACTGCGCCACCTAGCTGCCCCTTAGAACAAATCCTTTTATTAAGGGGATTTGTTCTGTGAAGTTTAGATTCAGTCAAAGGGCCCCATGTGGCCTCAAGGCTGCAGGTTCCCCGCTCCTGGTCTATGTTGACTTGAAAGAGGCTGGTCTAGCAGCTTCTACAGGAAGAAAACAACTGGATGAAAAATACATAATCCTCAAGGAGTTCATCCGTGTGTGTGTGTGTGTGTGTGTGTGTGTGTGTGTGTGTGTGTGTATCCTGGAAAGTCAGTAACCATTTTTTGTTCATTAAAATATAGTCAATTTAATTCTTTTCATGATGCCATTTGATGCCTGACATAGTCAGTGCTCCCAAGTCTTTTTTAAAAAAAGTATTCATGTGATAGGTACTAGACTTCTGCATCATCTATATACCTTTGACCTTTCTTATTTCTTATATTCCATGGTTTCCAAATTTTTTTGTCCTCCCCAAAACTTCCATTTCCACTGAAGTCAGTGAGTATTAAAAAAAAAATCCTCTCTCAATTCAGATGACTTTACTGAGTTTTTTCATAATTTTTTCTCTATCTCTTCATAGTCTGTGACAGATGCTGGTACAAAAGCCGCAACTATTTTCAAGGTGGTCTTTGTGTACATGCTGGTCATGGTCACTACAATGCATGATGACGACAAAATATCCCATGGAATATTGTTCCTGTTGCGTGTGGATACAAAATATAGCCAAATGTATGATACATACCCCCAAATACAATCTTTTATTTCTTTTTCTAAGGTTAGACTCTGAGTCATCCTTTTATTTGGCTGCATTTCCCTTTTTATATTCTGATTTCATTTATAGTGAGAATGTTAAGACATATGATTCAGTTTCTCCAAGAGTGTTAGGTCACAGGACAAGGCTCTTAAATGTAGAGTATCAACAATTAAGTTATTGTTTATAAGGGGTCTAAGACTAATGTTGTCTTAGCACTCTCTGTCCTCTTTTCTACCACTCTGTCGCCGTTAGCATAGAAGTACAAAGGTTCTACAAAAGACTGATGACCATAAATGTTTCCTTTTAATATTCACTGAGAATATTCAATAAAAGAAAAAATATAAAACAGCATTGCAGTAGAGGTTTCCCATAGACTCCAATGTCTTTTTGTAATGTGATGATGACCTTGTGTTTTCAAAGGCTATACCAGTTGAGTGTGAACTATGGCAAATTCTCTTTCAGAATAACAGACTGTATCTGCTTTCCAAGCCTCAGTAAGTATGGGAGACTCATCACCTTCCTAAGGTGATGGTGGTGGACAGAAGATGGAGAATTAATTCACTGGCAATAGTCCTCTCCAGTGCTTCTTAAACTATAGGACACAACCAAAATTTGAAAAGAGTAGAAGGTTTCTGAATGTACAATGGCCAAAAATTAATAAAAAATCAAATGTAATGAATCCAAGGTGTTTCTGGTAGCATTTGCAGGTGTTGCATTGAGCACCTTCACTGCAGCCTTGGTTCTGAATGCAAAGCATGCCCACTTTGCTGGTCATGCAATGCCAACAAACACTGTGAAAATGGGAAAAGGGGTCTTGAGTGGAAAAGGTTTAAGAAGGCCTGCTCTACACAAAGGGGTGTGTAACTTTATTAATATGATACTGTTGAATCCAGAGTGTTTCTTTTCTGGAAGAGGAAGCCAAAGGAATCCTGTCATTTGTTGAATTCAGACATTTAGTTAAAAGAAGCAGAAATAAGATTCAAATTCTCACACTTGTTTTGTAAGGTTATTACATTACATGGCACATCCTATTAGAATATTACTAAACAACGGGTATCTCTACTAAAATTTTTCTAAGACAATATCTACAAATGAGTGATAATCTCTTTTTTGTTTTTAGTCATTTTAGTCATGTCTGGTTCTTCATGACCCCTTTTGGGGTTTTCTTGCCAAAGATACTGGAATGGTTTGCCATTTTATTCTTTAGCTCATTTTACAGATGAGGAAACTGAGGAAAATAGGGTTAAATGACTTACGCAGGGTCACATAGCTAGTAACTGTCTGAGGTCACAGTTGAACTCAGAAAGATGAATCTTTCTGACCTAGGCCCAGCACTTTATCCACTGAATTACCTAGCTACCTGATAATCTCTTAGGATTGTTGGCTTAAAGCAGATGAAAGAAATAGAGGAAATTATTTCTTCTTAAAGAAAGGAAATGCTGAACATGATCATTACAATGAACAATGACAAAATGTTCCATGAAATATTGTTCTTGTTGCTTTTGGATTCAAGAGATAACCAAATATATGATATATAACCAAAATATAATATAAATATGTAATATATTAATATGTATATGTAACAACTTAAAATAACAATTTCAGATTTCTTTCAGTCTGTAGTGAATTCAAACAAAAGTTAGGGCAGGAAAATTGTGCTTTTTCTTTTCAAAATGTCCTGTTTTTTCTATTCTTAAATGTCTTATTCCTCTCTTATTACAGATCCTTTTTCCTGCTAATCTTCCACCATTTGGAATTATCTGTATTTGCCAAAATCATTTTCTGACTTGTCAAATTTCATCTCATATCCAATCTCACATTTCCCTTATCATCTTTGGCATATTAACTTCTCTCATAAAGCAACCAAAATCTGTTTTTATAAACCAATATATATTTTTATAAACATCACAATTAGTTTCTGACTTTTCTTGAAACTTTCTTCTTATCTTCAATTTAAGCTTGGTCCACCTCCACATCTACATATTACTTGAATTTGTGTGTCTAGACAATCTAATCATTTTGTGGCATGCCATGATACCTTTGTATAAAACACAATATTCCAAATTCAGCTGGCTGTATTGTATCAGCACTCAGTTACATGTAAAAATAATTTATGAAGAAGACACTGAAATGTCTTCATGTCTATGGCATTATTTTTACTGTTATTGAAATGTTAATATAGCTAATGGAAAAAACCAAACCAAACCAAAACAAAGATTTTGTTTTCAGTATTTTGCTACTACAAAATACAAAATAAACAAAATACCAAAAAAAAAGCAAAATACAAAAACACACCAAAATAATTTATAGGAGTACTAGAAAGTGATATATACAGGATTATCTCAGGAATTTGAGATTTCTAGCTAGAAAAAACCTTGGAGGTCATCTAGTCTAACCTTCTTGTCTTGCCCAAATTCACATCAGTAGTAAGTGGCACAAATGGAATTTGAGCCTAGGTCTTCTGTTTCTAAACCCAATGTTTTTCAGCTGAAGACACATTAATTAAATGCAATCTTTTTTTCTCTTAACGGACTCATATTAACAATATTTGTAAACCACCAATTGATGCCTTGAGGGGATAAATCAAAATCAGTGAAGAATGTTTCAAGCAAATCTCTCAGTGAAGATGAATAACCTGTCACTAAATATGTGAATCTATTATTCAATTCGACAGTTTAGCTAACCTCTACCATGCTTCCTCTAAATATTAATGATGTCGGTATAAGAATCCTTAATATTTAATATGTTACCACTTACATGTTGCATTAGTAAAGATTTTGTAAGCTTGGCTGGTTAGGTCAGGGTACAGGGCTAATGAAATCAAGGCCACAGATCTGATCCCTCTGAGGACACTTAGTGCTGCAGAGGAGAAACTCATTTTCATGGTCATAGGTTAGACCCCTGGTCCCAGGTCCCTTGTTTTATAAATGCTTGTTGTTGGTCCTACTGGGAACTGAATGAAAGAGTGTCTACCATCACAGAAGCAGCTCAGAACACGTCTTACTGACACCAGGCTAGTAGCATCATCTTGGTTTATAAAGGGAAGAAAAAAAATAGCTCACCTGCTCATTCTCCTCTTCATCGCTGCTTAACTTAAGGTCATCTTCTAGCATTCTGGAAAAAAAGGGAGGGAAAAAAAGGTGTTTAGTTGACTTATAATATTTTAGCACCAGAATGACATTTTTATTTCTATAGACATTCAATAATGAGGACACTTTATTTAATTTGCTGACTTTTATGTTTGTTTGTTCTCTTAAGTCCCTTTCCTCCTAAGCACTTTGCAGAAAACAGACTCCTACTTCATGACTATTAATTCCCACAATGAGAGAAAATGAACAAGAAAATTAACCTTGGCAGGAATATGAGCAAAGGGCTATTTCCTCTATTTCCAGAAACAAACCATATGTACCCTCTTTTGAGGGGTCCTTCTGACAGCACCTTTGCCCTTATTCTATAGGGAAGTTGGTGTGCCTATAAACTTAATATGACTGATTTTCAGGTAAACATGCCAAAATTCATGCATGGAAATGTGCGCTGTCCTGCTTAAAGGAGTCCACATACACCTTCTTCTGGCTAGAGACAGCAAATCTGAGCAAATTTATTCTTCAGAGACAGTTTGTAATCCACACAAGGCTTGTAATTCAACAGACTCATTAACTTATATACACGGTTTTTTTTGGCCCCAAAGGTTACCCAATTCAATCTTCCACCTCAACTTTATTCATTGGACTTAGATCTAAATAAATTTCTGTTTTTCTAAAAAATAAAATACAACCACAAAAGGTGGGAATGTATCACCACTGGGTAGATAAATTTACTTGAAGGCAATTCTTCCAACTCCAAAAATATTTTAAGCAATGGTAGCATCATTGGAGTAAGTGCAGCTTTCCTAAGGTGAGGACAATACTCATAAGGATGTGAAAGCTCCAGTACATATGGTGAAAAATCAGTCACATGAACTAAGATGTTAACATTTTTCTTATTACCTTTTGGATACATAAATTGCTTGCTGCTATTATTAATCATAACATTTGCTCTGCAACAGATAAAAAGGTTGAAGCCTGGAGAAAACAAAGAATTAATCTGTCTAGGAGATAGCAATGCCATCTCTATGGGACAGGTTATTTACCCATTGTCTGACTTCTCCTTCTCTCTACTCCAGGGCCAATAAAGTCAAATAAACTTTCCCAAAGTTATCACTTAAAATTAAAGTCAAGAAAGTAATTACAGCTATTTTATGGAGTTTGTGTGTTAATAAATGTGAAACATAATGAAGTAATTGAACATTATCTCCCTTAAATGTAAAAACATAGAAATAAACCTAGTATAGAAATAAAACCTAAAATAAATCAAAGTTTTACCTGACCATTGGAATAAATGTATAGTTTTCTTAGCTAATTATTTTGAAGAGGTCAATACTCTCATGGATGTGTACATTTGATTACTTTTTAAAATCAATCATGTGATTTTTGTATTCTCCCAAAGTATTTTAATTAAGATCTAGCACATAACTCCTTAGGCATAAGGCTAATAAACTTTTAGGGATACTTCTCATCTGATAGCTTGCTTCATATATGCATATTTGTTGACTTGTTTCCCCCATTAAACTGTAAATTCCTTGCGGGAAGGGACTGTCTTTAGCCTCTTTTTTATATCCCCAGTGCTTGGCACAGTGCCTGGCACACAGTAGGGGCTTAATATATGTATATTGATTCATTAGTGCTTTAACAAAATTATGTTCTCATAAGAACTGCCACATACGAGGTTCATCCAGGCCAGATTTCTGTCATTATAGGGTCATGTTCTAGAATGCCATGGCTGTTCTCCCTGATGTCAACATCAAAAGGTTAAGAACATATCTGAATAATGTGCTTAGCTTTTCTTAGGAGCCCATTATAGTTCTATCATCCATGAATTATTCATAAAAATATTTTGGAAGTGATTTTCAGTCCATACTATTTCTTATCATGAAATGTTACAGTGGAAAGAACCTTGAACATGGAATCAAAAGGCCTGAATTCTAATTCTTTAGCTCTAACCTAGCTGTGTGACCCTCAGCAAATAAATAATAATGATGATGTGACAAATGACATTTATATGGCACTTTCAGGTTTAAAAAGCAGTTTACAGGCATCCCCTCATTTCATCCCTCATAACAAGTTCTAGGGGTGGTTATTAAGTTGTTTCAGTCATGTCTGACTCTTCGTGACCCCATTTGAGGTTTTCTTGGCAAAGATCCTGGAGAGGTTTGCTATTTCCTTCTCCAGCTCGTTTTACAGATAAGGAAACTGAGGTAAACAGGGTTAAGTGACTTGCCCAGGGTCACACAGCTAGTAAGGGTCTGAAGCCAGATTTGAACTCAGGAAGATGAATCTTCCTGACTTCTAGGCCTGGCTCTCACCCACTTTGCCATTTAGCTGCCCAACCCTGGGAGTTAGGTGCTATCATCATCCCTACTTTTTAACATATGAGTTAACTGAGGCAAATAAAAGTCAAGTGCCTTGCCAGAGTGGTCATACAGCTAGTAAGCATTTGAGACTGGATTTGAATTCAGGTCTTCCTAACTCCAGACCCAGTGCTTTATTTACTGAGCCACTCAACAGTCTCTTAAATGCTCTCATCTGAGTGTCCTCCAGGCAAAGGATTCAAATGCAATTTGGTAACAAAAACTGGAAAAACAGAGCAATGTTTTCCCCCTTCTTCTTCCTGCTGAGAAAACAGCAATTGCAATTTTGTTCATCTCAAGAAGGCACAACATTGTAAGAATTCTGTGTCCTGAAGTATGGGTGGTCCCCTCAGCCGGTAAATGAATATATGGAAGACGGTAATCATTTCAAACCACCTTCCTGTCTCTGTGTCTCAATCACACAAGGGGGTGGCTGAGGAGTTTAATCTTCAGGTGATTAACAGCGCATGCTTTTTAGGCCCACTGACAACCTTGGGAAGAACACACATATCCACAAAGGGCGTGAAGCCTAGTCATACTGCTAGAATTAGACATACATGTCTGTCAACGGGGCTAGGAAACACCTACGACAGGAAATTCCCAGGAATTGAGGGCAGTTGTGGGAGCAACTGAGAATGCAGTCAGTCCCTCCTTAACCAGGATGGCAGGAAGTGGGAAACAAGTATTATGGACTCATAGCATGTCAGAGCCACAAGGTATCTTATGGAACAATCTAGTACAACTCTCTTATTTCAGAGATAAGGGAATTAAAACCCAAAGAGGTGAAGATACTTCCCCAAAGTGACACAATCAATTACAGATAGGTCCTTCTGTTCACTTGTGATTCAGTAGTGATTTCCATGAGCAAATCTAAATCTAAATCACACTGGCATGGAGAGAGAAGTCTGAGCTATAGAAACTTTTGGGGGGTTAAAGGTGAAGCAGACCTGAAATTCTAATTGGTATAGGAAACTCCTGATGAGCAAATTCCCTCTACTAATGCACATTAGCATCCGCTCTGGGAATCAGAGTCTCAGAAAGATGACTGGGGTTCCATAGCCATCATATGTCAGAGGCAAGACCTGAAATTGGGTCTTCCTGACTTGGAGGCTAGCTCTCTATCAAATACACAGTACTATGATGCGTCTCTGTAGAAATATAAAGGGGCTAAGCAACATACTAGGTTTGTTTTTGTTTTTTTAAATTAAGATGAGAGGGGGTGGGAAAGGAAGAGTCAGAGATATCAGTAAGAATTCTTATGCTTAGAGCAAACTGTCAGTCAGTGGGAGCACCTGTAACCACTGAGTCTATCATTTGTCTTTCACAGTTCATGTTCCCAAAGGGATTGGGATAAAGGCAGGCCTTGGGAGAGGGTGACCCAGCAATAGAATACTAGGGCTGATGGCCTGGGAAAAGATCGAAAAGGAAGGATTTGGGAGGGCAAAACCCGAGTGCTGGCACCTGCAGCAAAGTCCCATATACTTGTTCTTTGCTTTTTATGTCTCTGAGGAGAGTATAGAAGAAAAGGATGTTGCCCCATTCTAATTTCTAAATGAAAACTGTAGAACCTTGACCAATGGCCTTCATGATGAGGCACTATATATGTCATGCTAAGTTTGTTAAATATTATTCTATTAAAAAAAGTAATTCTATAATCTTTACCAAAATAAGTAGGACTTGTTTACATTTTCTGAATTAGAATAAATTACTTGTAAGAAATCAAAATATAGGTCTAATTTTGTACTCTTTTAAAAAATGAGCTTTTATTGCTTTCTTCTGTTTCTTATGTCATCATAGTTACCCCAAGTATCCCTCATTCTACCCCTCCAAGATAACCATTCCATATAACAAATAATACTTTATAGAAAGAATAAAAAGTCAGCATAACTGATCAATACATTGAAAAAGTCTGAAAACATGCGCAACATTGTAACAGCTGTGTACCTCCCGCCTCCATAAAGAGGTAGGTTGGGGGTGTCCTCTCAGATCTCTTCATTTGAGTTCTGTTTGATCTTTATAATCTTGTTACATTCATTTTTGACTTTTTGGTGTATGGTTCTTTGGATTTACATTGTTGCAGTTACTGTGTATACTCTTTTCTTGGTTTTGCTTCACTCTACATCAGTTTTTGTAGATCTTTCCATGCTTCTCTGTAGTCATCAAATTCATTTCTTTCAGCACAGGAGTCATCCCATTATATCCATGTATCATAATTTGTTTAGCAATTCCCCAATTGATGGGGATTTACTTTACAAATTTTTTTAGCTTTCAAAGAAAGTACTACTATAAATATTTTGGAGTCTATGGAGCCTTTTTTTTTTTTAACAGATGGTTTACTTGAGGTATAAGAGCCTTCGGTATGAATATTTTAGTTACTTTTATTTGCCTAATTCCAAACTGCTTTCCAAAATGACTGTATCATCTCACAGCTCCACTAACAATAGGTTACTGTGCTGATTTTCCCACAGCCCCTCCACAAAGGGCTATTGCCATTTTGGGTTATTTTTGCCAATTTGTATAGTGTGAGGTGAAACTCCAGGGTTGTTTTGATTCATACTTATCTCATTATTAGAGATTTGGATCATATTTTTAATGTGGTTGTGAATACTTTGTAACTTCTTCATTTGAGAACTGTTTATATCCTTTGCCCAAATATTTACCTATTGAGGAATAGCAATTAGTCTTTTCTACATTTATTAATTGATTATATATCTTAGACACCAAATCCTTATCAAGAAATTTGATACTGAGATTTCCCCCCCCATTTCAGCACTTCTTAAACTATGGGTCTCAACCCCAAATGGGGTCATGAAAAATTTGGCAGCAGTTTTTGAATGCACAAAAACCAAAAGTCAATTAAAAATCAAATATGTAATGAACTCAAGGTGTTTTCTGGCAAAGCTTGCCTGTGTTGCATCCTACTTCATTGCAGCCTTGGGGTTGAACCCAAAGCACATTCACTTTGTACTGTGCATGCCCTCAGGCCATGCAACAACAATAAAAAAAACTAAGAAGCCCTGCCCTATTCGGCTTCTTCCCTTCTTATTCTAGGGGCATTGATTTTGTTTGTGCAGAAGCTTTTCAATATCACGTAATTTATTCAGGTAAGTCAGGTAAAGTTATTTATTTTATCTTTTGCACTTGCCTTTATCTCTAATTTGGTTAAGAATATATCTCTTACCCATAGCTGTAAGAAATATATGATCTGTTTCTCTTCTGAAATAATATGATCTTGAAAATTAAGGTCATGTTAGAATGTATTATGGAATATGGTATTAGGTGTTGGTCTAAAGCCCAACTTCTATAGGATTGCTTTCCCTTTCCCCCAGTATTTTTAATCAAATAAAGAGTTGTATCCTAGGTAATTTATGTTTTCAACTTAAATAATGAATTACTGAGTTCTGTTGTTTCTGATTTTCCTTTGTTTAATCTGCTCCATTGATCTTCCTATTCTTTAACCAATACCACATGGTTTTGATGACTGCTGCTTTATAATATATTTTGAGTTCTGGACATGCTACTCTACCTTCATCCCTACTTCTTTTTATAATTTCCCTTGCTATTCTAGATATTTTGTTTTTCCAAATGCATTTTGTTATTATTTCATGACATTCTAGAAAGTATCCCCTTGGTAATTTGATTGCTATGGTATTAACAGATATATATTAATTTTGATAGTGTTGTCATTTCATGATATTGGCACAGCTTACTTATGAGTACTGAATGTTCCTTCAGTTGAGTTGTTTTTTTATTTCTTTAAGGAACACTTTGTAATTGAATCTACACAAATCTTTTGTGTGCTTTGGGAGGTTGATCCCCAGATATTTTATACATTTTGTAATTATTTGAAATGGGATTTCCCTTTCTATAATTGTTTCTTGTGTTTTGTTATTATTTTTATAAAAATGCTGTTGATTTTTAGGAATTTACTTTGTAGACTGCAACTTTCCTGAAGCTTTGAATTGTCTCAGTGTCTTTGTTGGTTGCCCAGGATTTTGCAAGTAAACCACCATGTCATCTGCAAATAGGGAAAGTTTGATTTCCTCTTTATGCCTTTAATTTCTTTTTCTTATTTTCTTGATATGGTTGGCATTTTCAGAACTATATCAAATAATATTGGGTGGAGAGGATATCCTTGTGTTCCACCGCTGTGTTTATCAGAAAAGGTTGTAGTGTATACACATTGCATGGGATATTTGCTTTTGGTTTTAGATAGATGCTTTTTATAATATTAAAAAAAAAAGGTCCCTTTATGCAATACTCATACTATATCAAAGATGTTTTCTGTGTCTACTGAGATGATCATGTAGTTTTGGATGTTTTGGTTTTAGTATGATATTGATTGCTTCCTTACATTGAATCATATTGCATCCCTGGTATAAATCACACTTTTTCATAATGAATGATTTCTTGGATAAATAGCTGTAGTCTGTTTGACAGAATTTTGTTTAAAATTGAGTCAGTGTTCATTAATGATACTGGTCTATAGTTTCTTTTCAGTTTTAAATCGTTGTTTAGGTATTAGGACTATATGTGTCTCACAAAAGGATTGAAGAGTGCATTCTTTCTCAATTTTCAAGAAAAATTTGTAAATTATGGGTGCTGAATATTCTTTTTTTTTTTTTGCTTTTTTTGGAGGGCAATTGGGGTTAAGTAACTTGCCCAAGGTCACACGGCTAGGTTTTTGTTTGTGTGTGTTAAGTGTCTGAGGCCAGATCCAAACTCAGGTCCTTCTGACTCCAGGGCCGACGCTCTACTCGCTGCACCACCTAGCCGCCCTAGGGTGCTGAATATTCTTTAAAAGCTTGATCAAATTCTCCTGTGAACTTATCAGGATCAAGAGTTTTTACTTTGGTAGTTCCTTTACAGATACATCTATTTCTGAGATTGGGTTATTTAAAATCTCTATCTGGTCTTCTGATAGTTTGGGCATTTTATATTTTTGTAAATATTCCTATATTTCTTTTGTGTTCTCAGTTTTATTGGCATATAATTGTGCATGATACGTTCTGATTTAAAAAAATTTTTCTTCTATTTTTGCTATGATTTCACCTGGCTCATTTACTGTTTTTTTTTTTTTTTGATCTTCTGCTCTCTTTTTTAATCTGTTTAGCTATGAGTTATCAATTTTATTTGTCTTTTCAAAGAAACAGCTTTTAGTTTTTTGGTCATTTCTATGGTTTTTATTGTTTTCAACTTGTCTATTTATTCTCCAATTTTTAATATCTCCTTGTGTTTATTTTAGGTTTATTTTTTGGTAGTCCAATTAAAAAAATACACATTCAGTTATTTTAAAATTTTTTATGTTTGTCTGTAAGGATATGATTTTTTCTGAGGACTACTTTAGCTGTATCCCAGAAATTTTGATACATTGTTTTATCATTATAATTTTCTTTTACATACTTATTATTTTTATGATTTGTCCTTTGACCCATTCATTATTGAGGATTTCATTGTTAAGTCTTCATTTGTGTCTGTATCTTTTGTTTATGGTCCCTGTACTAGTGACTATTTTTATTGTGTTATGATCTTTAAAGGATTAACTATTTCTATATTTTTACATTTGTTCGCAGTATTTCTGTGCCCTAGCATATGACCAATTTTTGTAAAGTTCCATGTGGTGCTAAGAAATATGTATATTCTTTTTCTGTCCCATTTAGAAGACATCATAAGTCTTTTAGTTCTAGTTTCTACATCAATTTGTTCAGTTCCATATTTTCTCTTTTGTTTATCTTTTTGTTAGACCTATCAAAAACTGAGAGGAACACTGAATTCTCTCATCACTATTGTGTTATTGTCTATGAATTTTTGGAGCTCAGATGTTTCTCTTTTGGATTTGGGCATTTGAAGCATACAAATTTATTACTAATATTGGTTTGTTGTCTATTCTTTTCAGCATAATAGTTTCCTCATTTATCTCTTTTATTTTTTGAATGCTTTTGATTTGTCAGCATGATTGCCACTCCTGCTTTTTTGGATTCACTGAGTAATGTCTTTGTTTTTTAAATGTGTTTCTTGTAAGCAACAGATTTTAGTGTTTTGTTTTCTTATCCAATCTGTCACTCTTTTTGTTTTATTCAATTGTTTAATACATTCACATTTAGAGTTATAAGTTAGGTTTATATTTTGGTCCATCTGTCTCTAATATTGAGTTTTTTTCAAGTAGTGATTTTCCTTCCTCTTCTGCTGAAGACACAGTATTATGTAAATTAATTTACTTTAACATTTTTTAAGGTGGTCTTCTCACCAGCTCTCTTCCTGCCATACCTGATCCCTTCCTCTTGTTTGTTACCCCTTTCCCTTTGGAATTTTATTAATTCCTTTTTCTTGTCTACTTTTATTTGATTATATAAATTCTCCCCCCGCCTCCTGCCCCATGCCTTTTTCCTCTCAGTCAAGTAGATAATGCCTCCTTTGAACCAGTCCTGTTCACTAGTTTTTTTAATTATATTTTTGTTTTCCAGAAAGAATTTCTGTCTCTCTCTCCATGGTCAATCCTCTCTTTCTATCTACTCTAGACTCTTATTCTCTGATTAATGACCCCTATAATTATTTGGTCTCTCTCCTTTCTCTGTATTGCTCATACAAAGCTTCCCAGGTATCCATCTAGACTCTCCCTCAAGTGGCTTTTGCCTTGTATGGCTTGTCCCATGTATTCCCTTCTCTGTGCCTCACTCCCAGGAAAGGTGGGAAGATATTGGTCACTAAGGGAAGCATAACCTTTTATAGAGCTATCCATATTGGTCCATTACTAATTATTGCTTACATGCTAGGTATTTCTACCTGGATGCCTCATTGGCCTCAAATTCAGGATGTTCAAAACATCATTGTTTTCTTGAGATATGTTTCTTCTATTTATGTTAATGACACATATCCTTACAATCACCTAAGTTGTTCAGCCACGTTGTTTCTACCTCCACAGGTTTCCTATCCAACTTACCCTTTCCATTTCCTTATCAATACCCTAATTTCAGACCCTTTCATCCCCTTGCTTGGACATGAGTGTGGGTATTGTTGGTTGTTATTGGACTATTGAATTAAATGGAACATCTCAGCTGAAAGTGTTCTCTCTCCTCAGACTTTTTCTAGCACATTTTGGCTCTCTCCTTTGCTCCTTTTTATTATACCTTTTATCTTACCTTTTATTACATTTGTCTATGTACATATTACAATGCTCTGTAGGCTATAAGTTCTTTTAGGAAAGGGACTATGTAATAGATATTTAATAAATATTTGTCTTATTGAACATTATTCAGGTAGAAAAGGTTCAAAGTTCTTTTATTTTTGACTAGACTGATGCTTTCATTGGGGTGGCTCAGCAGCTCAGTGAATAGAGCACCAGGCCTAGAGTCAAGAAGATCTGAATTCATCTTCATGCATTTACTCGCTATGGGACCCTGGGCAAGTCACTTAACCTCTGTTTGCCTTAATTCACTAGAGAAGAAAATGGCAAGTCACTCCAATATAATAATAATCCAATAATAAATCACTCCAATATCTTTTCTAAGAAAAGCCCATGTACTGGCATGCTGTGCTCACTGGGTCACAAAAAGTCAGATACCATGGAACAACTGAACAACAATGATTTCATTGGTATAGGCAAACGGTTCAAATTTGGCTTCCGCCACTACTAGCTGCGTGGCCCTGGACAGGTCACTTAACTGCTCTTTGCCTCACCATCTGTAAAATGGGAATATGACCTACTTAATAGGGTTGTTGTGGGGATCAAATGAATTAAGATTTGTAAAGTGCTCAGCACAGAAATGTTAGTTATTATGATTATTTTGAATAATAATAACAATAATAAAAGCCAATGAGAAATTTCTCCCAATGCAGATCAGCACCTCCTTTGCAATTTTATTGCATCAGAAAGTTACGTAGGTCCTCCCTGAGTAACCTGCCTAAGAGGTTAGGTGACTTGCCCAGTGTTACATGGCTTACAGGTATCAGTGTTACACGTATCAAAGATGGTACTTAAACCTAGGTGATCAACACCCACAGAATACCACTGACAAACAGAATAGTTTCCAAGCACATTTATTATTATGGCAGTTGCTTTTAATTTAATTCTATTTGTTTGTTTGTTTTTGGAGGGGGGAAGGCAGGGCAATTGGGGTTAAGTGACTTGCCCAAGGTCACACAACTAGTAAGGATTAAGTGTCTGAGGCTGGGTTTGAACTCAGGTCCTCCTGACCCAAGGGCTGGCGCTGTATTCACTGTGCCACCTAGCTGCCCAATTCTATTTGTTTTTAAGAGGAAAAAAAATTTTTAGTAATGTGAGTAGGTAGGTAAAATTCCTGAGGGAGAAGAAGTGGTTGAATTATTAGGGATAGGGATGAGAGGAAGAGAGATCTGATTTTAGTGCTGGCTCTGCCAAAAAACAGCTATGTGACATCAAACAGGTCATTTTACCTGTCTGGCCTCAGTTTCCTTCTCTGTAAAGTGAGAAGGTTGGATTATATGGTTTTTTTTGGAGGGCAATTGGGGTTAATAACTTGCCCAAGATCACACGGCTAGGTTTTTGTTTGTGTGTGCATTAAGTGTCTGAGGCCGGATCGGTCCTTCTGACTCCAGGACCGACGCTCTACTCACTGCGCCACCTAGCCGCCCCCCAGGATTATATGTTTTTTAAGCTCCTTTTAAGCAGCTTCCCTTCCCAGCACTTCCTGCCACACCTCATTTCAATATGGTTTGTTTGAGGTTCCATGAAATCTATAAAAACAGAACTTGAAACAAGACCCTCTCGTAGTCATCAGGGCCCAAACCAGGTAAAATTGGGAAGTGAAGTTTGTCCAGTGGCCCTCTACTGTCTTTTTCATACTAGTTTTCTGTTTGGATAGTTGCTCTTCCTTCTCAGGTGTCTGATAGCAGCATCCTCACTTCCTTTTCCCCACTGGTCCTTAAAAGGCCCCTTCAGCCCACAGGTGAGTTTGACCTTTGGTGTCTAGATTCCCATCCTGAGCTTCTAGAAACTTGGGAGGAAGAGGAGGATCATGTTTCTGATTTCACAATCACTGCCAGGTTGACTAGGATGGCTGTTATTTGTGTTGTCAGTGGTTTTAATCCTACTTTTTCACTTAAGGACTAAAAAAAAAAGCATCTAAGAAAGTCATACCCACTTCTTCCTCCCTTTAGGGAATCAGTTGTTGGCTCCAAATTTAGGAGTCCCTTAAGTGAACCTGACTGCCTGATGATGAAAGGACAGTAAAATATAACTTTGTGAGTTAAGGCCAGAAAGAAGAGGTGCAGGGAAAGGTGTAATTTATGGCCTTAACACCTGATGAGCTGTTAAACAGCTGTCAGGAGAGCTCTCGGTGGTAATCCAGTTAGCTTTTAGTGCCTAATTATGACTTCACAGTGGAGTCTGAACTAGATAATTGAGAACTGCCACACTTAAAGGACTCAAACAGGGTATTTTTTAATGCAATTAAGTGATTGAGACCCCATCCATGCTCCACTTGGGAACTGTGTTAGACAACAGTTTCTTAAAATTATTGTCCCTAGCATGTTATAACATGCTTCCTGAACACAAGGTGGAGAAGGATGAAAAGATTTAAAAGCCACATGCTGAATGGCCTGGAGTCTTCATGCAGGGCTGAGAAGGCCTTCCAGGAACTCATCAGAGTCATAGCATCATAGAACTGGGGGGCTAGAAGGGCCTTGAGAGATCATCTTGTTCAATCTCTCTCTTTTTACGGAAGAAAAGGTTTTCTTTGTTCTTTTTTTCTCTTTCTTTCTCTCTTTCTTTCTTTCTTTCTTTCTTTCTTTCTTTCTTTCTTTCTTTCTTTCTTTCTCTTTCTCCTTCCTTCCTTCCTTCCTCCCTTCTATCCTTCCCTCCCTTAATAATTCCAAGTAACTCAGAAATAAAGAGAGAATCACATATAAAAATGTTTTCTTTGAATTTCTAAGTACTACTTACCTCAGCTAGGTTGATATAGTATGGGGCTTGGAGGCTGGAAGACTTGTCTTCCTGAGTTCAAGTCTAGCCTCAGACATTTACTAGTTGGGTGACGATGGGCAAGTCACTTAACCATTTTTGCCTTAGTTTCCTCATCTGTCAAGTGAGCTGGAGAGGAAAACAGCAAAGCACTCTAGTATCTTTGCCAAGAAAATCTCAAATGGGGTCACAAAGAGTCTGACATAGCTGAAAAATGACCAAACAACTTATCTGGCTTTCCTTTTTATTGAAATTCAGAACTGGAAAGAATCTTAAAAGGCATCAAGTATAACCTCCTTCTGGCACAGATGAAGAAAATGAGGCCCAGAGAGGTTAAACAACTTGCCCACTGTCACACAGGTCATAAGTAGCCCAATCAAGATTCAATCCAAACTCCCAGGCATCTTAGGTCTAAGTAGGAAGAGCACCAGTACTGGAATCTCAAACTGTGGGACTGAATGTGGGCCTGACCACAGAGTACACTAATGCTCTTATACTGTACTGTAGCTGCCTCCAAATTGGAAAACATCCTTAACACTATCACTTGAAAATTTTTTTATTACAGCTACAAACTATAGTGAGGGAAGCTGTCTTTCAGAATCTCTCTTTCTGTCTGTCTGTCTGTCTCTCCCCTCCTCTTTCTCTCTCAGACACACATATCATCCATACACGCTCTCAAAATTACATTTTTAATATATATCATATCTTCAAGGACACATGTTCTGACATGCAGAACCCAAAGTGGATCAAAATATCTTGTTTGAAAGTACCATATACCAGTATCTTTACCAGAGAAAGAAGGACTTCTTCATCAATGCTTGTGGATTCAATGTTTGGCTACAGTATTTTCTCTGGATATAGCTTTTTAACCAGGGAAAAGATGGAATTTATATTGTATATGATATAAACATTTTATGAAACCAAAGAAATCTATAGCATCTTTAGAAAGCAAAAATAGCTCACACATTTAGAACTAGGGGGAACCTCAGATTCATCTAGTTTATCACCTCAACACTAGTCATGTGCTGATAAATGTTTAACAATCAGCTTTTGGGGGGGGGAAGATAAGCATGACCCAATTTTAAATTTAATCTGCATTATCAACATTTTTCCATTGTTTTATTCAGTCTGGATAATTAACAAAACAATAAATATAGCTCTGATTTATAATGCTTCCCAACTTCTGAGGTTAAATGCTCACACTGAAAATTTAACAATTGACTCTCAAGCCACTTACAACCTAGCTCCAGAGAAGTTACACACTATTGTTCTCAAAAAAATCTGTGCTCTGTAAGTAGCAGAAATAATCTTCCAAAGCTTTAGTTATATCTAAATTGAGTTTCAGGTAACATGAAGCATTCATTTTCTATGTTGATTACTGCCAGCAAGCATTCTATGCCTGCACATTCTGGGAACATTCATATTATATGTAGCTCTACAGTCATATTAGCTAGGCCCATGTCTTGGTGCATTGCTCCAATTTGTTATTCTCATTACCTTAGCTACCTACCAATAACAGATGGCCAACTGCTTCTATTGCTTATCTATATCTTAAATAGGTATTCTAAACAGTCACATCATCTAATTAAAAATGTAATGTTAGGCATTTCACAGAACAGAGATTTTTAGTTAATAGGATTTCACCAGAATTTTTTGCTACTCAGAGGCTTTAAAATCTAAATCTTTTCTCTTTTAAAGTTCACTCCATTTTGAACATGTTTTAATGTAGTTTATTTGGCCATCATCTATAGATGAATGGGGAATGGAGCACAGTCCTGCACAGGAATCTTCTCCACAATATTCTGGATAGGTGGTTAAACAACTAAATAGCAGCCTGTTATATTTTTGGACAGATGATTGTTTGGAATTTTTACTTATATTGTTCTAAAATCTGCCTTCTTATAACTTTCTCTCCCTGAGTCTACCTTCTGTCTTCCAGAGAGGGCAGGTCATGATATATGTCTAACCCTGCTGGATATCTATTTCCACTTGGATGTCTCACTAGCATCTCAGACTCAACATGTCCTAAATGAAGTGTTTTATATTTACTTCTAAACTTGCTCTTCCTTTAGGCATCTCTATTTTTAAGAGGACTACCATCCTTTCCTGTTATTCAAGTTCACAACCTTGGAATCATTCTGGATTTTTGCCTTTTCCTTACTTCCCCAACTTTAATCCATTGCCAAGACAATATTCTGTCTCTATGTCTTTGGAATCTATCCCTTTCTCTTCACTCATACGTCCATCACCCTTGTTCAGGCATTCACAACATCTTCCTTGGATCATTTTAATAGCCTACTAATGATATCCCTATCATCTCTAAGGTATCCTCCACACTATAGCCAAAATAATCTTCCCAAGTCACAGATATGACAATGTCACTCCCTCCGCTCAAAAACTTCTCTCATGATACAAATGACAATTACAATAGAGTAAAATGTGAACCTGCTGCAAGACTTTTCATTTTTATTTTTGCATATCCCATCCCTACAATGATGCCCCGTACCTAGTGGGTACTTAATAAGTATTAGTTTAATTGAATTTCAAACAGAAGCCCTTCAAATATTTGAAGGCAGTGACTACTACATCAATATTTTTTTATTTTATATTCCTACCTCCTGCAATTTCTTCACTTGTGTAATGTGATCTCCAAACCTTTCAACTTGGATTTTGCTAGCTACCTAGGAAAATGCCGTTTTGTCAATGTTCCTCTGGGAGCATGTTCTCCAGAACTGAGCACAATATTTCCGATGTATCCTGACAAGAACAGACTACAAGGGGATTCTCGCCTACTCCAATATCTAGACATAAAGCTTCTATTGATTTGGTCTAAGATTACATTAGCTTTCCTTGGGTAGCTACATTACACTACTGACTCATATTGAACTTTCAATCAACTAAAACTCTTAAGTCATTAAAAATTTTACTACATTAACATAGTTCTCTTACATCCTGTGCTTGGACTAATTTTTTTTTTTAAATAAAGTACTTCGTATGTCTCTCGTGCATTTATCAAGGACTGTGTTTTCTATGTATGTCTCATCTTCCCTACTAGTCTATAAGCTATAATGAGAGCAGGAGGCAGTATTTTATCTAAATTTTATAGCTCCCCTAGTTCCAAACTATGCTTTCTTCGAGGAGTTATTTAATAAATGTTTGTTGAATTTAATTTATTGAATTTTTGAACCTTAGTAGAAGATTTTCTGTTTATTCCTACTAATTTTTATCATTAGTTTTGGTCATATATTTTTGAGTTTTGACTATGTCACCAAATTTTCCATAATTTTCAATTATTCCTCTTAGTTTTGTGTCATTCACAGATCTGATAAGTATAATTTCTACAGCTACATTCAAGTAACTCTAAATAGTACAGAGTATATAGCAGGCCCTAAGGCATATCACTAAAAATTGTATTCCAGGTTGACATTGATCCATTAATCAACACTCTTTAGATATGGGTATTCAACCTGCCATAAATCTACCTAATTTTAGTATTATTATTTAGCCTATGTCTTTTTATTTTGCCCAAAGTATATTATGAGAGTCTTTGTCAATACCCTGATAAAAATCAAGATATATTATATCCATGGACTTAAAGGAGAGGTAAAGTCGGGTGAGGGAAAAATCTATAGTTTGGGATGCTGCCTAGGGAAGAATACGTGGGTGGGACACTGCAATTAGGAATGTTGGGACATAAGGATATTAGGCACCTAATACCTAAGGGAGGATGGCTGAAATCAGGGAAGTGTGTTGCAAATGAGAACTAGCAAACTTTATCTACTTAATAATTGTTTTCTTTTTTTTAAATTTTTTTGTTTATTTTTGGTTTACAAGATTCAATTCTATAGTTCCTTGAGTTTCAAATTTCCCTTCCCTCCTTCCCCCCAGCCCGCACGACGGCATATAGTCCAGTACAGGATCTGCAAATACTTTCACATTAGACATTAGTCAGGTTACAAAGGCGAATTGTACTAGATGGGATGAAAAATGGTAAAGAGGAAATAAAACCAAACAATGAAAAGAAAAAGATCAATCAGTTTTCTTCCATCAGGATTCAAGCTCAGTTCTTTCTAGTTATTTCTCTGGATGTAGGCATCTCTCTCCTACATGAGTCTTTTGGGATTGACTTGTATCACTGCATTGCTGAAAAGAGTCCAGTCTGTCATAGTTGGTCAGCACACATATGTTGTGTCTGTGATTGTATACAAATTTCTCCTGGTTCTACTCTTCTTACTCAGCATCAGTTTGTATAAGTCTCTCCAGGTAAATATGAAATCCGTCTCTTCCTCGTTTCTTATAGCACAATAGTATTCCACTACAACTTGTTTAGCCATTCCCCATTTGATGGGCACCCCTTTAATTTCCAATTCTTTGCAACCACGAAAAGAGTTGCTATAAATATTTTCATACATATGGGTCTTCCTCCCACTTGTATGATCTCTTTGGGATATAATCCTAGAAGTGGTGTTGCTGGGTCAAAGTAACAATTGTTTTCTAATGGTTGTCTCTGGTTCTTTTGAAAAATACTATCCATCCTTACAGTCTAGATCACTTAAAGGTCAAGGAAAAAACCCAACAATAACAGGGTTATGATTTTCAGTGTGTTGGAAAGGAAAAAGGAGGAATTGAGAAAAAAGATTGACAGACAGCAGCAAAAGAAGTCTGGGTCATGCTATCATTGAATCCAAGGCATCTTCCTCATTCTCCCTGATTTCTTTCTAGACAAAGCCAAGCTGGAAAAGAGGTACGAGATGCCCTCTCCTAGATCAACAACTTCCTTTTAAAATATGACATTGAAGTTGTGATAATACCTTATTGAATAGTCTCAGACTATCAGTCATATTGTATTCAAATATGAGAAAAAATTTCAAAACCAGGTTTGGAGGTAGATAAAATTAAGATTAATTATTAATTAAAATCAAGATAAAATTATACAACATCACATTAAGAGGCAGGGCATTCTGAGGAAGCAAAGCATGGGTTTCAAGGTTGAAAGTAACCACAAATCAGATTTTTGAGACAATTACTGGAATTCTATACATCAACAAATTTCTCAATTGCAACAGCTTCCAGTGCAAAGAGCTATGACCCCAAATTCCATCTCTGACATTTATTACCTGTGTGACCATGAATAAGTCAGTTAACCTACCCAGACCTTAGTTCCTTTTTCTCTAAGTTAGGTCGGACAGTGGATACAGCGTTGGGTCTAGAGTCAGGAAGCTGGTGCTTTTGATCAATCATTTCAGTTGTGTCTGACTCTTCCTGACTTCATTTGGGGTTTTCTTGGCAAAAATACCAGACTGGTTTGCCATTTCCTTCTTTACAGATGAGAAACTGAGGCAAACAGGGTTAAGTGACTTGCTTATGGTCACACAGTTAGAAGTGGGTAAGGTCAGATTTGAACTCATGAAGATGAGTCTTCCTGATTTCAAGCCCAGTGCTCTATCCACTGTGTCACCTAGCTGCCCAGGAGTCAGGAAGAGCTGAATTTAAATCCTGCCACAGACACTTCCTAGCTGTGTGACCCTGGGGAAGTCATTTAACCTTGTTTACCTCAGTTTTCTCACCTGTCAAATGAGCTGAAGAAGGAAATGGCAGACCACTTCCATTATCTTTGCCAAGAAAACCCCAAATAAAGTCAGGAAGAGTCAGGTAGAACTGAAAAACGACTGAATAACAAGATGTGGAGCTTAAACTAGATGGTCTCTGAGGTACCTTCTGACTCTAGAGCCTCGGATCTTTTATTTTCGACCCCTCCCCTCCCCTAATTCATTAAATCCATTGTGTATGTATGCTCCACTTCTATTACATTGGTTCCCTGCTAAAAAAAACAAAAAAAACAAACCAAAACCTCTGCATGACTCTGCTTCCTAGAAAATAGTTCTAAACTCCTATAATTTTTAAAGTCCTTCATAGTCGTATGATATTGGGTATAATATTTTATTTCTTTGGCCCCAATTTTCTCACTTGTAAAATGAGAGGGGGTCGAGGCGGCCGGGTTAGAGCAGTGAATAAGAGCGCCGGCCCCAGAGTTGGGATGACCCGGGATTGGATCCGGCCTCAGAAAATGAGCACCCACACATAAATAATGACTGGCCTGTAATCTTGAGCAAGTTACTTAACCCCAATTGCTTTAAAAAAAATGAAAATGAGAGGGGGCTAGACTCAATGATTTTTTAGGCCTGTTACAGTCCCAATGATCTACAGTTCTTTGGGTCCTAGTGTCTATCTCAGGTATACCAAACTAGAAAAAAAATGCAGGAAAAAGAAAAGAAAAAGAAAAATCAACTAAGAATGTGTGTTATGTTTCTCATAGGATTTAGAGACCAAATAGGTCTTAGAAATAATAACAACTAGCATTTATATAGTACTTTAAGGTTTATAAAGCACTTTATGATATTATCTCACATGAGTCTTGAAACAACCCTATGAAGCAGGTTCTATGATTACTCCCATTTTCTTGTTGATTTTATAGATGAGAGAGATTAAGTGTCTTGGCCAGGGCCATACAGTTTATTTGTATTAGAGGCAGGATTTGAACACAGGTCTTCCTGACTCCAAGTCTAGCAATTTCTCTGCTATGCCACCTATCCCATCTAGCCCAGCTGCCTTATTTTAAAGATGAGGGCCCAGGAGACTTGCACAAGGTTACACAGCAAGTAGAAGAGCCTGGGTTTGAACCTAGGTCCCCTGACTAAATCTAATGCTTTTTCCATTATACCAACTGCTTTTTATGCTATCCAGACTATAAGTGCTCAAAGGGCAGGCACCCTGTCACATGCACGTTTTTGTACAGGATTTAATAAATAATATTTCCAGCTTATAAAATCTCTAAGTCTAAAATCTAGCATTCTTCTTGAATACTGTTATTCCTCTAACTTCTTTTTTTAGGAAAAGAAAATGAGATAATCAGGGCCATTCTGGTCACTCTTGAGGAATTACTTTGCAAGCTTTATTTCTGTAAAGATTTTGAACATAGGCAGCCAACAGAATACACTCCTGCTTTTCATTCCTCAGGGGGTCCTGGCTGCTCTCACCATGTGGTCCTCCTGACTTTCTGGCTAATGTTTCTCTCTGACAAGTCCCAAAGGGACCATGGTAGACAGCTACCTCTGCTTCCTGAGAGTACTTGGAGGCAGGCCTGGCTTAAACCAATAGGCAAAAGGGAAAATTTGGCTTGGATTTTTCAAAGGAGCTCTCTGTATTAGAGGCTCACGCAGCCTAACACTCTGCATTTGAATTGAAAACCAGGAAATGAGCTGTGTATTCCATCAGTAATGTGAAGTCCTGATACAATTCTGATTCTCTGGGTAGGAAAATGAGTTTATGCTCAAGTTAACATCTGGAAAGTCAGTCTATTTCTTGGTTCTTCTTTCCCCATCCTCATGACCTGAATTCTCACCTGGTACTTGAAGGCAGGACTCATTGCAAAAGATCCTAATATTGGGAAAGACTGAAGGCAAAAGGAGAAGGGGACAGCAGAGGATGAGATGGATGGATGGTGTCGCTTGGACAGACTGTGAAGGATAGTGGAGGATACCAGGGCCTGGTGTGCTGTGGTCCATGGGGTCACAAAGCGACCGACACAACTGAACTCTGACTTTCCCTCTGACTCTCTCCCTCTCCCCACCACAGGGGTTATTCTACCTTTCTCTATAATCCAAAGAGGGATTCTGCCAACCTCAGTTCTATCAGTGACAGGGAGTGATAACACTGTCAATATCAACATTTCTTCCTCCTCTTTTCTCTTCCTTTACTTCCACCTTGAGAGGTAGCATTGACAAATCTCTGCCTTAAGAATCAGAGTACCTGTCTTTTCTATTTACTACTAATGTAACCGGCAAGGCTCTTCCTTTATCTGGGACTCAGTTTCCTCAGCTACCTTATATACTACAAAAGTCATTCCACCTCTCTCTAGGACCCTTTCTTATTTAGCAGAAAAATGGAAACTGGGTTATCATAGTTATTCCAAAGTTATTATGAATGGGGATAGGAGAGATGAATTGATAGCAACAGAAAAAGATAATCACAATATTTTAGAGTTGAAGGCCATCAGTAGCAATCTTGTCCAACCAATACCTGAAAAGGAATCCCTACCATAACATACTCTATAGGTGGTCATCTAGCCACTGGCTGAAGACCTCCAACAAGAGGAAATTTGACACCAGCTGTGAGAACCCATTCCATTTTTAGATAGCTCTAATGATTTGGAAGTTTTTCTTGCTCAAGTCTAACTTTGCCTTTGCAATTTCCACTGATTGCTCTTACTTATGCTTTCTGAAATTCAATTTATGATAATAAGAGATATCTTACATGTGTATAGTTCTCTATAAAGCATCACACATGCCTTATCTCATTTCAACTTTACCATGACCAAGAAGGTAATATTATTTTCATTCTGCAGAAGGGGAAGTTGAATCTCAAACAAGTTAAGAAACTTGCCCACAGCCAGGACTCGAACGTACTAGAGCCAAGATTTCGTCTAGCTCAATTTTCTTATTTGACAGATGAAGAAACTGAGGCCCAGGGAGGTTAAATGACTTGCCTGAGCTCACACTTGCTCAAACATTAGGGACAGGATTTGAATCCGGGTCCTCTGATTCTAGACCCTACACGTTTTTCTCTATACCACACTGCCTACTTCATGGTAAACATCCCCTACAAATTTCAAAGAGTATGTCACTAGCAGTTTTTATGTCCAGTCTCCTACCCTTTAAAGTTACTTAATCCTGATGGCTCTTCTGCAAACTCGGGATAAGTCACTAATCACTTCTTCATGCCAAGACTTTCTTCATCTTGGAAATGTCAATCCCATTGGAGGATGTTATGAGCTCCTTACCCCCCAATTTCAGCTGTGTTTGGGCACTGATAAGTACATCCTCCTCCTGTCCTAAATCAGGCAAATGAATCTAGGCATTCCCTAGCATATTTCCTACCTGGTGAGAAGTGACTCACAGCCACATGGCCCAAAGCAGTTGGGTATGCTGAAGGATCATAATCACAATTTCCCCCTCCCATCCTAATAGGAGCCAGAAATATAGTCAGTAGATGACAGATAAGAGATTAGCAAACAGATCAAAAGAGCCATTTGCCCAGCAAATGATCGAGACCCTAGGTGAGTCAGAGTGGCCGGGGCTACAATGGAGCTTTTAACAAGTTGTCTAGGCATTGTTCAGTGCATTACCAGAAGTAAATGTCCTTTCAAAAACGCTGTTTCCATGCACTACTTCAACACTCCTCAGAAAGAACAATTTGTTCTTGAACTCAACTATGAAGATACACTTAGAAAAACACAAAGTCACAAAATAACGATGCAAGTTAATTGGAACAAGAAGTTGGGTAGGTCAGAAAAACGAGGCTATGAAGTATTAATGTATTCAGTGCCCTAGTAGAATGCACAGTATTTATCATCTAGAGAATTAAATACAGAAGAGATGCTTGAAACACATTATTGTATAGTAATAGAATTAGCAATTTAAGTCAATAGCAGGCTTCCTAAAAGGAAAGGTGCTCCTCCCCTCACTAGATTTAAACATTAAAACTATTTCAGTGTTATAGTAAGAAAAAAATTCAATTGGCTAAATACTTTGGACTCTTTGAAATAAAAGGCCATCTCTCAGAGTAATATGAAGGACATTTCTCCATATGATTAGCACTTGAAAAGGTGAATTTCTAACCCTTATGGTAAATTAGGGAAATGAAGTGAGCTATGAATTACAGCAGGGAGGCCAGCAGGAAAGGGTTCTGTTACTGGCTTTGATGTAATAATGTATCTCTAAAGGGCTATACCATGGAGTCATTACTCTGCTCTCCACTGGCCAAAGATGCCCTGGAAGGTGATTCTTAGTGACACAAACTGAGGGTGATAGAGAGGGATGTGGTCTGATACTTGCTTTAAGAAGAAAAATCTAGGTGTTCCCATGCTAGGAAACTGAGGCTTGGGAAAGGAGTTTCTGATATTTATCTGACTGGCTGTGACTACAGTGGCAACCACACTGGCAAACCTAGGATGGCTGCTAGCACAGCTTCTTAGATCTGCTTTACTAGGAAAGATAGCTGTCTAAGGGGTCAACATTTTTTAAATTGCATTGACTAGTTTGGGGAAAAGTCAGCATCCTGCACTTAAGAGAAATATAAGCAGAGAAATAAAGACTAACAGACAGGAATATGACTGCCTGAATCAAATATACATTTTATATAAATCCCTAGATTGAGAGAGCCTTTACATCTGAGTAGTCAGGGGGCTCTTAACATCCAATCACTTAGAATCTTGACCAGGGAATCACAAGATCCTTCTCATAAGCAAGCCCCCAAAGCAAAATACCAACTCAGAGTATAAATACACTTCTCAGAACCAGAAGGCATTACAACCCTTGTGATTCAGTGCCTAATTAGCAAAAGGTGTGAAAGCCTTCCTATAAGCAAGCCTCCCCTAAGCAAGTTTCCCTTAATGGGCTCCAAGTGAGGCCTATTAATGGGCAGGGAAGATCTTAAATCCTATTAACATTACAGTGACTAAGGATAAATTTTCCAAATCCATGTAGCCAGAGCTAGAACTAGGATGGGGTAAAGAAGGCTTTGTCCTAGGATGGAAACATTTAGAGGGGTGTTAAAAACACTTGTTATTTGCTACCAAAGAAGGAAATACTAGAGCATGGTGACAGGGTATGAGAAAACATAGGGGGAGTGGTCCAGTTATGGTCTCTGCCTTGCCCTGGAGGAAGAAAACTTGGCCCCAAATGGGAAAAAAAAAGCCTGTTGCATGGCAAGAATCTCCTGAGGTATGCAAAGAATTGGGGCAGGCTGAATGGTGGAGTTAGAACTGTTTCTCAACTATACCCCACTCCACTCTGGCAAAGACTGTTGGTAGCTTGGTCCACTAATCTCCCTGGAGGATGATGCTGGGCCACCTTCTCTGGGGTGGGCAATCATGGGGCTAGAGGGCACTTGGGAAGGAATGAGGTACTGCCCACCATATTCAATTGCTTATCTTTAATGATGAGAAGACTGTGGAGGGCCATGTGCCTCTATAAGCCTTGGCTAAAAAGTAACTGGACTGGGAATCAGATATCTAGTTTCTGGTTCCTGCTCTGATACTAACTCTGGGCTTCTGTTTACCCTTTTGGAAAATGAGAGGGGTGAACAGTTTCTAAGGTCTATTCTAAGTTTCCCTCCTCTGCTTCTGAAGCTTCAAATTTCACCCCCATGCCTCAGCTGCCCTCTCATTCTGAATGTTCCCCCACCCCCCGAGGCTTTCTCACCCTGGAACATCCTTTCCCATCTGCAGCCCTCTTCCTCCATTGTCAAGAGGAGTCTCCTTCCTAAAGTTTCCATCCTGAGGAAGGGCCAGCCCATGCCAGGCATCCTGCATTGCTCTCCTGGCTCTGTTTCTGACTCTCTGGTCTTCAGCATCATGCACCCCCTCAAGTGTACCCTTTCCATCCTTCTCCCCACCACCTACTTTTCATCTCCCTTTTTACATATTGTCTCTCCATATTAGAATGTAAGCTTTCTTGAGGACAGGGACTTTCTTTTTAACTTGTGTTTGTATTTCCAGCATTTATCACAGTGTCTGGAACACAGTGAGTGCTCCATGAATGCTGACTTGATTTTACTTCACCTCAGCTCAGTCTCAATTTCATTAAGTGTTGAATAAGCCTTACTAAGCTAAATCACTTCTGTGGCCTTCCCCTGCCGCCCCCCCCCCCCCCTTTCCCCCGGGTCCAAAGGAAGAGTTGGACTAACCAATCCCTAAGGCTCCATATCAATGATGAGATGTTTAGGGCTTTTGGGGGGAAGGAGAAGGAGAATGGTTTCAAGCTCTTTTTTAGCCTCCTTACTTGGTGCATGCTCATTTGTTATTGGGGTGCGGGGTGTCACTACTTTGCCCTCCGCATCAGCCCCCAGTAAATCAGCCTTTTTGGATTCTGGGTATGAAGAAGCAATTGATCTTAGCACTTAGTCATTAAGAATAACTAGTTAAAAAAAGAAGAAGGGGGAAGTGAACAGACATTTATATATTTACATATATTTGCATATGCAGATATCACCTCATTTGATCCTCACAACAATCCTGTGAAGTAGGTGCTATTATTATCTCGGTTTTATAGTTGAGGAAACTGAGGTAAACAGAAGTTAAGTGATTTGACCACAGATACAGATAAGGGAGTATCTGAGGCTGGATTTGAACTCAGGTCTTCCTGTCTCCAGGTCCAACGTTCTATCTACCATGCCACCTAGTCACCTAAGTAGGAACAACATCTCCCTAGGGAAAGCATCCCTAGAAGAAGCCTCTGGTTATCTAGGGTGCTGTCCCATCTCCAGCAAATGAAGGCCGTTTCCATGTTACTTGTTCCAGGAGCAAACATCCATAGTTATAGCTCTGCATATAGCCTCTAACTGCCCTCCAGCCACTGCTAGAGAAGGCTGCCATAGCTCCCATTCCCTTCTCACCCATGAAGAAGTGAATGAATGATTTCTTGACGAATCACCTTGAAAAATGTTGCTACCCCTAGGGTTATAACTTCCTTAGAGGTGCAAGAATTGCCATATGGAAGGTGCAGTTAAAAGACATCATAGGTCTTTTTAAACAAATGTTTTTTTACCTGACTTCCTGACATTATTTCCCATTCCTGCTAAGCATCTAAGGGCTCTTTTTTCTTCCCTAAGAACCATACACAAAACACTTAGACTGAAAAAGAGGCCTCCAACCCTAGAGAAAATGTGATTATCAGTTTTTAAAAATTTGCTTCTTCCTAAGTTCTAGATTCATGCCTGAATTATGCATTCTGCAGGAAGCGTGCCAAAACTAACTTCACTAGCCAGTGGAAGAAGAGGACCAAGAGATAAAATTTTAGATGGCTTACTCATAACTTCTTACTTGATTCTTTTTGGAGGGGGGAAGGCAGGGCAGTTGGGGTTAAGTGACTTGCCCAAGGTCACATGGCTAGTATGTCGAGTGTCTGAGGCCAGATTTGAACTCATGTTCTCCTGACTCCAGGGCCAGTGCCCTATTCACTGAGCCACCTAGCCACCCCCTTACTTGATTCTTTCCCTCCTCTTTTGTTGATGCTGTTGTTTAATTCTTTCAGTCATGTCTGACTCTTCGTGACCCTGTTTGGGGTTTTCTTGGCAGAGATACTGGAGTGGTTTGCCATTTCCTTCTCCAGCTCGAGTTACAGATGAGGAAACAGAGTCAATAAATGCTCTTCAAAGCTTTGGTGAGACAGTGAGCATGTATGAGTATTCTGGAAGTCCTTTAAGAGACACCTTTGGAAGAGAGGAATTCAGGCATACCTTGATTTTAATTTTATTTTTACCTCCTTCCTATTTCACCACTTGACCATTCATAATACCTTTTCAGTATTAACTTCTTGCCCTAATATGGGACACTCTTTCCCAGGCTTTTTCAGATCACTGGGCATTTTTGTGAATTACAGGAACACCTACTACCTGAAGGAGAAGGAATTAGTGTAACAACCTTGTAAAGGGGTGGTAGGGGCTGTTATGCCCATTTAACAGATGAAGAAATTAAAACTGAGAGAGGTAAGCATCCCTTGCTAGGGCTCATACAGCTGGTATCTGAGGTAGGATTCAAGCTTATGTCTTCCTGATTCCAAGCATTCTCCTTGAGATTAGAGATTGTTTCACTCTTTGTATTTGTATCATCTAGACTTAGCATGGCACCTGGTACACAACTGGAAAGAAAAAAAGAAAGATATTTATTATGTGCTTACTATGGGCCAAGCACATAACAAATATCTCCTCAGCTGATCCCCACAACAGCTTTGAAATGGTGAGTGCTATTATTATCCCCCTTTTATAGCAGATGGAATTGTGACTTGCCCAGGGTCATACAGCTAGTGTCTGAAGCTGGATTTGAACTCAGGTCTTCTTGACTCTAGCCCCAGCATTCTATTCATTCCATCATCATCTGACTTCACAAATGTTTGTTGATTACATGACTTAGAAACAAATTTTAACAATCTTTGGTCCAATTCAGTCTTTCATTTTACAGGGAAGGAAATCAAGTCCCAAAGATGTTAAGTGATTTGCCCAAAGTCACACAGGTAGTAAATAACAGAACCAAGAATCAACTTCAGAGGTAACTCCATATCCGGCCCTCATTTTTATTATGCTGAGTTATTTCTTATGATAATATTATTTATTACTATGATAAGTCAATAATATATCATAGAAACTTGAGAGCTTTTGATTAGACTGAAGACTTGATACACTAACAAGTACCAAAGATTAAAAGCCCCAAATGGGGGAAATAAACTCAGGACAACACACTGGGTTTGCATTATATCCTAAAGAAAACTGCATTGAAATTCAGTCTCATAAATGACCAACCAATTATTTAAGGCAGAAGGGGGCCTATTTTTTTAAAAACTTGTTCCTCTAGTTTCTCCTTTCTTATTTTTGTTGGGTGAAGCAAATCTTATTTAGAGTTAGAAACTTCTTGTTTTAGATTTTTTTGAAAAAACCAAAACCTTAAATCTGTTAGTTCTTTTTGTTGCCAATCCAATGAAATGACCTGGGTGACCTACAAGAGAATTGTTTGTTTAAGAAAAGAGGAAAGTTTAGCATCCCTTCCTTATTTCTCCTAGGACTCTGTCCACCCCAGTAAGACAAATGACACAGACAATTAATAAAATTAGGAAACTGAAAATTTATCTTTTCCATTTTAATGCAAGACTGACTATGATTAGATAGTCTCTGAAAATATTAGACTTTAGAATCACCTTTCTCTATCCATCTCTCTCACCCAAGAACCCACACATAGTAAAGAGACCTGTTTTACTAATATTTCTATCAAAATCCATGCTATGCTTTAAGACTATATCTTTTTTTATTAAAATATTCTCTAAGATTAAAAAAATAATTCAATTCAGTAGTTTTTTTTGTTGTTACAATGACTTCTGGAAAATTAGTTTCTGAACTTGATTATTTTGGTGTTAAAGAATTCAGTTTTCAAGGATGAATGAGTATAGTAGCTGAGAGGTAAATAATGTATAAAAGTATCCTATTTATTGTTGGCTAGACACTAAGAGTAGAGTAAATTTTCCATTGGAGTCAGATGCTTTGCCACATGAATCTTGTGACATGCTTCTTCTTTTAAAACTCAGGTTGTATTACAATCTAGATTTAACTCTTAGATGTCTTTTGCAAGACATTGTGTGTGTGTGTGTGTATGTGCATGTGTGTGCATGCATGTGTGTGTGTGTGTGTGTGAGAGAGAGAGAGAGAGAGAGAGAGAGAGAGAGAGACTACAGGCTGACATAGCTAATACCTACCTACCACCAGCAGTTTGTGTTTGCAACCTAATTGTTTTAACTGATGACTGCCATCCTCATACCTAAACTGATTACTTATCAAACCTGGAAAAGTGATAAATTGTACTTGTATATATTATTTTGTTCTTATTCTTAATTGGTGGGGACAATTTTCTTAGTTTTAAGTTGGTTGGTTATTATTGTGTTGTATGTGTGTGTGTATTTTAAAATTCTTTTGATGTGGTAAGAGGCCCTAATTAGGATAGTAAATTTACTTACACTTAAATAAACAACTGGTTTGAGGAAGAAGACCTAATAAAGACATAATCCTACTAATGTACTGAGTAATGATGGAAATTAGCCAGTTCAGAGACTTTAACCAAAACATATACATGTGTGTGCTTGAAACGCTACAGCTGCATTTATGATTAGACCAATTAGCCAATCAAGGGATCTTTATTATTCTTTGCAGAATTCATAATTATGATGTGGAAACAATCAAGTTCATTTCTCTGCCTTCAGATAAGAACACAATAAGACCTCCTCAGATAAATAAAACCCTGTTTGGACTCAAAGATATCTGGAGGAGGAAATCCTATAATCCTTCTCAGGTATTTGCCCAATTGTTTGGCTACAGAATAACAACATGTGAAGAGAAATAATATGAGAAAAGCTATAAAGGTAGGATGTCACTGGATTTTGGAGGGTCTTGAATGCCAGGCTGAGGGGACTTGGCTTAGTAGATAATTGTCATCAAAGGCTTTTGAGTAGAGGAATAGCACAAGCATATTTGTACATAAGCAAGATCAATTTGGCAGTGGCTCATAGTTGATGGTGGATACAAAGTCAAAGCAGGAGAATCATTGAGGCTACAGGAGTGTAGGTGGTAATAATGAGAACTTGTATTAGGATGGTAGCAGAGGGAATAGATTACAGGGGATGTTTGTAAGCAATATTGACAAGGCAAAAATTGCCATGACTTAGCTGCTTATCAGTTGAATTTGGGAAATTAGAGAGAGGGATAAATCAAAGATAACAATAAGGTTTCAAACATGGGAAACCAAATGAATGGATGGTACTATTGATTGAAATAGTTAAGCCCTAAGGAAGAATATGTTTTTTGGGAAAAAAAAACCCACTAAGCATGGTTTTGGTATGTTGAGTTTAAGGTGCTTGTAGTGCAGCTATATCTGAATAGATACAACATTTGAAACCATGGGAGGAAATTAGGTTGTTTAGGGAGAAGAGGCTAAGGACAGGACCTTAAAGGGGCTGGTGAAAGAGAAAGAGAAAGAAGGGGTGGGAAAGAGGTAGGTGGAGAACCCAGACTAAACAATGTTGCAGAAGTTAAACAAGTTTTAAGTTTTGGTATGTCCAGAAAGATGGACTAGTTAATGGAATCAAAACTGTTGAGAATTAAAAATGATGATGGCTGAGAAAAAAAATCGGATTTTGTGATAAGGGGAATATCAGTGACTAGTCTACACTGGTTGCTTTGAGAGCATCATTGCCTTGAAAGGCAGGAGAATCTCTTATTCAGGGTGTATTCTTACAAGTAGCAGAGCTAAGTGGATGAAGACTCTTACCTAATATGGGCAGGTTATTTTTAGTGATATAGTTATCATCTCAGATGTTTGCATTGACCAATATCTTTTCAATAAATCATGAGTTGAGCTTTTGCTGTAAGTGTGGGTTCAGAATGGTAGGAAGTTGTGGGCAGGGAGAGTTATGAAATTCTAATGTAGTGACTAGTGAATTAGGAATGTGTATGAGGGCAGGGGAGACAGAATGGAAGGACAGGAGAAGGAGCATTAATAGAAGGAATGAGGGTTACAAGTAGAACGAGCTTAGATCAGGAGAGCCAGAAAGATAGGATTCTATAGCCAGAGAGTTAATCTATATAAATGCTTCCCTTTCCCAGTCATTCCCTTTCCCACCACTGGCAGGAAGGGGATAGTGGAAAGACTAAGCTTAGGGCCAAAGACATTGAGAAAGTTTAGAGAATGACTTGGGAGGTTATCATAAGGAGGGAGAAGGGTGGAATCTACTTTTGCCATAGGTTTTACTCTCCATCATTTCTGTAGCAGTATTTGAACTCTTGCAAAGATTTTTGCACTTCTTTCTAATGAGAGGGTCCAAAACAGGACACAGTCCTCTCATGAGGGTTCCACATCCTATATGCCTATTGTACTCCCAAACAGCGCCTATGCTTCAGGAGTGATTCCATCTACCTGCTTTCACCCAGACTAAACTTAAAGACAAAAAAAGAATTTATGTTCTTACTTGTGCCATACCCAGCCTCCCAACCTGAGACTTCCTAAGGGATTTGCAAACCCTTGTATTCTGGGAATTAGACTGAAGTGGTCATCTTGATTCGCACCAGCATCTTAAATAGCCAAGAAAAGTGGATTTGGATAATTAATGGAGTCATAACCTGACCAGGACAGAATTCCTGATCCCATTCTCAGTCTCTCAAGTAGTTTAGTCATTGAAGTCACATGTCCTAAGAACTTTAGGCAAGCTGTGAATAAATTGAAGCTTTTCTCCTAATCCCCCAATGCTCCATGCTTTGGAAATAATAAGCCCATCATTTAAATATAAAGAAGAAGAAACTTCTTTATGGCCATGGCTCATATAAAAAAGCATTCTATTAGGTATTCATTGAACTGGGGAGATTTCTACCTGATCCCCAAACCAAGGCATTCCCACGAATTCTGTTCTAATGTTACCAACTTTGTAGTACTTTACATATTATCTATGATACTTTGAGAATTTTTCATTATAAAACTAATCCAGGACAGCAGTATGCCTAAATCAGATAATACTAATCTCCTAAAAATAATGATCTGATATACACCGAGACCAATTCTCATCACCTTCCACATATTCCTTTTTTAGAGTGCATATGAAGGGGGGAAGGGTGGGAATTTGGCTTAATATTTTAATTCCATTTTCAGTTATGAGCAGCTAACTGGCTTTCACAATGGAAAGCCTGGTCACTCAGCCAATGCATACCTGTACCCAGCAGTTAAATGCCCCTTAGAAATTCTCTGCCCAAAGCAATACATAATCTATCAAGCAGGCCCCATAATAAACTGAAATCAGCCATATCTATTGAAAAGAACTGTTCCATTTACCTGCCTGGAAATACTGTCAGCAACACTATTCAAAGTCATTCCTCAGTGAGCCAAATGCTTTAGTGTTTCCCCATGGTTTCTGATTGGGTGTATATTTTGCCTTAGGTGAAGTAATCTAATGTTGCACAACCTAGCAGCCAGTCTCCCCAAATAGAAGACTAGAGTAGACTCTTTATGTATTCATCTATTTGACCTTCATGTGGTAGAAAGGAATCTCAGTGTAAAAAAATATATATATAATTCCTGTAAAAAAGCCTGAGCTAAAGCACCCAGTTCTAACTGCAGAATGATATTTCAAATGACATTTTAAGTTAGAACTTAAAGAAAATCAGGGAAATTGATCAAAATATTAACTCTGTAGACATAGATAATGCTAAAACAGTGTCATTCATTGCCTAGGGTCAGGGGAAAAAGCCTCAAAAGAAGGGATCCCTGTCTACGAAGGTTTTTCTTATTTTTTACAAAGACCAATTTTGAAATTGTTACTTGAGGGCATAGAAGCTGAATTTCCTTGTGGGCTGGCCCTAGGTAAAATTGTGGAGGAGGTACTCTCAGGTGTCTTTGCCCTTAGGCTGTTCCCTAGCTGTCCTGCCCCACCCCTATGTGTGGTTCTACATCTGGACCTGGACAATACTCCTCATCCATCCAAGTGAATCTTCCTGTGGCCCATTTTCTTAGGGCTCATCTCTTAGGTGACAATTGATGCTAATGGATTAGTCAGATCTGCTAATATTAGCTAGCTGTAGACAACTCACTTTACCTCTTCTGAACGTATTTCCTTGTCAGGAAACAGAAGTAAAACAACAGTGGCATGAGTATCTCAGCTTTCTCTCTACCATCTGTTTTCATAATCATATCCATTCCAAACGGTAATTCCATCACTTGACTGATCTTCTGCTTGCCCCCACATAGCTAAATCAGCCCTTTTTGTGGTCCGTAGTGTTCATCACTAGCCTTGGCTTTGGCACCCTGACGATGTTCTTACAGGACAGGACCACGACCTATGCATCCTTAGTTATGTGACTTTGTGTCTATCTTATATACATTTTCTACATAGAGTGAATATGTTCTGCATGATGAGGACAAGTTGACTTCTAAGATCTTTTCCCTCTGAGATTCTTTTTCTATAATGTATTATCCTGCTTAGGTTCCTCTTTCTTTCTTTCTTTCTTTCTTTCTTTCTTTCTTTCTTTCTTTCTTTCTTTCTTTCTTTCTTTCTTCTTTCTTTCTTTCTTTCTTTCTTTCTTTCTTTCTCTCTCTCTCTCTCTCTCTCTCTCTCTCTCTCTCTCTCTCTCGCTCTCTCCCCCTTTCTCTCCCCTCCTTTTTTTCCCTCCCTCTCCTCCCTCTCCCTCTCCCTCTCCCTCTCCCTCTCCCTCTCCTCTCCTCTCCTCTCCTCTTCTCCCCTCCCCTCCCCTCTCCTCTCTTTCCTACATGTTTCTTAAGAAGGTCTTAAGGAGCTGGTTGTGATGGGAGGAGCCTATAATTCCAACTCCTGGGGAAGTTGAGGCTGATGTATCTCAGGCTCTAGAATTCTTAGCTCAAGTAGGCTATGTCTGTTATATGTTGTTAAATTTGGCACTGATATGGTGAACTCTTAGAACGGGGCAGGGCACCAGATTAACCAAGCAAGAGAGAACCAGCCCAGGTTAAAAATGGAGCATGACAAGTAGTTGATTAACCCCTGCATTTTTTGTGCAGGTAAATAAGGAGACCTGATCTTAAATAAAAATAAAATAAAATAGATCTTAATGAGTGACTCTTTTTCTCTTACTAGACTGGTGATCTCATTACTGCAGGAATTTCCTTTACCAATGCAGCAACAGTCTCTGAAGCTTATAGTCGCATTAGAGTTGTTTGGGAACGCTGAGATGTTAAGTTATTTGCCCAGGGGTCACACAGCCAGTATGCCATCGAGATTTGGAAACACAATTCTTTCTGGCCAGCTCTCAAACTACTCTATGCTGCCATTTATAGCAGAAATTTCAGGCACTAGTGGAGGAGAAATTTTTCATCACCCAGGCCTTTTGGCTTCTATTCAGCTTGTGGTTTTATACTATACAAAAGCTTAGAATTCTACAAAATAGTTTAAGGGGTTCTGCAAAAAATAGAGATGTAATGGGGTTCAAGCACACACCATAGACCTGTTTATTTTGCTTTGAAGTCACTGATGGCTATATTCTTTTGGTTTTAATCTACATTCATAATGGATAACTAGGTAAAATCTGTTAACTTGAAGAGGTGAGAAAATGTGTGTTAATAGAACTCACCATGATTTTGATGATGAAACAAACTTTGCTCCGGCACCAGATTCCCCCAAAGAAAACCAATGGAAATAAATATGATAGTAATCTCAAATGTTGGTTTACTTCCAAAGGTTTTTAGGTTTAATATATTATTTTTCCTAATTTCAGAAATCTGAAAAAATTACAAAGGTAATTTATATTTACAAAATACTATAAATTTAAGAATGAATCTCCTGAGTTTAAAAAAATGAAAATAATAGTGAACTGAAACAACCCCCTTCCCCACACTGGATTCTAAAAATGAAAGTGAAAATGGGGGTGGCTAGGTGGCACAGTGAACAGAGCACCAGCCTTGGAGACAGGTGGACCTGAGTTAAAATGTGACCTCAGACATGTAACACAAAACTAGCTGTGTGACCTTGGGCAAGTCACTTAACCCCCATTACCCTAACTTTCCCCCTCCAAAAAAAAAAGTGAAAATGAACATTGTTTAGAAACATCTTACAAGGTAAAGCTTTTGTATTCATGGTTTGCTTATTTGCTTTGGTCCAGATCTGTGGAAACTTCCTCCAGCAATGTGAATTGGCACTTCTTAAGTTTATAGTCTTACAGAGTGGTGTTTTGGTATTTGAGAAGCTGAGTCACCTATCTAGGGTCACACAGCCAGTATATATAAGGTAAAACCTGAACTCAACTCTTTTTGACTCTGAGGTAGCTCTTGCATCCATTATTGTTGACAGTTATAAAATATGTATTGATAGCATTCACATCCTTACCACTGTTTTTTGAAATTCTGCTAAATTCAGCAAAAATGTCCTAGAATGATTTAGAAATAATTAGCCTTATGCTAGTTAGTAGGATTTATAGCATGTGCTTGAGAGGTAGTATGACGCAGTAGATAGAGCTGCACTGGGATCAGAAAGAGCTGGGCTCAAGTCTTGCCTCTAAAACACAGTGGCTGTTTCTTCATGGGCAAGTCACTTAACGTGTCTATACTCCAGGAAAACGCTCAAAAATGTTAGATTACAGCACATGTGTGTCTGATACGTGTTGGGGAAGGGAGGTTCCCACCAATGAAATCACAGGTCTAGGCTAAGAAAAATGGTGAACATTCACAAACCACTGAAAGGCTTTTCCTGCAATGGTCCAGTCCAAGTTTTTATGTAGAAGTAAAGGCTTCTGCTACTGCAAAAAGAGGAGGAGCATTGCCAGTGGTGACCCGCAGGCTTTGGCGACTATTGATTAACCATAAATATGGAGCTCAGTTTCCTCCTCTGTAACATGAGCTGGACAAGGCAATGGCAGACCAAGAAAACCCCAAACGGGGTCACAGAGTCAGACATGACTGAAAAACAACAACAAAACAGAATTGGGAGAAAATGGAGAGACTTTCTATGCAATCACCGTATCTTCCAGAAGGGTAAACTGAGGCCAAGGGATCCCCCCAAAGTAGGATTGGAATTCAGGGCCTCTGACTCTAGGGCTAGGCTCTTCAATTCAACCACACAAGCTTGACTTTTGTCTGACATTCATAGAATTGAGATACCATTTAATCTGCCCCCCATCTTCTGGACAGCAAGATGCCTAAATTGCCTCCATGAAGATGGGGGAAAGAAATAACCTAGTCTAAGGCAGCAGCACAGTTGACTAATTTATTCTGATGTAAGGAAAGCATAATCCTAGGCTGGCAAGGATTCTGGTAAATGTACTAAGACCCAATGAGGTTTGTGAAGTGGTTTAGAAAAACCCCTCCCAATCTAGTCCCTTTGGCTTAATCAGTCCTCATACATCTGAGGCAGGCAGGGAGGAAACGGGAGACTTTGAAGACCTTTAGTCTTCCCTTTGTCTTCCCTCTACCACCATGCAGATCTGCAGTGTTTCCAGGGCATTCCCATGGCCCCCTATAAGCATCCCTATAAAGCACTGCCTCATTTCCTTCTCTTAGTATCTTGGTTTTCTATCCAGGCTCGGCTCTGGGGAAGCCTCCCTGGACACTCTTCTCTTCTCCTGTTTGTTAGTGTGCTCTTTCTCTCTCTCTTATTGAATTAGCTTTCATTTCCTTAGTCATCCCATCAGCTACTGTGGGGTCAACCATCATGATGATGCAGATGATTCCCAAACCTGTGTGTCCATAGATAAAAGTTCTCTCCAGAACTTGACTATGGCTGCCACTGGACAGCTCTCCCTTATAGAGACCTCTAACTTCCTATGCCCAAGAGAGAAGCCCTCTTCTCTAAACCCACATGTCCTACTAATTTTCTTGTGTCTGTGCAGAACATCACTATTCTTCTAGTCACTCAGGTTCCTGGTGTAGCAGTCATGAATTACTCCATTATCTCTCCTATCTAATGTCAAATCCTGCAAATGGAGGAATAAAGAGTCTTTAATTAAGATAACAGGGTAGTAAAATGCCATCCTAGGGGATTGTCCCATGAGTACAGAACACAATGTATTTCCAACTCCAAGACCCATGCAAAAGCTTCTCATACTTGGAGGGGGAGAGGGGGAGGAGGCAGAAAGAGGTAGCAAGACTTGGTCTCAAGAAGCCAGTAGCCCATGGCAATCTGGGCAAGGAAAACCACTTCATTCTGGCTGTTTTACCCTTTATGCCTTGAATCCCAACTGAAAGGGTCAAGGACATTGGAAACTGAGATCCAGCTTAAGCTTGATTCCTTTACTAGGCAAAATCTCTGGGTGGGGAGACTTAGGGTGTGGTTCAGCTCAATCTAATCAAGAATCCAGAGAAAGAATTGATAAATAGAAGTATGTATAGAATTTATACACACACACACACACACACACACACACACACACACACACACACCTGTTTGTGTCAAATGGCAGCCACCTCTGAGGCAGGGGAGGGAGGAGGAAAGAAAAAAAAGAAATTTCCTTAAAAAAAAAAAAAGAAATTTCCTTGATAACTTTGTTGTACATTTGGAAGGAATAGCCAGCTGTGCATAGTAGATTTGCAGTTTCATGTACAATCATATTTTTATTGCATTGTCATGGAAATTTTTGCTTTATTCTATAAATTAAAAATAAAATTTAAAAATAAGAAAAAATTTTAAGAGTAGGAACATAAAGACATTACTGAAACTTGGACACTACTAGGATCATTAAGAGAGTGGCAGTCCATAATTACATATGGTATTAACAATTTCTATCAATATATTAACAATTTTTCTGTCACCAATTAGTGGCTCAGTTTTGTCAAGTCTATCTACATGACACCTTACATACATCCCCTCTTCTCCACTCACCCCACAACTACCCTGTCAGGTCCTTATAACCTCTTAGCTGGATTACAACAAAATACCCTCCTAATAGCTCTCACTTCCCTCCAGATCTTCCCTCAACAAATTCATACAACCAGGGATGCGCTGGTAAATATTTAACAACCAGCTCTTCAAAGAAAAAAAAAAACCTTTTTCTGTACAGAAAACACTTAAGTTTAATTTGTCTACTTTTAATTATTAATATTTTTTCCATTACCTTCTCAAGTCTAGACAATTAACAAAACAATAAACCAAGCTCTGATTTGTAGCTGATTTCAAAAAGTGTAGATGCTCACACTAAAAATTTAACAATAGGCTGGAAAGGTTCCAGCTGGCTCCTGTACCCACACCTGAACATACAGATGCCAAATAGATATTACTAAAGCAGAAGTCCTGCTATGTTATTTCCCCGCTCAAGAAACTTCAGCGGTTGTCTACTGCCTCTAGAATTAAAACTTCTGTGTTTGGTATTTTTAAAAAAGCTCTTCAAAATCTGCCTTTATGGAGGTTTTTGGGCGGCTAGGTGGAGCAGTGAGTAAGAGTGCCGGCCCTGGAGTCCAGAGGACTCAGGATCAGTTCTGGCCTCAGAAAATGAGCACCCACACATAAATAACTAGCTGTGTAACCTTGAGCAAGTTACTTAACCCCAATTGCTTTTAAAAAAAAATCTGCCTCCAGCCTCTCTTTCCATGCTAAGTAAATATTCCTACCCCTAATGCATTCTGTGTTCCAGTCAAACCAGGCTACTGGATCTTCCCTGTATACAATTTCTATCTCCCATCTCTGTGCTCTTAGATAAATTGTCTCCTATGCTAGGAATGTCTTTTCCCTACGTCTACTCTGTGGAATCTCTAGCCCCCTTCAAGACTTGGGTCCAGTGTCACCTCCTCTTAAGAGAAGCTGCTCCTGATTTTCCTATTTGTTAAGACATGCCCCTCTTCCACCCCTGCCATTTTATTTAATTTGTATTTTTGTATATACTCTTATTTTGACTTAATTGGGATACGTATTACTTTCCTCAATAGAATGTAAACTTAGAAGCAGAAACTTGTATTTCTGTCCCTGTGCCCCTAGAACCTAGCCTAGTGCCACCCCATAGTAGACCTACTGGTCATGGGGCCTACAACACTCCCAACTGTAGCTTGAACTAGATTAAAATGTAACAAAATAAATAAAAATGCAATAAAACACAGATATTATTATTATTATTATTATTATTATTATTATTATTATTTTGCTTTTTGGAGGGCAATTGGGGTTAAGTAACTTGCCCAAGGTCACACAGCTAGGTTTCTGTTTACGTGTGCATTAAGTGTCTGAGGCCGGATCCAAACTCAGATCCTTCTGACTCCAGGGCCGGTGCTCTACTCACTGCGCCACCTAGCCGCCCCAAACATCGATATTATTAATAGGTGGGTTCCTAAGTCAATATGTTGTCTCCAGAATCTGTATTACGGTTCAGTGAACCCACTGAACAAATTTTATAAGGAGATAAAACAAATATAGAATAACTCCAGTATAAAGCATAATGTAATTTATTGTTGTTGTTCAGTCATGTGCAACTCTTCATGACCCCATTTGGGGTTTTCTTGGCAAAGATATTGGAGTGGTTTGCAAACTGGATTTGAACTCAGGAAGATGAGTCTTTCTGACTCCAGGCCTAGTACTCCTAACTGCCCAATACCTGCAGAATACCATAGGTATGTACAAAGTGCTGTAGGGGCACAAGGGAGGAAGAGATCACATCCATTTGGGGAAATTAGCCTTTATAGAGCCTTCTGACCTGGGATTTGAAGGATAGGTTAGATGTCAACAGGTACAGCATTGGGGAGGGTAGTGGAAGGGAATCTTAGAGGCAGTAACATGAGTACAAGTATGAATGTTGAAAACTGGGTTCTTTTTCAAAAATAGTAAGTAGTCCAATTTGGCTTGATGAAAGGATATACAAAGGGAACTTGTGGGAAGCTGGAAAGGTAGGCCATCTCTGTAGAGGACCTCAAATGCTAAGAAGTTTGGATATATTTTTCTGTGGGCAATTGGGAGCAATTTTAAGTTTTTGATTAGCCAAGTAACATGATCACTGAACTTCAGGAAGATTAATCTGGCAATGGTGTGTAGGATACATTGCAAAGCATTTTGTAAACCTAAAATGTCACTGCTGAACCAAATTGTCTGGGTTGTGCAGAATGCTGACTTTGTCTTTCTGTTCTCCTTTGATGTAAGAGAGATTTTTATTTTTAATTTATTACAGTGATCACATAACCAGGAAAAAGAAAAAAAAAACCAACCCAAGTTCTCATTTGGCTGGAATTGGCCTATGATTACAAACAATAGATGGCCTTTTTATCCATATAAAAACAACTTTTGGAATATATAACCTTTACCTTACCATTAATACTGTCAACTATACCTCATTCACTATCAATAATAAACATATTTTGTGTGCAAGAAAAAAATGAGTAACACAAAACAAATAATTAATACATTTTATAAAAAAGAAAAAACAAAAGCAACTAGATGCAAAATGCAAGAAATCCTAAAATGCTATGAGGCAGGAAGGCCAATGAGGTGGGAATATGACTGTGTTACTACATGCCTTATCTAAAAGGAACAGAAGAGATAAACGTGCTGCTAGAGCAAGATTGCATGTTAAGAATATATATTCACAGGAAGAAATCTAGGAAACTGAGTAGGGAGTGGGGAGAAGCACAATAGAGAACATTTGGGTGATGATCAATGGATGGAAAACTGGAAAAATTGTTGTAGGTATAGACCACCTGGACAGGAGAAAATAAATAAGAATTTCAGAAAACAGATAAAAAAAACCCTCAGACACAGAGGCATGATATAGTAGTGATGGAGGATGTCAAACTATCCAGACATCTCTCGTAGCCAAAGACAAAAATTTTTTGACTTGCTTGAATGTTAATTTCAATCTTCAAGAGGTGGAAGAAGTAATGAGAACTATTATTTTAAAACTGATTTTAAGCCATAAGAAGTAACTGGTGACTGAAGAAGTATGGGAGAAACTTTGGAGAAAAGTGATCATTTCATCTTTGAATTTATGAAAGAAGAAAGGAAAGCCAGGTATAGTTTGACATTTACAGACACAGAATTTCATAGGATTTGGAGAAAGGAAATGTAGGATCCAAATGACCTAATGCTTTCCAGGTGAAGTTGGTCTAAATACGATGGAAAACTCTTAAGAATGAAATTCTGAAGATACCTGCAGAAATTATTCCAATAAGAAAGACCAGCTGGTGTTGTGTTTCCAGAGTGGAAGCACAAGGAACTCATCAACAAACTAAAAAGAGAAGTACAGAAGATGAAACAAGGTCAGATAACTAAAGAATGTCACTGTCCTTTAAGAACAGTGTCAGAAGTGCTAAAATTCCAAAAGACCTAAGATGAGTGATGAACACTAAAGAGAGCAGAAAGGGATTATGTAGCTATGTTGGGGGCAAAAGGAAGATGGGAGAAGGATGAAACTGCTACTTGGGATGGAAAAGATCATGAAAACCAACGACAGAAAGAAGTTCAAAATACACAACTCTCATTTTGATCCTTTTTTGTTCTTCCAAAGAGAATGATTTTTGAATAGAGAAAAGATAATGCAAAGTTAACAAGGAGTTGTTGAAAAGACTGAGTAGATTGCTACAGAGCATTTAACTGTTCTCAGCAGATTCAAGTCACCAGGTTCAGACCAACTGTATCAAAGTACTAAAAAAAAAAAAAAAAAAAAAAAAAGCATAGCATATATGATTGTTGAGCCATTTTTAAAGTATCTTTGAAAAATCAGGGACGACAAGACATGCTATTAGGACTACAGAATGGCAAATATTTTCTTAATTTTCATAAAAGAGGAGAGAAAGGAATCTGTAAGCTATAAACCAGTGAACTTGACTTCTATTTCTGGCAAAATTTTAGAACATATTATTAAAGGGATGGTTTATGAGCACTTAGAAAGGGAAGTGGTAATTTCTAAGAGCTAGTCTGGCTTCATCAATAACAGGTTATGGCAGAATAACCTCATTTCCTTTTTCTTTTTGACAGGTTTACTAGACGAAAAGATGAAAGGGATACTGTCAATCCACATGTTCAGATTTTAGCAAAACATTTGACCAGATTCTCTCATACTAGTAGTCCCTTATGGAGATAGGATCGAGAGACATGGGCTAGATTACAATACAGTTACATGTTTTGGGGACAGGTTGAAGAACTAACCCTAATGAGTAGAAATTAGCAAATCAGTGACAGTTTTGGGGGAAGTCTGTAGTCGAATACCATAAAAATCTGAGCTGGGCCCTTTGCAGATAAAATTTTTATCAATGACTTAAGATGAGAGTATAGAAGCTTATCAGATTTGCAGATGGTACCAAGTTGGGAGACACAGATGGGATGATAGACTCAGGACTGAAAAAGATCACAACAGGCTAGAATAATAATCTGCATCAGATAAGAAAAAAATTATAGGTATAAATGCCAATTCCTATTATTTATTTATTTTTTTGAGGGCAATTGGACTTAAGTGACTTGCCCAAAGTCACACAGCTAGTAATTATGTCAAGTGTCTGAGGCTGGATTTGAACTCAGGGCCTTCTGACTCCAGGGCCAGTGCTCTCTTCACTGTGCAACCTAGCCTCCCCTAACTCCTATATTTATATTAAAATACCCAGTATAAGATAGAGAGATCTGGTAAGGCAACAGTTGCTGTGAAGAACGTCTGAGTGGTCTAGTGGATTGTAAGTTTAATATGAATCAACAGAGTAGCTAAAATAAAAACAAACCCAAAAAAAACCTAATACATTTCTAAGCTTCTCTAAAAGAGGTATAGAGTATCCAGGAGCATGGAGGTGATAGTTTGATTATACTCTGATTGTCAGACAACACCCAGAGGACAGTGCTCATTTCAGGGCATGATGTTTTGGGAAGTATATTGAAAAACTCGAATGTGTCCACAGGAGGATAAACAGGATGGTCAAGCACTGGAAGCTGGAAGTTATTGATGAAAGAATATGGGAACATTTAGCCTGGAAATGAGAAGACAAGATGGGGAATGATAGTTTCTTTTATGACTTGATGGTGTGTCCTATGTAAAAGTGATTAGACTGTTTTGCTTAGCCCCAAAGAAGAGAACCAAGATCTATGGGCTTTGGGGAACGGAAAAGTTCAATATGAGTTTAATAGTCTAGCATAGCAGCCCAAAAAGCTAATGTGATTTTGGGCTCTATTAAGAAAGGCACAAAGATTCTAGGAATGAGGAATGATAGACCTCTGTGCTCTGCCCCAGTCAAACATGGAGAATACTGCACTAATAAGCTGAACAGTAATTTGTTGTTGTTCAGTTGCGTCAAACTCTTTGTTGGTGAGGATACTGAGTGGTGTGCCATTTTCTTTTCCAGTGATTAAGACAAAGATTAAGTGACTTGCCCAGGGTCACACAGCTAGTGAGAGGCTAAGGCCAGATTTGAGTTTAGGTCTTCCTGACTCCAGGCCTATTGTTCTCTCCACTGAGCAATCTAGGTGGCTTCCAAGGCAAACACAAGTTAAGTGACTTGCTTAAGGTTGCACAGTTGAGCCTGGTTTGAATTCAGGTCTTCCTAAGTCTAGGCTCAGCATTCAACTGAGCCAAGTAACTGCCTCGTGCAGAAGAGTAATTAGACAAAGCCTTTCTTGGGAAGGGCCTTGATTTCATGCCATGGGAGGATTAGCTGGAGGAAGTAGAGAGTTCTTGCCTTGAGGAGACTCAAATGCAACATGATAGTTACACATGAGATGTATGTGATAGGTATTAGAGGGATTGTCATGTTGAAGATGGATTGGTCTATTTGCCTTCAGACTGTAGAATTAGAAGCTGTAGGTAGAACTTGCAAGAGAAAAATTTAAGCTTGATATAAAAGAAAAATTTCCAACAATTAAAGCAACCTCTCTTTTTTTTTTGCAGGCACTTGGGGTTAAGTGAGTTGTGCAAGAACACATGGTTAGTTTTTGTGCTAAGTGTCTGAAGCCAGATTTGAACTCAGGTCCTCCTGACTCCAGGGCCGGTGCTCTATTCACTGTGCCACCTAGCCACCCCTGAGTTAAAGCAATCTCAAAGTGGAATGGGTTCTCCTTTAATAGTGATTGATCGTCAAGCAAAGATTGGGTGTTGTAGAAGAGATTATTTATCTGGAGAAGACAGCCACTGGGGTCTTTTCGAATTTTGAAATCCTATGAGTCTGGGGTCTCTAAACCCTAACCTACTTTGAGATAGAAAGTAGGATGGTTCTTGATCCGGAGGGCAGTGAGGAAACATCAAAAGAGTACCATTAACTTCTATCCAGGCAGGAGCTCCCGGATTGTTGTTTTCTCCATCTTCTAATTCCTCAGGGGCCCTTAATATGGGGCCTGTAAACTTAAAATAAATATTTCAATAATTGTATTTCCATATTATTGCCTTTTTAAAAATCTTATGTGTTGTTTCTTATGCATTTAGAAACATGAGTCAGAGGTGGTGCAGTGAATACAGTACCAGCCCTGGAGTCACGAGGACCTGAGTTCGAATTTGACCTCAGACACTTAACATAAAACTAGCCGTGTGACCTTGGGCAAGTCACTTAACCCCAATTGCCCTGCTTTCCCCCCTCCAAATAAAAAAAAAACAAACCCAAAAGAGACACGAGTCAGAGAAGGGGGGGGTGTCATAGGCTGGCAAAGGGGTCCATGATTCAAAAAAGGTTAAGAATCCCTACTCAAGACCCTCATCTATACCCTGTTTGTTTAATGTTAATTCTTTTCTCATTTATAATATATGCCTATCCTAGTAAATTGTTCAAGAGAAACATTCTGCTCAACTCTCTCTTCCGATTTTATACTTATTTTAAACTTTTTTGGCAATCATTAACTTAAATTCTTCAAAATCTTTTTGCTTTTAATTCAACCTCACTTTTAACCACATTGATGGAAAAAGCCCAGATAAAAACAGATGTTATTTATTTTATTTCTTCCTCCGTACCCCACAAAATAGCCACTCAAACAATGCTATATAGTTGGTCTTTTGACATATGTAAGTTCTCTAATTATAAATGTAGAGTAATACTATTAATTTACTATAATAAAGATAAAAATCAGCATCAAATGTGAAGGGATAAAAATGAAAGAATATGATATGTAATTAAAAATAGCTCTATCTGGAACTATTTAATTAAACCATTGACATAAAAGGAAAAAAGAAGGTGGATAAAAGCTAAAACATTGACACGGTGATCATTTCCTATAGAAGCTGAATCAATGTAAACCATCATCACAACAAGGAGACAGAAAGAGCCTAGAAACTACCTTAGCCAGTAAACATTTCATCTCCTTGTCAAGCAGAAGAAGTACAACAGAAGATTGTGTACTGGGATCATAAAAGAAAAAGAAGCAGTGAATAGAAAAATGAGTTCACAAAAAAAATCAGATCATCCTGGGAACATTTCAGGGTGAAACTGCAATAGAGGGAAAAAAAAGCTGGAAAAGATCTAATATTTCTCTTGCAAATTATTTTCTCAATGAATAGTAGAATCATAGCATTTAGACTCCAACATCATAGTCTCCAAGTTAATCTTGTAACTATGACATTTAAAGATATGCTCAAATATCATGAATTCTGATAATTAATGAAAATTTTTAGTAAAAGCCCTACAAAAACTCATCTTGAGTTTTCCTTTTGAAAACAATATAGGTAAGATGAGAAAACCAGGCTTTATTACAGCTACATTCTTGGTAGACTCAACTAGAAATGAAACCCCTCTCAGTGTTTTCTTACAACATCTTGTCCTGCTGTTTCCTGGAAAGCCATTAAATTCTTCAGTTTCATCTCTTATAGTTGTAGTTTCAGTCAATTTTAACTGGGTTATAAATGGGATTAAATAGATTGCCACGTGCTTCATTTTTAATAAGTCTGGAAAATAAATTCCATCAGCAATAATAACAGGGCTATACAACTGGGAGAATCTCCAGCAAAGTCTCAAAAGGTATTTATCACTCCCTTAAGTAAACAATCCTCTGGACAATGCAAGTGATTATACCTCCTGTCAGTAAAAAGACACTGCAGTGGTTGGACAAGCTCAGCAGAGCACACAGTGAACTTATGTGGTTAGTTGATTTGAACAGGAGAAAAATTAATTTAACGGGAAAATGCCCACAATAGGGGTACTGTTGAAGATGTAGAAATTCATTCTGAGGGAGGTCTCCTTTTGGTAAAATGATTTAATGTTAAAGGCTTTGGGAAGAACAAAGGCAACATAATTATCTAATAGAATATAATATGTATAAGGCCTTAGGAAGAGCTTGTAGTAATCTGCCAGACTGGTCATACCATGGAGAGCATGTCTCATGGGTTCTCTCCCTTCCCCTCAGTTTTCTTTTACATTTTTTTCTTTCTCAACATTTAGAAGAGATCTGGAAAGTTAAGTATGGACAAGCTGACGGTCAAATTTAAAATCTCGCAGATTGCAGAAGGGTTGGAGTAATGGAGAGGGAGAGGACAGGTCAAATAAGGTTAGGAAAGTGCTGTTAAAATACAAGACAGGGTGTGGCTGCCTGGTTATCCTCACATACACCCTTGGTCTGGAATAGACCCATGTCTTCACTCTCTGTTCTGAAGTTTTCCCATCCTGTTCATGCCCAGAGAAGACCATTAACTCCTTCCCTGGCAGGGTATAGTCCCAAAGAATAAGGGAGCGACAGATGCTGATCTGGGTTGCAGTTCCTCACTGTCATTTTCCTGGACAACGGCCTTATCACTGAGATGGTAGAAGAGGTGCTATTTCCTTTTCAAGTCTCATCTGGCCCCTTCAGCTGCCCTTGACCCTCATTTTAGTAACAGATTTCATTTGCTCTTATTATAAACAGAGACTTGAGGGATAATTTGACAATCCTCTGACTTTACACATGAGTAAACTGAGATCTAAAGAGGTTAAATGATTACTATTTTGTAGTGTATACTATCTCTTACATGTGTTTGTTTTCTTGCCAATTTTCTGCAAACTCCTTGAGGAAGCTTCCAGAGTTGAGATCACTTTTAGATAGGGATGAACAAGGTGGATATAAAGCTCAGCCCTATACTGAAGCAATCAATTAAGAGTATAATATAGATGTAAATGTAAGAGGGGTCCACTAAGAATGGCTAAAGAGTTGGTCATGTCCTGTGGGGCTTAGGTAAAAATAAGAAGCTAGTTTGAAATCTGGTGTCCCAAAAGTAGGCTAGCCTCATGGTGGAGCACCTTTGGCCAAGTCCCTGAGAAATGCTTTGGAGGATGAGAGGGAGAGACTGTCCCCATCTCCCTTTGCACTGTCCATCAGTATGGAAATGGCAATGGCTTACAGCAATGTTTGTAATGGGGAAAATAAACTGGAAACACTTCAGAGCCCAGCAGAAAGCTGAACTGCTTGCATTTCATGGTCTTTTCTTGGCCCCTCTCCAGCTTTGAACACTGTTGATCACCCTCACCTACTGGACACTTTCTTCCTCTCAGCTTTCTTGACCTGCTCTTTTCTGGTTTTGTCCTGCCTCTCTGAGCATTCCTTTGATTTGCTCATTGATAGCTTATCATCTAGGTCCCATGTCTTAACCATGGCCGACTCGTCAGGTTCCATACTGGGAACCCTTAATTTCTTTCTCTATGCCTTCTCATTTAATGATCTCATCATGTCTCATGCATTCTATCAGAATCTTTTTATGTGTGTTCCAGGTCTACATCTTCAGCTCTTTTCTGAGCCCCAGGTACACCATCACCTGTCTACTGAGCATCTTAACATCACCGTGTGTGCGTGTGTGTGTGCGTGTGTGTGTTCATATCTTTGATTTCATCAGCATAGGGATCCCCTGGTGAGGAAATTCCTTGTAACAATGCAGATAGGCAACTGTTTTGCAACTTACAGTCTTAGCGAGAGGTCAGAGACAGCAGTAGGATAGGTGGCTGGCCCAGTGTCGGTCACATGGCCAGTGTGTGTCATGGACAGGTCTTGGACACAGGTATTTTAACTATCCACAGCTCTTATCTGCACCTCAACATGTCCAAAAGGAACTCATTACCTTCCACTTTAAACCCACTGCTTCGCCTGCCTTTTCTGTTTTAGCTATTCTTCTGGTCTCCTGTTTGTAACTTCAGAGTTATCTTGAACTCTTCTGCTTCCCTCTTACTTCTCATCTGACCAGTGGTCAAATCTTGTTCATTTTCCTTTTCAACATCATCCATATCTTTTCCATTCATATAATCACTGGCCTAGTTGATGCTTTATTTCACTTCTTGCTTGGATTATTGCCTTATAATTAGATCCTTGACTTCTAGTCCCTCTGTCCTTCATTCATCATATAGTTTGCCAAAATAATCTTCTTAAAGCACAAGACTGACCATGTTATTCTTCTTAACAACATTCAATGGCTCCCTATTGCCTTTAAGAAAAGAAATCCATATTCCTTAGTCTGGGATTAAAAGCCCTTCACAATCTGACACCAATCCATCCATCTATCCATCCATCCATCCATCCATCCATCCATACATCCATCCATCCATCCATCCATCCATGTCCTCCTTTCTTTTCCCCAATTTTCCCCTTCCTCTCTCCTTTTCCTCCCTCCTTCTCTTTCCTCTCTCTCTCTCTCCTTCCACCCCTATCCTCCTTCTCTCTTTCTTCCTTCTCCTTTCCCTTTCTAACTTCCTCTCTTTCCCCTTCCTCCCTCCTTTTCTCCTCTACTTTGAAGCAAAGTTTACTTTTCCTAGGCTTCTTTCACATTACATTCTTCCGTGGAATCTATATTCCAGCCAAACTGGAATCACTCGTTGTGACTGGAAGTTAGCATTCCATGACTTACCTTTCTGCCTTAACATAGGCTGTCCACCACGCTGAAAATGCATGTTGAGTTGAGCAGTAAGGCTAGAATCCAGACTATAGAGAGTTGATAAATAAGGGGATGAAAAAGGAAGCAGAGACCTCTTAGAATCTCTGCCATTCATGATTCAACCTATGTGCTATCTCTTATAGGAAACCTTTCCTAATTTTTCTCAGTTATTAGTAATCTCTTCCTCAACTCACATGCATAATGTTTATCTATCTACATGTTGAACCTCTGAGGTAGGATGTAAGTTTCATGAGGGCAAGAATGCCTTTTTGTTTTGTCTTTGTACCCCCAGTACCTACTTACACTGCTTTGTACACTGTTGGCATTTAATAACTATTTGTTCAATGGAATTGGAGAGAACCTCCCAGATGGTCCATACGAGGAGCTCCCCCTCCTCCAATGTCTCTACATCAAGGTCCTTTTTTGCCTCTTGCCCTCGTTACAGCCTAGCTTACAGCCTCAAACTTTTCCCATTGAGAAGAATGCCATGACTTTTTCAGGCTCAGGTGAAGTAAAGGTTGAGTGTGTATTGCAGATTCCCCTCAAAATGGCAATTTATGTGTCGTAGAGGCATCATCAGTTCTGTGATCACAGAGGAATTCTATTGTTCTTCTCTTAGCCACAGCTATTTTTACCCCATGACGCTGAGTGCTCCTTTCTGTCTTGGTGTGCTTCCTCCTTTTGAGGAAAAGTAGTCTGTCATTAAATTTTTTTTTAAAGGATTCTAAGTAAAAGCAAGGGATTTTTCTTACCTTATTTTTACCCAGTTTGGTAAACAGGAAAGGCAATGAAAACACTTATTTTATTTTCACCCAAATGTATCATTATTTCCAATGTCAAGGCGGTCTAAAAAAACACAGTTTCTCCATATAAAGACATGGTTCTCATTCCTCAACAGTAAGGATTCTAAACCTTTTTTTTTTTTTTGTTTCATGTATCCCTTTGGCTATCAGGTGAAGTCCATGGATCACTTCTCAAAATAATGTTTGTAAAGTTATAAAAAAATACACAAGATTTGAAATGGTGTTATATGTATTTGTAAATACAAAATAAAAAACAAATTGGCATTGGATCATTAAAGCTTAAAATTGTTCTAAGACTTTTGGGACATCCTATGTTGAATTACAGCTATCAAAATATTTTTTAAAAAATAAGTTTTTGGACCCCAGATTAAGAACCCTTGCTCTAGGAAACATTTTTCCAACCTTTACAAACCAAGGAATTATGGAAGAATAAAATCCACCCAAAGAGATTAGTAAATAGAATAAAATCCTCTTTGGATGGATTTTGTTTCCATGGGGTCAAAATTTTGACTTCAGAACAACCCATTTGACTCCAAATGCACTTAGAGTTGGGAGCAGAGGTTTATAGATGAGGGTAAATTTAGCCTTAGGGGGTGGGGAGCATAGTAAGGACTCACATTTCTATAGTACTTTGAGATTTACAAAATGTTTTGCTTATGACAACCTTATGAGATAGGGTATTACAAGAATTATTAGCTCTCCTTTACAACTAAGGAAAGAGAAGTTCAGTAAGGTGAAGTGACCCTTGGCCATGGGCCCAGAGCTATTAAAAGTCAGGCCTGGGGATTCAAAGCCACGTCTCCTGATTCCAAGTTCACTCTGTTATGCCCTGTTATTTCTATAATCTGTAAAAAGAAAGCTAATTAAGTTGGATCTTTGGAAAAGGGACTTTTTGTTCAGGTACAGGTTGGACTGGATGGCCTTAGAAGTCCTTTCCAGCCCTGAGATTCTGTGTCCTGTGGTGTTTACTCATCTGCAAAATAGGAGAAGGAAGGGAAGTGTGGGACGAGATAACTACTAAGCTTCCTTCCAACCTTAAATTTATGATTTCATGACATGGAGTATTTGATAATAACATGCATGTTTCAGAACAAATATGGAATTTGTTTTCTAAATATAGAATTTAGTTTCCAAATATGGAATTTACATTTAGTATTTTGCTTCCAAATCCTCACCTTTTATTTTTGGTTGTTATTGTAGTTCAGTCTTGTTTCTTTGGACCCATTTTGGGGTTTTCTTGGCAGAGATACTGGAGTGGTTTGCCATTTTCTTCCCCAGCTCATTTTGCAGATGAGGAAACTGAGGCAAATAGGGTTAAGTGACTTACCCAGGGTCACATATCAATTAAGTATCAGAGGCTAGATTTGAACTCTTTTGGACTCCAGGCTCAGCACTATCCATGGTGCCACCTAGCTGCCTATTTGGAATGTCCCTAAGAGAATTGCAACTATATTCCATTTTATACCCAATGACCCGGTGGAGGTATATGGTTCACCCTTTTACAAGAAGAAATCAAACAATGATATACCCCTAGTAGTTAAAAACAAACCTTCCCTGCTTTCCCAGATCCAAGTATTCTCACCTCTCATGCCAGCAGGAGTAAGAGCTTTTTCTCACATTTCACAAGGCTGCATCAGCATTTCCTGTATAAGGCCTTGTTTTTGGTTTAGTTTAGCTTTTTAGCCCAGCTGTTAAAATTTACTCTGGAAAGCATCTGGGTATGTTGGCAATACTGCCCTGGCAACGTGTAAGAAAAGTGACATTTCTGAGACATTAACTTGCGATAGTGTTACGTACACTTCCTTAAAGTGACTGATAGGACCTAGATGAGAAATGACTTTTGAGCTACAAAGCTATAGTTCCAAAATGACAGATGTGGGAGTCACATGGCATTGTGGAAGGGTCATGGACTGGAGGTTTGGAGACCTAGCTTATAATCCTTGCTCTCCCACTCGTTCGGGTAAGCCTCTTTCTGGGTCTGAAATTCTCCATCTGAAAACTGAGGGGACTGGATGAGATGGTATCTGCAGGCCTTTCCAGTTCGAATATTCTAGGACTCCTTGACTTTTGACTGATTTGGGGGAGTGCGGCTTTCACCTTATTATTATCTGGTTCTACAGATGACTGGAAATCTAATGACTGAAGTAAAAGATTTGCTGATGACAGTGTATTCCAAATAAATGAGACACAGTCACAGGACTTTGGCCAGCTATAAAAGATGGTCACTCTCTATGTTCTGGGCAGCTAGGGGGTGCCACAGTACACAGAGTGCCATGCTTGGATTTAGTAAGAGTCATCTTTTTGAGTTCAAATCTGGGCTCAGCCACCTGGACAAGTCACTTTACCATGTTTGCCTCAGTTTTCTTATCTATAAAAATGAGCTGAAGAAGGAAAAGGCAAACCACTCCAGTGTCTTTGCCAAGAAAATGCCAGATGTGGTCATGAAGAGTCATACATGACTGAAAAACAAACAAACAACATTCTAGATTCTAGAAAGGTTCCAAAACGATTTTTTTCTCATTTTGACACAGGGATCAAAATAAAAAGCTGAAACAGCTGTCATCGATGCCTGGGTAGGAGAGGAGGAAAGGTAGACCAAGTAGAAGATTTAGGGAGCCTTAGAAATCATTTCATCAGATGAGGAACCTGAATCCCTAAAGGGTAGAATCCCATGCCCAAGGCTATACACATAGAAAGAGCTGAGATTTAAGCCTAGTCCTCTGACTATAAGTCATTGTTCTTACCACTAAACAAATTTATTTTTTGTCCATCACCACCTAGATCCAGCTGTTGCCATGGAGAGTAGTAAGGATGGGGCAGGTGGGAGCTGTTTAGTTGCAGCAAATTGAGAAGAAACTACAGGGTGGGCCTGGCCATATGTTACTGTGAATACACGTTACCAAAAATGCTGGGTATAGGAGATTTCTCATTTTTCTTATCCCTGTATCTTCTTTTTAATCTTGAGTTTCTTCAGCCTTGCCCTGGATCACATTTCTTTGCTTGCTTCTTAGACTCTGGCCATAATTCTGGTTCTGGCCTGCTTTCACTCCATATAAACACTGCTTTTTCACCTGTCCTAGCTCCATAACCCATATCCTAAATGCTTAGCATCCCCACCTCTATGGAAATTTGACTGTGGTTTTCCTTTGCTCTCAGGTAAAGAAGTTTTAACTTGAACCATCCAATTTGTTCATCCTCAGCCCACTTGCAAGTCCTATTCCCCAGTGTCAAAGATGGTGCCAGGATAATCAGTGTACTTCTGAAGAACATTCCCTTTAGAGAAATGTTTTCCTTTTTCTCACTATAGCTCCAATAGTGAGCACACTTAGGGTTTAGCAGCCAAGGAGGCTAACATAGATCCTACTAAATGGCTGGAGAATTTGTGAGAGGTAGAAGACAAACAAGATCGCGTAGCAAGTGAATCAAGGAGTAAGTGACAGAATTCTGGTTTGCTTTCTTCTTCATCTAAGTACCATAGAAAGTAAGATTTGGAACAGAGCTTAGAGGTTATCCAGTCTAAATCTCCCATTTTACAGCTGAGGAAACCAAGATTTAGGAGGGGTTGTGACTTTCCCAAGACCACATAGTAATAAGTAGCAGAACTTGAACCCAAGTTTTCTGACTCTTCAGTCTAGGGCTCTCTCCACTATCCCAACACCTTACAAATCCTACCTATCCTTCAGGGCCCATTTTAAGGTTCCCCTTCTCTAGCAAGGGCAGCTAGGTGGCCCAGTAGATAGGGCACTAGACCTGGAGTCAGGAAGATTCATCTTCCTGAGTTCAAATCTGGCTTCAGATAGTAGCTGTATGACTCTGGGCAAGTCACGAACCCTGTTTGCCTCAGTTTCCTCATCTATAAAATGAGCTGGAGAAGGAAAAGGCAATCACTCTAGTATCTTTGCCAAGAAAATCTTAAATGGGGTCACGAAGAGACTGACGACTAAAATGACTGAACAACAACAAATCTCTAGGAAACCTCTGTCTTTACCTAGTCCAACTCTCTATCCCTTCCCAGAACTTCCATTGTTTCCAGTATCAGACCAATTAGAACTTTTTTTTCCCTATTGTGTGTATTTAGCCTTCTTTCCCCAAATGAGGTATCAATTTGAATGGGCCATAATACTGTATTTCCTATGGTGCCTTGTATGATAGATACCATGTACAAGATAGCTACTCAATACAGGCTTGTTGATCAAACAATTGATTTCCTAACTCCTGACACAGTGTTTGGTCCTTTGGGCCATGGGGCAATCTATAAAGCCTTTAGATACTATAATCACAATATTCAAGTGTTTCATTAAGTGAAGTATTACTGAACAGATTTTTCTATTAAACATTTTCAGTATCAGTAGTTCTTATTAGGAAGATGTTGGGAGACAGACCAGGAAATATACTATTATATAGTATATTTATAGAGAAGAGGAATTCAGATCATTTGTTCCTCCACAAAATCTCTGTTTTGGGTAGCCTTTATATTATACTCTCTGGATCTCAACTTCTTCATTGTATAATGGATGGGATGAGTTAGAATAGTCACTCAAGTCTTTTCTAACTTGAAATTTCTGATCCTATAACCCTTTGGCCTAACACTTATATAGTGCCTTTTACATCTGTTACTCATTTGATTGCTGCAGTGACTTTATGAGGTTGGTAGGGCAGATATTTTTAGTATTACCTCCTACAGATGAGGAAAACAAGGCTCAGAGATGTGACTGATTTGTCCAAAGTCATGCGTATAGTAAACAACAGGATGAGGGCTTGAATCCAGATCTTTGGATTTCAAGTTCATGACTTTCTATATTACACTGAATTCACCGACACACTACCCTATACACAGTTCTCATAATAGATACAATTTTTTTCTTTTTATCTTTAAAAGAATGCGTTAGTTACCAGAAACTTAATAAATAAAATATCTCCCAAACTAAAAACATAATATTACATCTACTTTTTAAAAAATTGCTTAGAGACAGGTGGCTTTGTCATGCATTGTTCTAAGTGTTCTTGAGTGCATATGAGCACTTTAATACTATAAAATAAAATCACTGATGAAGCTGTTGAAATAGAGTGACCATAGAAATAAAGTGGCTCAATCACAGTCACTTTTATACTACCCAAATAACTCTCCAGAATCTGTGAAAAACTACTTATTGGAAAACTACCCCCAACAGGCTGTTTACTGGACCAAGAAAACATTTCGGGGCTCACCAGTCTTCTGTTATCACCCTCCTAGTGACAGCAGTTATCTCTCTTACTACCCAAGAGCCTCAAACAACAGCTAATTGACCACAAAATATATCTTTTTTTCTTTTTTTTGGGGGGGAGGAGAGTAAAATTCTCACATGAATTGACTGCAAAGTCAATTTGAAATAATATCACATAAAAACCAGAGCTGCTTGGAAGAACAGGAAGGAGTTACATTTACACATCTCCATTCTCCTCAAACTCCTGAATGTTCCCATTATGACATATTATTATACTGAAGCGCAGATGATTTACATGCAGAAATCTCACCACAGGGAACTAAAACTCTTAACATCCCCACAGAGCAAGGTGAAATTTTAACTCTGTTTATTTTTATACTATCATTATTTAAGATCTGCATACTTTGTATTTGTCAAATGTACAACCAGTGAAGGATTCCTTTATCTTATGCAGCTAGGTATGAATTCATTATTCGCTAAAAAGGGGGAAAATCAAGCTTACACTGTATCCTTGGCTCCCCTTTTCTTCCTTCTTGATTTTCAGAGGCCAAGAAGTCTGATTAAATAAAACACACTCTAAGCTTCATTGTACCATGAGGCCTCAGTAACTACTTATGGAAGGGGGACATTACCAAAGGCTAGGGTTCACTAAGGAAGGCTATTTTGTTACTCCCTCTGCCTTCTACCTTCCCTGGGGAAGGAAGAAAGCTCTCTTTACTTAGAAATCTAAATGGTGGTATCTGTAAATTTGACTACTGTTTTCATCCAAAAGTCTTCAGCTTAGAAGAGAGAATTCATCTGGCTTTCCATAAGCAAAGAAGACAGAAGCAGTAAGAGAAAACAAGGAATTTCACAAGCATTCTGCTCTGGTTTCCTGAAGATTCTCAACTCTATGTGAAATCCTGCCACCCACTGAGGCACACCTTGCCTTATAGCTGTATGCAACTAAGAGTCCTGCAGGGATGGCTATATGGCACTCCTACATTTTATCCACATCCATAATTTTCTGAGCCATTGTATATCTTTTTTACCTGCAAATGAGCAGGTCAAACTCTGGGCATATAAACAGAGAAGTGTATTTTTTGAAATGGTTAAACACTAAATGACATTAGGGAAGAACAATCAATAAATCTGTAAATTAGATATTTCTGTTATAAAGCCTAAACCTTTGTTTGAAATAAGATCTCTTACTTCAAGTAAGGACACAGATGATTGTTTTAAAGTGCTGTGTGAGTGAATCTTTATTATTATTGATTATAACTACTTCTACTACCCCCCCCCACCACTCCTACCACCACTACTACCACCACTACTACTAGTTGTGGTGGTGAGTAAAAAATGCGCCAAACTAAATGTTAGTTTTCAGATAACATTTTCATGTTCAGTTTCATTGGGAAGTACAAAAGTTTGGAGGTCAGAAGACCTGGCTTCTGGTCCTGATTCACATATCAACTCTATGATGTTTAACTCTGTGCCACAGTTTCCTCATCTGTAATATGGAAATACTAATATCTACCCTATCTATATCACAAGGTTGCTGTGATGATAAAATGAGATAACAGATGTAAAAAAAACCCCAAATATTTAAAGTACAATAGAAATGTATGTTTTGCCTTCCTTCTTCATTACAAAGTCATTAAAAAAAGAGGTAAGTTCTCTCCTATGATATGATTTCCCAAGCTGTTTTTTTTAAAAAAAATTTATTTAAAATCAACCTAGACAGTGAGAGGCTATTTAAATGAAATTCTGAGTAGACTCCAAATTCAGGATTAGGTGGAATGCCATGCTGTCCTAGACCTAAACAAATCTTCCCCCAAACCAATTATCTCCAGCCAGACACTTCTTATCCCCATCTATCTGTGGACTACTGTTTCACCAATTTGTTGGAGTTTTTGAAACTTTTTTCTTTTCCCTAGGACAGTTTCACATCTTTGCACATTACTAATGATACAATACTTGGAACACAATGGACTTCACTACAAACATGAGAGCTGTCTAAAGCTGATCCAGCACATTACTCATTCATTCCTTGGGTTGCCCAGGATGCACTGTTATTGTCATAAGAGGTGCAGGATTTGGAAATTCTACCAAGTGACAACTCTGAGAGTGTTGATCTTGGCTCACTATTTTTTATCTAAAGTAGTCCAAGAATGCTGACTCACTCAGGATTTTGGCACTTGAAGGAGTAGCCCTTGATACTGAGACAGTGGAAAACTTTTAAATCAATATTAGGTAGAGCATAACTTCCATCCATTTCAGCACTTGATCCTTCAAATGTTTTCTTAGAAATTTACAAGGGTCACCATGAAGTGGGGTTAGATATTTTCTGAAAAGACAAAAATTACTCAAAGACAGGGGTTCTTAACCTCTCTTTGTCAGCCTGGTGAAGCCTATGCAATCCTTCTCAGAATAATGTTTTTAGATGCAAAAAATAAATTATTTATAGGACTATAGAGGAAAACTATTATATTGAAATAGTTATTAAAATATTAAAAGAAATAACAAGTTAGTAGACCCTAGGTTAAGAAACTGTGCTCTAAGAGGTTGATGGACACTTTCAGATTCAAATTGGGTCTCACTTTGAGCATGAAGTCTGTGGAGTGACATGGCTCAAATTTTTCATATCTGGGTCAGTTAGGTGGCACAGTAAATAGAGCACCAACCCTGGAGTCAGGAAGACATGAGTTCAAATGTGACCTCAGACACTTAACACTTACTAGCTGTGTGACCTTGGGCAAGTCACAACCCCAATTGCTCTGCCTTCCCCCCTCTAAAAAGAGACAAAACAAAAACAGAAATTTCCATATCTTCCTAGGGACCTGACAATGGATTTTTAACTGGATGATTTTAAAACTTAATTGATTTTTTAAAAAAATGTTAACTAGTAATATGCATATGTAGAATCAAAGTGATAACTCAGCAAAGAATCATAGACTAGGCAAAGCAATGTGGCATACTGGGCAAGGCAGTAACCTGTGTGCTAGATAGCCTGCTGGAATTGCCTCCTGGCTCTGCAGCTAACTTACCTGACTTTTGGGTAAATCATCTGTCTTTTCTGGTTCACAGTGTCTTCACTCGTAAAATAAAAGGGTTAGACTACATAATGTATATGGGCCCTTTCATTTCTATCTAGGATTCCATTTATATGAGGCACCACTGAAATATACTGTTTTCCTTTTCTGTTGTTTTTTTTCCCCTCCCTTTAGGTATGAAGATTTCAGCAGAGAAAAAAAAAACCCCAACAACAAACCACTTAATAAAGAGAACACTTGCAAGCATGAAAAGTGGATCATCTCATCAGAAAGTGTGAAGCACCCAAATCCTACAAATCGATTTTGAAAGTTCTCATGACTTTCCTAACTTTGAATGGCAATTCAAAAGGCAAAGTGACAGATCTTGTTGAAAGGCATGAGCACCATGTGGTGTGTCAATGAATAAAACATTTAAGTGAAGAAACTCTTTACCTTTTATTCATTTACATAGTCTCCACTGAAACTATTTATATTTCATGAGGCTTGCCTGAGCAAATGAAAATTAAAAATCTAGGCAAGAGCAGAGCTTCATGAATATACCTCTCCAGCTGGAGGTCCTTTACCACCTTATGTTTCACCAGTTTCTGATGAGTAGTCTGTTGTTTATTTTTGTCCTATTTCAAATCACTGGACCACCAAGTCACCTGGGGTGTGGCAGAAATGTCAGAAGAGTGATCATATTGCTTACCTAAACAAAACTCATCTAATATCAACACCAAATTCCCTGATGTGAAAATGATCTGTTCCCTGATTGCTCAAAGTGGGACTGGGGAAGTCACTTTTCTGTGGGATTGTGTCTCCTGTATTTTTCTAAACCTAGATGACCTAACTCTGAGTTAGCTCCTAGAAAAGAACAGTTTTTGATGACATAGAGACCTCAAGTCTCCAGTAGGGAAATTCTGGTTTCTCCTCCATGGAGAACTTGCATACTCAACACCTCTGCTTCCTCCTCCCATAAGACACATGCTGTTGTGACCAGGGAGCAAAGAGATACTCCCAGGCAACTGGTTACTTTAAGAAGCCCAGTGTGGGTAGAGAAGACAATTATGATCTGGTTGAGAGCTCAAGAGTTCTGAAAGAGGAAAAATATTCCTATGAAAATCTCTATCCATTTCCAGGGAAATCTAGAAGGTGCCTAAGATCTTTATGTTGACTAGTAGGTATACAGGAGCACTGATTTTTGCGAGAAATTCTTCTAATGTTTTAGTCAGGGCCAGATTTATGCAAAAGGCTCTATGCTCTGCCCTTCCCCCCATCTCATGTAATCTGAGGGGTGCTGAAAGATACATTGCCTCCAAATATCTCTCCCCAACAGGTAATATATTGGTGCCTGAAATGCCTACATTATTTATCCCTTGGGGTTTAATATAGTGAAGAGGTTTGTTAAAATGCACATGTGAAACATATTAAGCCTTTATGAGCCATTAACACTTTAGGTAAAATTCATTTATCAGATTAGCAAATCACTTAGTGGGGGGCGCTTATTTGAGAATACAGCACAAAGCAGGTAAATTATGAAGGGAAAAGGAGAGAAAGAGGAATAATTTAGATTGTTTTGAAATCCAGAGTCTGGGACATGGTTGATAAGCGCAGGTCTGTAGTGGGCAGCATGAAGACAGTGTGGGGAGGGGCTGCACCAAGAAGAAGAAGGGACCAAGGGGAGGGGGAGGATTTGAACTGCCCAAGACAAACAGTCTGTTTCAACAATTTCACCTCGAGTTGGCCCTGGTCTCAGTGAAAGTATGGCTCAGTACTCCCCTTAGAATAACTGTGAGACACACACATGGCGTCTTCAACAGCCTGAGGTACAGCGTACAACAGTGTGTTCTCACACTTCGGAAACCGCCTTAGATCGTTTCACACCTGTGCTCAGGGTAAACAGACAACATAATACTGACTGGCAGCTTCCCCAATGCCAAAATACCACCCAGGAATTAACTCAGCTGTGCAACATTCAGTCAAGACTCCACTTGCAGCCACCTCAGCAAGCTGGCTGATGAGAAGCTTGGCAATGGGGAGAGAGAAGCTACTGCAAATGGAGGGGGGGAAGTCTTTAACATTCATTAGGCACCCTAGTACACCCTTAACTTCGGATACAAATGAAGAATGGCACACTAAAGGGGACGTGGTCTTGTAGCTGGAGAAATACAGGCTCTGTAAATGCCTGCTGGAAGCAGGAGGAAAAGTGCTTAACATCTCCAGCACCTAATGGTTCTCTATTTACATAATTAATGACTGAAGTGCACTGCAAAATGACTGTGGGCTCTGGAGAATTGTGCTGTTCCAATTATTAAAAGTTTAGTTTTCTCATTAGATATTACATTTATTCTTTAAAAAATTAGGCATGTGTCAGCCTTTGGAGACCATTACTTTTTCTAAAGGTGCCAGAGGTAATAATAATTAAATATGACAATGGCCACTATTAATAATAATAAGCCCCTAAAAATTCCAACTCTAAATCCCATAGCCAAGGTTTGTGAGGCAGACAGTGTTGGTTAGTTGGTTAGCAGACTATCTACAGCCCTTGAATGGATGAAGCTCATTCTCATGGTCCAGGAGAATTAGGCTTGAAGCAACAACAGGCCTGGTGTTACTATAAGCTCAGGCTTATACTGCCAAGAGGGGAACTAGTACTCTCCACCTGTACCTCGACAGGAAGTACTAGCAAGGGTGTAGAAGCAGGAAATTTCCTATTTTTGGTGTTTTTTTTCTTTCCCACGCTCACGATATTGGGAACTAAATGGCAACCCTTCCTCAGTCCATGGATTAGATTCTGAGTTCCTTGAGGGGTGAGAGACTTTCTTTTGATTTTCTTTGCATTCCTAGTGCTTAGCACATTATATAGTATATACTGTTGTCATTCAGTTGTATCTAACACTTTGTGATCCCATTTGGGGTTCTATGGCAAGATACTGGAGTGGTTTGCCATTTCTTACTCCAGTTCATTTTACAGATGAGGAAACTGATCCAAACAGGGTGAAGTGACTTGCCCAGGATCACACAGCTTGTCACAGCTGTCTGAGGTCACATTTGAACTCAGGTCCTCCTGACTCCAGACCTGGCACTCTAATCACTGCACCACCTAATTGTCCCCAATATATGGTAAAACATGACAACTATGTTGAGAGAGAGAGAGAGAGAGAGAGAGAGAGAGAGAGAGAGAGAGAAAATTTGTTATTAAAGTTTGGTGAAGAGAGATCACTTACAGGTAGGGCTATCAGAGAATGCTTCACAGAGGAAGTGACATTTGTGTTGGGGCTTGGTGGATGGGAAGAGTTTTGAGAAATGGAGAAAAGCCTTTCAGGAGTCAAGGTCATTGTGAACAAAGACACATGGAAAAAGTGCAAAGCATCTTTCAAGAAAGACAAGTAGTCTAGTAGGCCAGAGAATAATGTGTATATACAGGACAGTAGTGGAAGATGAGGTTTGAAAGGTAGGTTGCAGCCATGATAGGCTAATATAAAGAGTGAGCTTGAAAAACACTCCAGTTGGCTCTATGCTCTGACTAGTTGGGGGATACTTTTTTTTGGAGGGGGGAAGGCAAGGCAATTGGGGTTGTGACTTGCCCCAAGGTCACACAGCTAGTGTGTCAAGTATCTGAGGGTGGATTTGAATTCAAGTCCCAAGTCCCCCCTGATGCCAGGGCTGGTACTCTTTTCACTGTACCACTTACCTGCCCTTGGGGGACACTTTTGACTGAATCAACAATCAGAACCGAGTGTGAACACCAACTTGAATCAATCAAAGCCTTTGTGTGAAAGACTGGGTTATCAATTTGTAAAAAGGCAGAAGCTATTTGATAAAGGAGGGAAGGAAAAGAAGGTGAGGAGAGGTTATGAGTGGATGGATTAATGAAGTAACAAAGCATAGTATTTCCACCAAATCTTTGAAGAAAGGGAGGACAGAACAGTGACCAAAAGATGGAAATATCAAATGGAGTCATTGGCCTTCAGGCAATAAGAAGTCCCTAGATTAGCTTCCCTCCCCCAATTCTATCCTGTCTATAAACAACAATATAACCTGCTATACAATATATGTGTTTATACACACACACACACACACATACACACATATATATATAAACTGCTATATAATATAACCCAAATGTTTCCAATAAATTCAATTTTGCCTCAACCATAAAGAGGTCAGGGAGTAACTAGAAATGTAGAGTTAGGAGAGGGCCCAATCTTTGTCTAGGTTTTAGGAATTTTCCTAAGTGGGGGCTCAGAGCAAATGTGATTGAACTCAAAACCTTTCATCAAAAAAAAAATTCCCTGAAGCCAAAAAAGGAACTCTAGGGGCATTATATTATTTCCTAGTCTTAAAATAATCTAATTGGTTTGACAGGGGATTATAACACTAAGTTCAGAGTTTGAACATTATTATGTGCACAATGAACACTTTTGATCAGGGGTAATGACACAGAGGTGGTATGGCATAGGAATAAATGCTAGACTTTAAAGTCAAGAAGCAGTGGGTTTGAATCTCCCCTCAGATACTTAACTAGTTCTCTGACTCTGAACAAGTCACTAACATCTCTGGGTCTTAATTTCTTCATTTGTAAAATGAAGGGGTGGATTAGATGATTTCTGAGGTAATCACATCTAACTCTATAATCCTTTGATAATATAAACAATGTACTTTGGGCAGATTAATCAATTAGCAGTATGTAAGGCAGTTTAAAAGAAAGACAAAATGGAATTGGGGGTTCATTGGGACACTTTTGTGGTGCCAAGAACTGTGCTAGGTGTTGGGGATAAAGGACAAAAATTAAAGCTGTTCTTGCCCTGAGAGAATTTATAGTCCACTTGGGGGAGACAATGGGTATAAAACTATGAATATACAAGACAGATGGTTAAAAATAGGTACAAGATGTTTTGGAGGGGAGGAAAGGTGCTAATGGCTGGGGGGAATCAAGAAAGTCCTCCTACAGAACCTGGCATTTGTCCTGAGCCTGAGAGATGGAGTTTTGGAGGGAATGAATTCCAAGCATGAAGGATAGGTAATACAAAGAATGGGGGCAAGAGATAGAGCAGGGTATATTTGGAATAGAAGGTCAGTTTGGCTAAAATGTGGTGTGTGTATGTGGTAAGAAGCGATGGTCAACAAGGGTGTAAATAAAAATAGGCTAAAGATAGGCTAAGGAAAGGACTCCATACATTAAACAGGGAGCCGGGAATTAAGAACAATGAGGAGGCCCTTGCAAGAGTCCAGGAGAGGAATGATGAGAGCCTGACATAGGGTGGTGGTTACATTAGTGGAGAGAAAGATGCCAGAGATGAATTAAGGTGGTGGCAGCAAGAATAAAAAGGAAATTGTATGAGAACCATTATTTAGGCCAAATCAATAGTTTCTAGGCAACCTAGAGAGAAAAGACTCTCATAAGCGACTGAGGTTTGAGGCCCAGATGACTGTGAGAATAAATTCTCATTGACAAAAATAGAGAAATCATGAAGAGTAAATAGGTTTATGGCAATTAAAGTGTGTGTGTGTGTGTGTGTGTGTGTGTGTGTGTGTGTGAAATGCATGGCAAGTTTGATTTTGCACAAACTTTTATTTAAGTACCAGTAGAAATGTCCAGCAGACAGTTATGAAAACAAATATGGACCTCAGGAGAGAGGGGAGCACTGGAGATAGAGACCTGGGAGGCCTCAACATGCAGGTGACAATTGAAACTATGGTAGTGGACAAGAACACTGAAAGAAAGAATACAAAGAAAAAATGAATATTGAGGAGAGGACATTAAGGAATGCTTATGTTCAAGGGGCTGGAGGAGGAAGAAGAACCCTAAAGGGGAAAGAAAGTGAGTCCCAAATTAGTTGAGAGATATAGTGTCATGAAAGCCAAGGGAAAAGACTATTTCAAGAAGGAGGCAATAGTCAAATGTGTCAAACGATGTGCTACAGTCAAGGAGGGTGAGGACTAATAAAAAGCAGTGGGATTTGGCAATTAGGAGATAATGGGTAGCCTCTGAAATAAATTTCTATAGACTAATGGGAATAGAAATTGGATCTCAAGGAGTTAGAGAATAAATATGTGAGGAGATAGTGGAAACAACAAATTTAGAATACTATTTTGTAAAGCTTGGTATCAAAAGAAAGGGAAGACACAAAATGGTAGCTTGAGGGAGCGGAGGTGTGACTGAAGGTGTAGCTTTTTATGTTTAATTTTTTAGGGCAGAGATAACTGTTTGTAAGATGTGAGAGAAGGAAGCGTAGATAGGAAGCAAATGAGGATTAGTATGAGAGAGGACATAATTGATAGGTCAGGGAGCCTGAGGAAAAAGAGAATGAGGGTGAGATTAAGGGTGAAGGTGGAGGGATTAGCCTTGAGAACGTGAAGAGACACTTTCCTTTGAGATTGTAGGGGACGATTAGAGGACTGGTGAGGACACAGAGAAAGACCGTAGTAGAAAGGAGGGATTCAGAGGATGATGTGTACCCAAAAATGGTGCTTAATTGGTTATAGTCTTTCCCCAAATTTTCCCTAGTGGAATCCAAAAGCTCGAAAATCACTTGCAAACATGTCTTAGAATGATAGAAGGAGAAATGTGAATCGGGGAATTTGGATGAGAATCCTACCTCTGTGCCTTCCTAATAACTCTGTGACTTTGGGCAAGTCATTTAACCTTTTTGAAAATCAGCTTGATTTTTTAAACTCGCAGAATTATTTTGAGGGTCAAATGATATAACATATGAGAAACACTTTGTAACCATAAAGTACAATTAGTAACATATAATTATGTTGTCCCATTGAAAATTGACCTATTTGATATCAAATGAAGAAAAGTAAATGATAATTAATGGTCAAAGAATCGTGATGAGGATAGGAAAAAAACTTATGATGAAATTCTTTGCAAATAATTTACAATTAATTTAAACATAACTAGTTACTAAGTTTAAGTTGTACTGATGTTTAATATATAGTTTCTAAAGAAAATTTTAATTTTAAAAAAGGAAAAGATAAACAATGCATCCTCATGTTTTTGGAATAAATGATTTTAGGACTATAATTAGATTTGCCTTAGTTACTGAATCACTTTCACAAGTGATGGTTGAGTATTTCCTTTGCACCATGCATGGCCTCTGGTCCAAATGGCTCCTCCTCCTAGTTTCTGACTAAACTGGATAATACACCCTATGATGATTTACAATAACAGTCATCCAAATAATTGGATATGTGGGAATAACCACTCTCTTTAAAATGCAATAAAGATTTTTGGCTAACTGAAAAGCTTTGGCATATTTGGAAGTTCTTTCCCATGATGTATCTTTAAAGAAGAAAGTCATGAATTTTATTTGTGTTTATCTGAGATTAGCACATGACATCCCTGAAAACAAATGACAGGGCTCAGTATGGCGGAAAGAATACGATGCTGATGGAAGAGCCACTGACAGTGGCATAATTTACTATTTCAAAAGAGAAATGATACCCGGCAGATTCATAATTAATTTTGTTAGGGAAAGTCCATGCACCATTAGGTTGATTTTTTTTTCCTTAAGCAATAGCAGCAGCAGTATCAACAAAAGAAGAGCCTGGCATATAGTTGTTTGACTTTCTAGAAACTGTAAATGCCATCCTTTAAATGCCTCTCAAAGAAATAAAAATTTCCTTTCATCTAAAATGATGGCCTGATTCTTTTCCTGCCTCTAACAGTCTTAGATGTGTCATCTGCCTGGGTCTCTAGGTTTACCAGCACATACTGAAACTGTCAATTCCTCGGCACTTTTGGGAAGTGCACGTTTGCATACTAAACAGACAATAAAACCCTCAAAGGCCACATTCACAAAATATGCAATAATCCTACTCTTAAAATACTGAAGGTGTAATAGTAACACGGAAATGGTCTTACCCCGAAGAAGGCTGGCTCCAGCTGTGGCTAAGCAAGTCAAAAACTAGTAAACTTGCTTGTAATAACATCCTAACAAATCCAAAGGCTTTTCCCCCATCCACAGTTAAAAAATCATCTCCTATAGCAGTGTGTGTCAAATCCAAGTCCAAGGATTAAGGCAAGAAGCTTGCTTATAGTATTTGCCTGGTTAAAGATAAAAAAATTAATTTGTCTCGAAACTGTCAATTAAATATTTTTAAAGTAAAAAAAAATTCCCTCTCACTATTCCAGGCAGAACTCTTAAGATCTGCTACGCAGTGGTAAATTCATCTCCTTCAGGTATCTGATATCTCTCTGTGTTTCAAAGCAAAACAAACAAGCCAAAAAGTTATCCATGAAGCTTTGGGAGATTCTTGGTAGTCACAGATGAAATTCTTCAGCTTTCTTTGATGTTAAAAGAGACCAAGGATTCCACTGAAAAAGTACTTCCTTGCAATTAAAAACAATCAGTATTCCAACAAAGCTGAAAACTAAGGGTTCTTCAGATCCCGAAATCTTTCCATTCCTGGATGAGCTTTAGTGTTCACATGTTAATAGGATGCCTGGATTTAAAAAAAAAAAAACTGGCTAACATTCAGGCTGAAGAGTCTGTGAAACAGACTTTTTCCATCCTATGACCTCAGTCTTAGGATTTCTTCCTTACAAAATGTTAGTTATTTTACTTGGCGTTTTGCCAAAATTTTCTCTCTCTCTCTCTCTCTCTCTCTCTCTCTCTCTCTCTCTCTCTCTCTCTCTCTCTCTCTCTCCCCTTCCCTCCCTCACTCTCTCTCTCTCTTTCCCCCTCTCTCTTTCTCTCCCCACCCTCTCTGTCTCTCCTGCTCTCTCTCTCTCCCCCTCCTTCCCTCTCTTCCAGTCTTTCTCTCCCTTCCTCTTTCTCCCTCTCCCCTTTATCCTTTTTTAAACCAGTGTTTCTTCACTGAACCAAGTTGAAGTCTAGCTTGACCTACAGTGTGCTTAGGGTTTGGAGGGTGGGCAGTGGGGAGGAAAAGGGACAGCAAAGGAATCAGTTTACAATCATCATTCAGAGTCGAAAAGCCAGAGCTCATTCTGGATTCCTGTCATTTTTTATGTTGTTTTTTCTTTTAACATATAATTTGTCTACTCAATTTGACTGCAGTTTTTGTCTTTGCTCAAAACTCAGGAGACAAAACAAGCTGTATTAAATGCCTGTTTTTACATAGCATATCATAGCTTGATAGCATATAAACTATACAGCCACCAAAACTCTCCTGGGCTGTCCAGGGTTTCAGATTTCACCCAGCATTCACCCAGAATATAGACTTTAGAAAACCGGTCACCCAGGCAACAAGGAATCTTAACCGAGTAACAAATCACTTAAGACTCTTAGTTTCGATTAATCATTTTTCTTTAAAAAAAGCAATGTGGAACGCAGTTTTTAAAGGCATTTAAATAATTCTCAGTCACTCTCACATTCCCCCAACTACCAAGCAATTTTGATATTATACTGCACTAACTCAATTTAACTCAACATTTTAAAAGTACCAACTATGTGCAAGGATAGAGAGAAAAAAATGGAAAACAGTTCTTGTCCTCAGGGAGCTTACATTCTATTGGGGAAATGAACTATTTAAACAAACAAATACTATATAATTTTTTTGGGGGGAGGGGAAAATACACTGACAAAGAGGAGTGGGAAAGGCTCTCTGTAGGAGGTGCCAAACAATAGGGATTCTAAGAAGCAGAAGCAAGGCTAGGACTTTTCCCACTATACCAGCAATTTGGTGTTTTCTGTTCCTTGAACCCTTTTAAACCAGGACAAAAACAAAAGTTTGTACTGATCTCCCAGAGTAACTTAATAAACTATGCATATTGATTTGCAATTATTTATTGCTTAGGTGCTATTAGAAAAATTTTCGTGCTAATCACTTTGCTCCATCATCCCAAGCTCTTTACCACTAAACGGTAACCCCTGCACAAAGCCACATCTGCTTCCCCTGTAATCTGATCCCCTCATTTCAGAGGAGAGGAAGCTGTACTTTAGCCAGGTCCAGGGAATTGTTCAATCTCACAGAAGTGGGAGAGCCAGGATTTGAACTCATGTTTTCTAACTCCTTTCTTAGTATCTGTCACAGTTGCTGAACCTATTATAAATTCACCTAATTGAACTGTTAACCAGACCATACCCTTGATCCTTGAGGATGCCATGAGAGACAAGAAATTGCATTATTGAAATCCAGCTGAACTATGGGGTGGCTAGGTGGTGCCATAGTGAATAGAGTGCCTGACCCACATCAGAAAGACTTAACTTTGTGAGTACAAATCTGGCTTCAGCAGCTGTGTGATCCTGGGCAAGCCAGGTCATCCTGTTTGCCTCAGTTTCCTCATCTGTAAAATGAGTTGGAGAAGGCAATGGCAAACCATTCCAGTATCTTTGCCAAGAAAACCCCAAAAATGGGGACACAAAGAGTTGGAAACGATTGAACAACAGCAAAACTGAACTATGTCTGCAACATCTTCCTGATGTAAAAGTCTAATATCCCTATGAAAAATACCCTCAAATAAAATGGGTTTAATTTGACACAACTTATTTTGTCATGTTGGCTCCCAAAGCTCACCCTAACTGATCTCAATCCATTTGCTTAATCACACATGCAAAAATATTTCTAGGTCAGATTATGGCATGTTGCGAAGAACCCTAGATTTCCGGTCAAATGACCTAGGATCAAATCCTGACTCTGCCTCTTACTATATGTTTGTCCGTAAACAACTCATCTCTCCAAGTCTCAGTTTCCTTATCTATAAAATGAGGGGTTGGATTAGATGATCTCTGAGATACTCTCCAAGCCCAAGCCAATGACCCTACGACATGATCCTGTTCTGAGGGAACTGAAACTAGAGGGGGAAATAGAAATAGCTAGTATGTAAGGAAGAAAGAGATATGTGAAAAGTTTCAAGCAAAGCATTATGAGAAATATAGGAAGGAGGGGGATAATAAGGGCCTGAATTAGGGTATTTACAATGGAAGTAGAAAGATGAAAGATATATATTGCCAAAGTAGAGTTAGCAGTACTTACAGCTAATTGGATGTCGGAGAGCAAAGAAGATGGAAGAGTCAAAGATGTCTATGAGTGAATAAGCCTAGGTGACTAGAAGGATAGTGACATCATCCACAGGAATAGAGAAGATTGGAGAAGTAAGGATTTGTGGAGGAAGATAAAGAGTTCTGTTCTGGACATTTTGTGTTTGGCACATCAAGGTGGAAATATATAGCAGGCAGCTGAAAGTACAGAACTGATGGTCCGGGGGGAAGTTAGAGATGAGATTTGGGAATCATCTGTGCAGAGATGATAACTGGTTATAAAAGTGGATGAGATCACCATGGGAGAAAGTATAGACAGACCAGAAAAAAGGGGCAAAATGGAAATCTTTGAGGTTATCCATATTGAAAGGGGATGAAGAGGATAAGGAGCCAACAAAGGAAATAAGAAGGGTGGTTAGAAATGTGGGGGCAGCAATGAGACTAGAGTAACATGGGAGCTGGGGGAGGCGAGAATATCAAGGAGCTGTTGGAAACCGCTGTCAATGCTACAGAGAGGTCAACAATACTGAAAACAGGGAAAAAAGGCCACTAGGTTTTTTGATAAGGAAGTTATTAATGACTTTGGAAAGATCTCTTCCACTAGAGTGATAAAGATTGAAGCCATATTGTAAGAAGCTGGGGAGCTAGCAGGCAGGGAAGAAAGCAACTGTAAATTAGTCAATGATATACTACTAGTAAGCATGCAAACAAAAAATAGTAGAATTTAAATGCCCTTCAAGTAATATAAGATTGTCATATCTTGAGAAGTAGAATTAAATATGCTGATTTGCTACTAAAAATTTTAAAGGTAAAATAAAAGATAAACTGTGTACTTTGTTTGATGAGACATAATACAAAGTACATTAGATTTGGAATCGAAGAGTCTGGATTAAATATCCCCTCTCTTCTTGGCTGTGTGCATTGGGCAAGTCATTCAACTTCCCTGGGGGTTTGGTTGCCTTGCCTATAAAATGGAAGAACTGGACAACCTAACCTCTAAGTTCCCTTCATTCTCTACATCCATACTCTTATGATCCTACATTGGCTAACATGAATTTAAGTTGATTTTTGGACACCTAGATGAATTGTTATTTAGAGTTTGTGAAGCATTTTGTAAATTAAAAAAAATGGAAAGTTAGTTTCTATCTGGTTTTTAAAATGGTAGCAACAAAAGTTGAAAAGAGTTCCACTAATGCTGGCCAACAGGTAGAGAGAGAGAAAAAAGAAATAATCTTGAAGAACTCAAGAAAAGACACTTTGGCACACACACTGAAATAAGGGTGCTGGATTGGTTTTTTTTAGCCCTTTAATACTTTTTTTTCAATATTGCAAATAAAAACGTTCCTTTTATTTTAAAAGATTTTGCATAAACATCTTTGTTCTTATAGTAGTAAATCACAAGATTTGTTTGGGATTATGTGAAGCCAGTAATATTTCTTTCTCTAAAACAGGAATCAATTTTTCTATTCTGTTGGTTTAATTTAGGAACCAGTTCCCTTTTATGAGAGTACCCAAAGCATTTGTGATTTCATAAGTATTGGGCCTGATGATGATGAGGGAACTCCCTCTACTGATCTACCCGAAGATTATAACCCATCTATGACTTAGTAGATAAATCCTGGAGAGCAGTCTGGGACAGAAAAAGGTTAAGTTAATTTGCCCCAGGTCCCATAGCTAGTGTCAGTGTCAGAATTTGAACTCAGATCTTCCTGATTTCAAACCTAGTGCAACGTTTCATGTTTCTATAACTGTCTTCTACAGTTTAATAAATGCTTTTCTGTTAGTCATTTAGTTGTTCTCACCTTGATCTGAAGAAGTGAAGTATGGCAGAAGGAACATTAGATCTGGAGTTAGGAGACCTGTGAGTCCCATCTATGTGACCACGGCTAATTTATTAGTAAATTAGTAAAAATGGGGCAATGATTATAAGACCTGTCTCATAATGTTATGAAAAAAGTATTTTATACATGAAAAAAGTGATACATAAATGTGATGTTATTGGTCATTCTGTTTATTGTATGTGCACGATAGACATAAGTCAACAACTCTCTTTGTGTTACATTGCTAACATTTGGTCCCTATTCTCCATTCACACAGCATTTAACCTTGAACTCCCTGAGCCCTCCTCATCTATCAACTGGGCTATTGCAACAGAACCTGATTGGTCTCCTTACCTCCATTATCCCCTGTTTTCAGGTAATTTTTCATACAGCTGAAAAAATCAATATTCTTTTTGTTTTGTTTAAAAAATCAATATTCTTAAAACTCAGATCTGACATCTCACTCCCCTACTCAAGTCTGAACTTTTTTAGTGTAGTTGTTGAATCAGTTACAACTGGTTCTCAAAAATCCTTAATGACTCTATTTCCTTTAGGATAAAATACCAGTTCTTCAGTCTACAACTTAAATCCCTCTGCATTCTGTTTCCCACATACCTAGCCAGTCTAATTTCATATTACTATCCTTTATGCAAAGTATGTTCTAATCAAACTATCCTGCTGGCTAGTCTTCATGCATGATATTTCATATCCTACCTTCAAGTCTCTGCATAAGTCATTTCCTATGTCTAGAATGTACTCTTTTCCTATCTCTATCTCAAATAATTCTTACTTTCTTTAAATCACAGCTCAAGCGATACCTTCCACCTGAGGCTTTTCCAGATCCCCCATCTCCCAGTCTTGACTATGATAAAGACTAGTAAACTCTAAATGTTTCTAGATAATTTAATATTTTGCTACGGCCTGATTATGTATGGTGAATACATACATATGTAACATATATGTTATACATTATATGTTCACACACGTGAGTATATGTATATGTATGTATGTATACACATATGTCCTACAGACACCAGCAATGCTAAGTCTGACTTATGATATAGCTCTGATTTTATAATCCCAGGATCAACTTGGAAGTTTTAAAGCTAGCCTCATAATAACCCGGTTCTTAAAACACTTGAATTAAAGCACTTCTGAGTTAAAAGGGCTATGTGTGTGTATTATATTTGTCCATCATCTACCCTTCCATCTATTTCCCTACAGTATCACCTCTGTGTCTTTATATTTAAGAATTATTTAGGAAGCAAAGACTAGGATGGAATTCTCTGTTGGTTGAACTTTGGAAATAGTGGTTAAAATATTCTACATGCTTTCGTGGGGACTGCATGAGCTGATTTACTGAAATAAACTCTGACACCATCAGAAGGTTCACTTTCCAAGTCAGGGTTGAGGTAAACAGGTGGAACAGGCCAGTGAAGCCAACATTTCACTTTTGCCAGCTCCTTGGTTTGTGGATAAATACCAGACTTCAGTCTCTGCTATTTTCAAGACCTCCATCACTCTACAGAAACACTAACTTCATTCATTATCTGAAATCATGCTTTTCTTTTTCTTTCTTTTTCTTTTTTCCCCCCGATTACAGGCTCTCTGAGACACAGTTCTTTTGAAAACATCTTGGGGATATATCAAAAACAGTTACAGATAAGCTAGGCAGGCATACGTTTGGATAGAGGAAGAATTCTTCCTTAATTGTCTCTTCTATCCCGTTTTTCCATGGATTGCAGTACAAGCAGTTTTGGGAGACACCTTGTTCCCCAACTATGGAAAGCATCAGCTGTGTAAAGTGGGAGAGGAAAGAGAGTCGGTGACTCAGAGGAAAGAATTTGGCTGACAAGCACCCACCATCCATCCTCTGAGGGCTTGAAACCTAACTATATTTAGTAAAACAGAAAGCCCAAGTCCAGCTGATGCCAAGGTTTAGTATTTATGAATGAAAATGTGAAAAATGTGTGCTTAACATATTCCATCCTGTTGTGGCCTTTATATAGTTTCATTACAACAGTCTGAAGAGAATGTTATAAAAGATATCTGGAGAAAGTGTGGCAGGTCCTTTAGTCAAAAACCTATTGCACTCTCTGTCAAGGAATGGTAAGAACAACAGAAAATGTGAGTTTTTTGTTTGTTTTTTATTGTTGCTATGTTGGAGGATCAAAGAAGGGGAGGAGGCCCCTGCTTGGAGTAGATGAGATAATAAAATGGATGTCAGTGAAGACAATGAAATACTCAGCACTTATTTTTCTTCTATTTTCTCTTCAAAGAGGAAATGCTCTCTGGATTGGGAAGGAGAGAACATAACTGTAGCAAGATAAGGGAGGAGATAGGCAACATTTGGCCGCTATCAATGAGTTTAAGTCACCAGGCTTACATTAACTGCATCCAAGACCATGGAAAGAGCTGGGAGATGGGATGGCTGAGTTGCTGTCAGTGATCTTGTTAGTCAGTCAATCAGTTAGTCAATAGCATTTATTTAAGTCCCTCCCACATGCCAGGAACTGTGCTAAGTGTTGGGGATACCAAAGAAAGGCAAAACACTACCCCTGTTCTTAAGGAGCTCAGTCTAATGGGGAAGACGACACACAAACAACTATGTGAAACAAGATAGATGGCGGATACATTGTATTTCCTCAGTAGAAGGAAGGTAGCAATAATACAAAGCATAAGGAAAGGCCTCTTACAGGAGTTGGGATTTTAGTTGGAACTTGATGAAAGTCAGGAAAGTCGCGCATTGGAGAGGAGGAGGGAGGGAATTACAGGCATGGGGAGCAGCCAATAAAAATGCAGAGAGAGACAGAGGGTGGTGTGTGAGAAGTGGTGAGGCCAGATCACAGACTGCACGGTAGGGAGCAAAGTATAAAAAGACTGGAAAGGTGGAAAGGAACCGGATTATGAATGGCTTTGAATGCCAACTAGGATTTTATATTTGATCCTGGAAGGGGAGATGGAGCTATTGGAGTTTAATAAAGGGGAATTTTGGGAGAGGGTGATAGAGTCAGATTTGTGCTTTAGAAAGATCATAGAGAATGGAAGTACTACTGAAAGACCAGAGAGTGAAACGTACTTTCCCAATTAGAAGAAAAAAAGGGATGAGGGTAGAGCCTGCAAACTATAGACTACAAATTCAACTTTTTTTTTGGAGGGGGGAAGGCAATTAGGATTAAGTGACTTGCCCAAGGTCACATAGCTAGTTAAGTGTTAAGTGTCTGAGGCTGGGTTTGAACTCAGGTTCTTCTGAGTTCAGGGCTGGTGCTCTATTCACTGCACCACCTAGCTGCCCCTACAAACTTGACTTTCATTCAAATAAAACTCTAGAATACATCATTAAGTAATTTGTTGTAATAATATAATATTATTAATAATATAGCTGGGATAATTTAGAAAGGGAAGCAGGAATCACTAAGTGCCAACAGTGATGCTATCATGATAGATAATACTTTAAAAAATATTACATAGTATCCTTATAATTCAGCAAAGCATTTGACAAAGTGTCTCCAGCTACATTTGAAAATAGAATAGCAGAACAAGGATATTAATTAGATGGATATGGAATTGGTTGAATGACCAAGCCCAAAATTCAGCCATTAAGGCGAAGTCTACTTGGAGAAGAATGCCCCGACAGTCCTAACTTTGGTCTTATGCTACTGGACATCTTTATCAGTTATTCAGATGAAGCTATAGATGACAAGAAGCTTGGAGGGATGACAGGATCTATAAAGATATTGAAAAGCTGGAACAATAAGCTGAAACAAATGGAGTGAGATTTAATAAACAGAAATGTTAAGTTCAACACTTGGGTTCAAAGAATCAATTTCACAGTTATAAGATGGCTTAAGTGTGACTAGATAACAGTTCCTGTGAAAAATATCCTGGAGTTTTAGTGAACTGCATGCTGAAAATTGGATAGCAACTTGACATAGCACTTTAAAAAGCTAATACTTGTCCTACATTGTATTAAAAGAGGCATAGATCCTAGAAATAGGAAAATGGTAGTTATGTTACACTCGGCTAGGTTTAGGCCACATCTAAAGTACAGTGTCTGGCTCTGAGCACCACATTTTAGCAAACAGCCAAAACTTTAAGGCCTGCAAAGAAGTTTACAAAGATCATCTCATTTGATTCTCACCATGACCCTATGAGGTAGGGGCAATTATTATTCTTATTTTACAGATGAGGAAACGGAGGCAGGCAGAGGTTAAGTGGCTTGCTCAGTTATTATATAACTGAAGCAGGATGCAGGACGTTATCTGTTATATCATTTAGCAGCCCAAAGTTTGTGAAAAACATAGGTGTCATATAAGGATCAGTTGAAATAACTGAGGATGTGCAATCTGGAGAAAAGAAGGCTTAGGTGGTACAGGATAGGTGTCCAAGTATTAGTAGGATTGTCACATGGAAGAGGGATTAGACTAGTTAACCCCAAAGGGCAGAATTAAGAGTAAAAGTAGGGGAAGAGATTTAATGTATGATTAAATGTTTAATGCAAGAAAAAAAGTCTTATAATTTAAGCCATCCAAGAGTGGAATAGGTTGCTTCAAGATACAGTGGGTTACTCCTTATTGGAGGTCTTTGAATAAAGACTTATTGTTGGGACTGTAGTGGAAGAGGTTTGGATCAGGTGGGGTTCTGGACCAATTGGCTGCTGGGATTCTTTGTTTCTGTCAGCATTTATCAAGTGCCTACCATATGCAAAGCACACGCAGAGAAATACATAATTAAAAGCAAGTCTGGATAAGCAGCACTTGTTCTCAATAGAAGGAAAGTAGCTTTAATAGCTGTGTCTAGAAATGGAGTTGGTTTCCTCATGCAGTTGTAAGCTTTTCTTGTCAATGGATGTATTTGAGCAAATACTTGATGGCCCCCTTATTACAGAAGGGGTTGCTGCTCTGGTGGGGGTTAGATTAAAAGGTTAGATTTAGTTAGATTTAGAAAGGGAAGATTAGAAGATCCCTTAGTTCTCTCTAAGCTATCAGATTGTATTTCAGCCCTCCCTCACTCAAATCAAAATCAGCTGCAAAGTCATGTCATCATCTCCGTGATATCATGGTCCTCTTTGAGAACGAAGGACAACACAGCAATCAGATTGTATGATTCTAAAGGCAAGTAGCTTCCAAAGTAGACTTTTTTTTAAAAGGGAAGATCCAGTTGGAGCAAGTGCTTCTATTCCCTGACCTTATCTTCACTACCACGGTTAGTCTCTGCAGGGACTCCTTCCCCTGCCAACCATTCCACCAATGCCCTCTTTATATCTGGACACTGATCTCTGCATCCCTCCTCCTTACCTTCAGGAAGGAACTCAGAACCTCCATTCCACTATAACTCTTGGGACCATTCTCTGCTTCCCAAAGATATTAGGCTGGGCTCCTCAAGTTCCCTCTCCTCTTCCCCCAAATCCCTAAGGGGTGAACTTAGCAACTTATCCCACTCAGGCACATGGAATCACCAACTGTGGTTTTTTTGGTAAGACATTTACTGAAAGTCCACACTATTCTATCTGCCTTTGCCACTTTGCCTTAAAAACCACTAGGCCTTACCATCTATCTGTCTTTGTCAATACGTTGCCAAGCCCTCAGGAATTGCCATCTGACTTGCCAATGCACCCTAAGGATTCTTGAGCCTATCCATCCATCCCAATGTGGAACCCTAAGGAACAGCAGGCCTTTATCTCCACTCTCAGGCTAAACCCTTGGATAAACATTGTCTCCCCCAGTTAAAATGTGAACTCCTTAAGAGCAGGAACTGTCTTGATTTTCTGTTCATATTCCCAGTGCTCAGCATAGTGCTGGCTACACTGTAAGCATTTAACAAATGCTTTTCCATTCATTCATTCAAGGAATATGTATTAGCACATGGTCACAACACCGGCCTATGTCTGTTTTTTTGCAAGCCAGCCTAATTTAGTAAGGAGGGGATTATCACTAGTAATCTGGCTATTTGGTGATGAATTCTTTGGCTATGGCAACACACGAAACAAAGAAACATACAAAATTATTTCAGTCCTGTATGGCCCCTTTTAACTTCTGTAGTGACAGTGACACAGAGATAGAAAAAGGGTTAAGAAGGCACTAGAAGTCACAATTTTAAAACCATCTTTAATATGAACAAAAATATAGTTGCTCTATGCGTGAGATATTTATTCAATGACCAACAAGTTGACATATCACTGGGGGAATTCAACCATATCAATTTTAACATTTTCAGGATAAATGGAATGAATTCAATGAGCATCTGAAATGAATTGTTGAATTGAAACCAAAAGGGAAAGGTAGTTGTAACTAAAAACAAAGATGTCTCAGAGTTTCTCCCTGGAGAACCAAATAAAGGAGTTGACAGCATTGGTTTTCCTGTGCATTCAAAGGCTTTAGGAAACAACACTTGGTCATCCCATTTTGCAATGCTCATGTTAAGTATTTGCAAAAAAGACTTCCATGAAGCATCCTATGGGACAACATCTGTTGCGGAGAATGAGAAGGTAAATACAAAGAACTACGATATGATCTTCTAAATTAAATCAATATATCCTTTAATACTCAGGGGCCTCTATGTGAAAGATGGCAAAAAGTACATTGGAAACATGTCTCTGGAATGAAAAATGAGAAGTTCCAAAGGCTTATAGACTACACAGAAGTCCCATATCTGCTTATTATGTAAACTTTCTTCAGAAAGAGAGTCAAGGAATGTTGGACATGGAAAGCATCAAATCATCTCATGAAAAGAAAACCAATCATTTTCTAATAACCATTGAATAAATATTTATTAAGTGTCATGTGCTAAGCATTGGAGGAGATTAAGAAAAAGCAAAACCAGTTTCTGCCCTTAAGGAGTTTTCATTCTAATGAGAGAGGCATCATGTACATAAATTGGTTTCTTCTTCTCTTCCTCCTCCTCCTCCTCCTCCTCCATTTATATTTGATCCTAGAAGTAACAGGGAACTGTTGGAATTACTAAGCAAAAGAACGATAGGGTCAGACCTGATCGGGTCAGACCTATATTTTAAGAAAATAATTTTGGCACATGGTTGGAGGGATGTATTGGATTTGGAAGAAACTTGACACAAAAAGTTAAATGAAAAGGCTTTAGTAAACATCATAGGGTGATGGCTTTGTGACTGAAGAGGAGAGAACAAATGAAGATTAACTACTGAGAGAGCATCAGAGAAGGGACAGGCTGCTGGAGATGATGGGAGAGGATCGAATCAAGGGTCCATGTAGAGAGGATGGCCCTGGCAAGCAAAAGGGCCACCTGTTCATTGAAGACTAAAATGATGTCAGATAAAGAGGAGGGAAAAGCAAGAAGTCTAGATGGATTTTTAGCAAAGTATGAAATACTAAACTGAGAAGATGGAGGGATCTGTAGGATGGAACGTTTGAGGACAGGAAAAAAAAAACCAAACTCCTTTATTAACCATGTTTAAAAAAAGCCTTAATTTGTTCTCTGACTCCATCATCCCTCTATTAGGTAGCATGTTTCATCACGAGTCCTCTGAAGTCATGGTTGGTCATTGTGATGATCAGAAGTAATTGTTTGTCTTTATGGTTTCTCTATTTTAAAAGATTTTAGTACCATTCTAATTTAGTGTTATATGTAAACTTAATATAGTAGTCATTTGGGAGTCCTATGAAATGCAGCAGTTATACTGCATAATACTTATGGGAAGTGGAGTGAGAGGCAGTGGGTAGATTAGCATCACAATAGACAATCACTCTGCCAAATCCTGCCCTTCATAAAATAATGGAAATCTTCCAAATGTCAAGGGAAGGCCTGTTTTCCTAGAATTCTGCTGGTATGATGACAATCTATTAGATTCTGTCTGCCAGAAACTGATGCTTTCATCTGTTCTGATGTCTTCTGCCTCAACCAGGTAGTCCCAATTCCTCAATTACCGTAGGCTGGCCACACAGGGAACCATTTAATAAAAATCTGAAGCCTGAGGCAGAAAAGCTACCTTAGTCTTTTCCTGGTGACTTGCATTTGTTTTTGTGTGCTGCTTTGATCTTCCTGCCTGGCCATTTCAATTTCTGTATATTTCTTGGTTTGTGACCATCCACCTGGACTTCTGACCTCCTACTTTACCTTGCCCTTAGGCACACGCATCATGCTGGCTCCAGTCTGTCTCCAAAGGTACTATCCCACTGCTTACCCTTATCTCTATTGACCTACTTGGTTCTGTGTCTTGATATCCGCCAGATTCCTCATCTTTCATTTGATCTCATGACTTCCAATCATTGCTCCACACTCATAATTTGTTGCTGCTTTTACACCAGTGTAACGTTAACACTAAAGGGGTTTTAAGAAGCTTCAGTCTATAATTCCTCTAGCTATCTTTCAGTATCTAGGCAAAATGGGGTAAAACAGCTGGGGTGGCTTTGCTCAAATAATTGAGAGTGGAGCCAAGCTTCCAGTTAATCCCCACAACATTCTTAAAGTCCTCCATAGGGCTTAAAAGTAATTACTCAGACAATTTATTTTTTTACTTAAATTGTGACAGGTAAGGATATTGAATTATGGAAACCAATTTTTTTTAGGGAATGGACTTTTTAGAAATTCATAAGGACGGATTCCTTTAGTCATACCCAAACCACTATTAGCAAAACCCATCCTATGCTGAATGTAGTTTTCAGAATGGCTTTTAAATGTAAAATCCTAGGGTTTTCCCCAATGTATTGCAAAAAAGCCAATGTTGCTGTCACTTTCCTTGCCCCCAAGACTATAGATTCATGATTTACAAAGATGCATATTTTAAAAATTCTTGTTTTTCATAACTGGTATGAGCTAGAAACTGAATTACAAATAGTTTACACTCTATCATAAGTGTTTATTTAAGGTTCACATATTACTGAGCATTAGCTCAATTTTTAAGAAAGTTCCATCTTTTTCAATTCTCCAAAATCCCTCCAGATGGCATTAAAAGGCTTCTCCTTTTAGCTTTTGTTGCAATGCCATTTTAAAAAGATGGCCATTATTTGAACCATTTCAGACCAAAGTACACAATTAACCACTCACAGACATCATAGGATCAGAAAGCAGGGCAACATTATTATTTAGGTTTAAAATATGCATATGTATATTTATACATATAAATGATGAAGATATATGAATGTTATACTATTTGTATGCAAAACAATCTAATAAATTAAACTCTGTCTTTCATGAAATCTATTCAAATCTAGAAAACTCATTTCTTAGTTTATGCTAAAGGATATTTTCCTGGAATTTCAGAAATAAAGGTTTTCTACAAAAAAAAAACTCAGTAATGCTTTGTCTCAGCTGGACTTCTTTTTGCGTGTGATGACTTGTGGACATGATGCAAACTGATTTCTTGTCATGCTCACATAAAACAGTTCTTTAAATTTAAAACAATATGAGGCATAGGTCATATATTATAGGCATTACATTCTCAAACCCACAAATCTTCCCTATCAGGAGGAAACATTCCTCATTCCTCCAGTGGGATTAAAAAAATGACTTTTCAGAGACAACTCTCTTACTGATTCATGTAAATCTAAGGTGAGTTCATTTTTTAACCCTGAGATATTTTTTTAAAATTCCAAGTTCATCAGTGTATTGCAAAAAACTACCAGTAAAAGAGATATATATCCTTAGAACCTTTGTAGGGTGAGAGAAAAAAATGGTAAAAGATGAAGTGAAACACAAGTCTTTTATAAGTGGGTCCTTCCCTAGTTTGTTTCATGGTGGCTTTTATTAACTCAAAAACACTAACAAAATCTTGAGAGATCAGACATAACTATAATTGGATTTCAAGCAATTCAGAGGTAGGTGAAGCTATACACTGCAGTCTTCTAAAATTACATCACAGACATGTATAATATGGTATCTTTCAGTGAATGTGACAAACTTGCACAATTATGAAGACAGTCTTTATGTTAGGATAGGCTAATTCTACAGAGTTAACATTTCAAATGCCTTGTCTAGCCTCCAAAACACACACACACACACACACACACACACACACACACACACACACACACATTCTTTGTCTCTCTGTCTCTGTCTTTCTCTCATACATACTCACTCACATCCACACCTCCCTCCTCCCCCCCACCAAATCCCATTATATTTGCATGGTTCAGTAGAGGACCATTCCTCTATCTCAAGATCACTCAAGCTAATGATACTAATGAACTGAATACGCATTTGCACTTAAAAAAAAAAAAACATTTTAAAGAAGGATATTACCACAAGAGAGAACCACAAGCTTCCTTCTGTTTTTTTTTAAAATAGTCCTACTATTCTGTATCACAAAGCAGATTAAAGATTAAAGATTAAAACATGAAATCAACTTACGAAGTATTTGAAGTACCATTGTCCGGACTCTTTGGCTCAGCATCACCTTTCTCTTAAGAAAAGAAGCAGGGGAAAAATACAAAGAATACATGAGTATAACAGTCTTCAAGATTTGAGAGATAAAATACATTCACATGCTCATATTAACAATATTACAAAATGTGCAGCAGGAGGCTTTTTAAACATCCTTTACAGTCTGAGAGCCGGATTTGCAAAATAATTTCTTCTATGCTATCCAATTGCCCAAGCAATGATCTATAAGTAGGTACTAAAGTGCTATTTACAAACAACTAGGGGGCTCAGTGCAGGAGACAGTGCCAAAGTATACTTATCTTACAGAGAGAATCTTTCACTTCATTTTATTGCAAATCTAAAGAACTAATTAATACTAATACTGTTAGTATTCAACCACCAAGGCATGTTTTGCTTTGATTCCATTTGTAAATACAACCTAAACTGAGTCAGGTTGGATCAATACCTAGCCCAGAGAAGTGAAGGGAACATTGAGGTCTTGCCACATGTCATACCTCCCCCATGTAGCAATTTCCCATCCAGAGCCCTGTCAAAATGTTTTTTGGAGACCTATGTAAATGGAGAATGAGATGGAAACCAGAAAGCCTCCCTGACCATCTGAGAGGCTCATTAAAGAAATGTTTCTGTGGTCTGCAGTCATTAAAGATTTGGCTTGGTTTGGTTTATGGAAGTAGAAGGTTTTAACCATGGGACCTATATGTAGTCCACTTTGGGTAATTTAAAGACAAATTCCTCTTGTGATAGACATAATATAATTTTTAGCTACTTAACACCAAATGTTTACTGTACATTCCTGAAAACTTGTTACACAGTTTCTCCCTAAGAGATCATTTGATAGGTGGGTATTGTGATCATGTACCTCCTTGGCTCTGTTTCCTTAGGCACATTTGTTCAAGGTTGCCAATTGCTTTGAGATATAAGGTGAAAAATCTCTATATACCCCTTTGTTGTAAATCAATAAATAAGGCTTTTGGTTTAGCTATTTCTATATATTTGCGGTAAAATAAGGATACCTAATATTATAATTTGAAAAAAGTTTGTTTTATACAACTTAATTCCAAGGAATTAAAAGAACATTTCCAAAGTTCTACCATAACATGTACTAAGCACATAATGAAGTTTACAATTATGTCAAGAGGTGGCTAGGTGACGCAGTAGAGCACCAGCCCTGGAGTCAGAAGGATCTGAGTTCAAATCTGACCTCAGACACTTAACACAAAAACTATCCATGTGACCTTGGGTAAGTCACTTAACCCCAATTGCCTCCAAAAAGCAAAAAAAAAAAAAAAAAGATACAATTATGTCAAAATCATTATTAGCTGGATACCAACCCAAGCAGAACTGTCTATTAAATGGACATTTTTTTTTTGGTAATACTCAACTTTCATTAGGAAGAGGCAAATTACACAAGTTATTATCAGAATTTGTTAAAACCAAACCAAAATATTCAGCCCAAACTTCAGGGTATGTGCTGAGCTCAGCACACATTCGGCTTGATCTCTATCACCTTCTATGGTTGTATCTATAGAACTGAACAGTGAAAATTGATCTTTATAGTGATGACCAAGCAGCAATAAAATGAACTAATATAATTAGAAAAGGCTGAAGCAAAAAGGGTTTCCAATTAGATGTAGATAGAGCAGAATTCTCAATTAAACAGAATACCTTATATTCCATGAGTATTTGGGTCAGCTTAAATTTTTTTTTTTTGCATTATTACCCTCACTTCATGGATGGGAAAACTATGGGACACAGGTAATTCTGCTTAATTTTTACTTAAAGCTTTATAATGAAATATCAGAAAAGGTGACTCTGGAACTTCATTCATCTGATACTAAGTGCTTTGTTACATTCCATGGGCTAGGAGTTCCCAGCTCTCTCTCTCTCTCTCTCTCTTTCTCCCCCTCTCTCTCTTCCCTTCCCTTCCCTCCCTCCCTCCCTTTCTCCCTCTCTCTCTCTCACTCTCTTCCTCCCCCCCCCCGCCATGTGTGTGTGTGTGTGTGTGTGTGTGTGTGTGTGTGTGTGTGCCTGCATGTATGTGTGTAGAAGCTACCTATTTCCTAAAGCCTTCAGGTCAAGTTGTGGGGTACAAAGCAGAGAAAGAAGTCGACACACAAGACACAAGAGTTGGTGGGGTGTGGTGGACAAGGGAGGCCATTCTGCTAACTGCATTCTACTTATTACTAGGCAAGCTTGAAAATTCATAGGAAAAACGTGTTGCAGAAAGGGTGTCTAATGGTAGCAAGTGTCTTGAAAATCTATCCCTTAAGGTTTAAGATTTACCGGCAGGTCTTAATCTATTGTTTGAAGGGGAGGGGGGAAAGCCCTGTTCCATACCATTCCAAATATATTGTCATTTACCAACCTTTATCAGCTCACTTCCAAGAATGGAGGCAACCTCAGGAGGGACTGATTAGGTAAGCAGTTTCCATTGAACATGTGTGGTGCTGGCAGTGCCCTGAGCAATGCAGTGATAGAAGCAAAACTATACAAAGGGATCAGAGCTAGATACATACTGCTGTTTTTCCTTCCTAGGAGGAAGGTTTCTAAGCAAAGCAAAAGATTTTCCCTATTCTCCTCCCCCCTGACCGATGCAGCCATATTGTTTCCTGGCCACAGTGATCCTTCTTGTTTTTTCTCACTCTTCATCTATAGTACCATGACAGCCAATTTAAAGATCAGGAGTAGGGATGTTCATTGTTCCCTATCACTTAAACATGCTGGTTGTCTACAGACTTGCCACTGGCTCAAATTCAGCATAAACACCCTCTCCCTCTCTAGGTCCTTAATTTAGGGGTGCTGTCTTCTTCAATGGGGTCACACACTTTTACACTATTGTTAATGTTAGTCATCAGTGGCCTGAATTCTAAAGCTTAATTGTGATCACAGGATTTGACAACTAAATAATGGGATAAAATATTTGAGTACATTTTCTATACTACCCCAAGCTGTTATGAAGTTAAAATTCAGGGATGGAGGGCTAATCCATAGAGCTACCTGGTTAGTTTAGAACTTGGTCCTACAAAACTTTGCCATTCCCTTTCTTTCTCCAGTAGCTGGAAAAAAATACTGTTATAACAAACACAATTTCTAAATCTATCTCAGAAACCAGTTTTCTTTACCTGATCTGTGTCTACAAAATGCCCCTTCCTCTCTTAATACTCTACGACACCCCCCTCCCCCCCAAAAAAGAACACCGGGAAATTCCGTCATAGAATTATAGATCGCAGGATCATAGATTTAGAGCTGGCAATTTCCTTAGAGGTCACTGAGTCCAGCCCTCTCATTTTATACATGGAGACAGCTGAGGCCCAGGGGCATTAGTTGACTTGCCCAAAGTCACAAAATCAGTAAAAGTAGTGAACTCAGACTTCAGATCCAGTGTTTTGTTTTGTTTTGTTTTTACTATATAAGCCTGGTTATGAAAGAAAAAAACATAAGGCAAAGCCAGTTGTTTGAATTTCCCTGGTGACCACATGTGAATAGTTCTAGAGTTGTCACCCAGGCAGAAGCAGTAGCAGCAGTAACAAATTAGTAAATTTGTTTTTGAGCTCACACTTTGATTGGAAGTTTTGTTCCCTGGTTTAGGTTTGTGACGTAGCTATTTAGTTTAGGGAGGACTTGCAGAGGTCCAGTTAATTAACTCCAGGTCAGGAAAAACAAACCAATCCCAGGCATGCTAGAATGGTTGTCACTACCAGCAACCACGACCCCTGCACATGGTGCTTGTACAGGTAGCTATAATTGCTTTAAGTAAAGCATAACTGATCTGAAGTATAATTTTCTCTCAAAGCAATATCTTCCTCCTCCCCAGTCCCTATCCCCCTTCAATTTCAGGAAAGTGGTTGATTTCTCCCCCTCTTTATGGCTTGTCACTAAGCACACCTCACACAAGCAATTAAATGCAACCCACAACAAACAGGCCTGGGAATGGAAGGCTGTATCATACCTTTCAAAACACCTTGTGTCAGAAAACAAGAACTCAATAACAAAAGCTAATACAATGTTTCTGTTGCTCTAATAAATATATTTTACCTCCAACAATAATGCTGCTAAGGAACCCACAGGTGGAGGGATCCCTTGATCTGATTACATGTGGGAGCTGGGGTCTGAGTGGCTAGTTGGCTTCAGTCAAATCAGGGACAAGCTGCAACTGATTATCAATTCTCTTAGCAGCGCTCACTGTTGTAGCAACAGAGACAACAGAAAAAGGCTTTGGCATAGGGGAGGGATACAACCAAGCCAGACAAGACATTTATGAAAAAGTGGAGAGTAAGGGCCTTCAGCAACTTCAATACTGAGAATGAACGAACTTTTCTAGGGAAATACAGAGATGAAGGCTGTTTACATCCTTTAAGGGAGCATAGAATGTAAAATATCCCTCACATCTTAAAACTACAAATGATGCAATTTTTGGAGTTAATTTCACATGTTTAAAAAATGTGAGCTTTTAAGGATCAAGTATGCTTTATCAGTCTTCAAATTGGTGGAGTTGGGGAGTGGGATGGAGTGGTAGAAAATACATGCTACCTGGAGTCAGGAGGACCTGAGTTCAAATCCTGCCTCAGACACTTGGCATACTTACTAGCCATGTGACTTTGGGCAAGTCATTTAACCCCAACTTCCCTCTAAAAAAAGCAAAAGAAAAAAAGAAAATGGACTCTCTCAAAAGCCATCAAGCTGGACTGTTTCTTAGCGGACCTGGCCATGTGACTGGGCACAGTATGGACAGCAAACACTGTCACTGAATCTACTTTTTGATAACTTGTGTGCCCATTGGTGTGGCCCATTCAGTTTCATAGACATACTCCGCTACAAGGAGGAACGGTTAAAAACAAATTGGACAAAACTGGGATCGAATGTTTTCCAGATTCCTAGCTCCACCCTTGTATCTCCAATACTGATTTTACCTCTAGTAGGTGTTCTGTACCTATTTGCCACTTCTGATGTCTATGCTTTCTCACTACTGAACCCAATGTTGAACCCAACTATGATACTGTGGATAGGACAAGCAAAGGAGATTCTCCACTGGAAGTAAAGTAGTCAGTTATCTGAGATGGAGACGGTAATATAGAACAGCCTAATGGCTGACCGGGGCCAACCCCAGTCTTGGCCTCAGTCTTGCCACTGAACTCTGATGACTCCGGAGGAGGGAGTGAAGCTGATGGCTCTGCATAGCTCTACTGCACTCAAATCCAATTTGTCTGCAAGTCAAGTCATTGCTCTTGTGATTTCATTGGGCCTCTTTGAGACTGAAGGACAAACAACAACAAAATGGCTGACCATTTTGATACAGTAATGTTAATCTAGTTCAAATAGTTTACTAAATTTTTTTTTTTGGCACTGCTATGGGACCTGGCATTTATTATCATTATTACACGTAATACACAGGGTTATTGAAAGGGCTCCAAGATAGCTTGACTGTTTACTGAATTCTGCTCTATTAGTGAGCAGGATAGGAAACAAAGTTTTAGTATTTTATGTAATGATTTCTTTATATAGAGATTCACTGTCCATTTTAATATTTAAATTCCTTGATATTTGCCAAATAACAGGCCTACCTTTTTCTTTTTTTAAAAAAATTTTTTTATTAGCTTTTTGGATGAGGGAAGGCAGGGCAATTGGGGTTAAGTGACTTGCCCAAGGTCACATGGCTAGTAAGTGTTAAGTGTCTGCAGCCTGATTTGAACTCAGGTCCTCCTGACTCCAGGGCCAGGGCTCTATTCACTGGCCATTTAGCTGCCCCAGGCCTACCTTTTTCTTAAATTTTCACCTTGACTTATTAAATCATATTTAATCTTATGATAAATAATTCCTCACACTGACAATGGCCAATTCTCCTTCCTTAACATCTCTTAAATCTATCCCATTCTTTCTACTCACACCGTTCAGGCCTTCATCATCTCTCAACCAGATTACTTCAATAGCCTCTTTTTTTTTTTGCTTTTTTTTTGGAGGGCAATGGGGGTTAAGTAACTTGCCCAAGGTCACACAGCTAGGTTTTTTTGTTTGTGTCTGAGGCCGGATCCGAACTCAGGACCTTCTGACTCCAGGGCCGGCACTCTACTCACTGCGCCACCTAGCCGCCCCCAACTTCAATAGCCTCTTAATTAATGCCTCTATTCTCCATCTCCAACCAATCAACCACACAACTGCAAAACTGATATTCCCGATGGCCAGGGCTGAACATGCTACTCTCCCGCCCAGGAAACTTTAGTGTTTCTCAATTGCCTGTAGCAATTTAGTATTTAAAGCCCTTCCCAGTCTGGTTCCAACCTATTTTTTCCAGGCTGATCCCACATTACTTCCCCCTCACACACTTTGTTATTATGGAACTTGCCTATTTGCTGTTTCTCATACACAACGTTATTATCTGTTGCTTCGGCATTCTTGTAGAAGCTGCACCCCATGCCTGGACTCATCTCAACTCTCTGTTCTGCTTCCCAGAAATCCTTAGCTCCCTTGAAGGCTCAGATTAAGGGCCGTCTCTTCTTACAAGAGCCGTTCCTGAGTCCCCAGTTGCTATTACTCTACTAAGAATGATTTCATATTTATTTTGTACTTCTTTTCTGTACTCATCTGTGAACATGCTGCATTTAGCACCTTTTTGCTTTGTTAAAATTGAGAGGTCTAAAAATTTCATGTAGGTACCTTGTTATGTAGTTTCAATGTGATCTATTGAGAAAAATGAGACTTTTAGAAAATGGTGCAATTAAATTGTTAGAACTCTATGTGTCTACGTAAAAACTGGTGACAAGAATACTGGACATTCTTTAATTTTTTTTTTTTTTGCTTTTTGGAGGGGGGAGAGCAGGGAAATTAGGGTTAAGTGACTTGCCCAAGGTCACACACTAGTAAGTGTTAAGTGCCTGAGGTCAGATTTGAACTCAGGTTCTCCTGACTCCAGGGCCAGTGTTCTATGCATTGTGCCACCTAGCCTCCCTGGACATTCTTTGAGTACTTTGTGATCTGGTTGCTTGTCTTGACTGAGTACATGCCACTTTGAGTTCTAGGAGTTTTTAGGCTCTGTCTAAAACATCATGGAAACTTCAGTATCATATAAGGAATGTGATCTTGCTTTGCAAATCTTACATTTGTAGCCAAGAGCATTAGTAGCATGAAATGTCACCAGAAAAAAAATTACATGCCTAAAGAATCAAGGTTTGTAATGTGCCATTTCTGCATAATGATTTAATCACATTATAGTATATCTGAAAGGCAGAATGGAGCACCTGATAGTCAGCCAGAAAGACCTTGGCTGAATTTCTGCCCCTGACACATACTGACTGTGTGACCCTGGGAAAGTCACTTAACTTCTAAGTACTCTAGACTCAGAGATATCAATCCAGATACAAGTTGCCAGTGATTGGAGAAGGAACCAAATTAAAATGGAATTAGGTAACATTAGATAATAAAATATATAATATATAAATAAAAATATAATACAACATAGATAATGTTAATTTGTGGTTTTTGAAGTCAATATGCGAGAGGCAGCTAGATGACTTAATGGATACAGTGCTGGGCCTGGAAACAGGAAGACCTGAGCTCAAATCCAGCCTTAGAAACTCACTAGCCATGTGACCCTGGGAAACTTTTGTTTGTCTTAATCCAATGAAGAAGGAAATGGCAAACCACTCCATTTTCTTTGCCACAAAAACCCCCAAAAAGGGGTCATGAAGAGTGGAACATGACTGAACACCAACAATGACAAGTCAATATGAAGCCAACAGGAATTATTTCTAGTCTAGTTTGATACCACAACACTAGCCAACTCTTTTAAGACTGTGTTGCTAAAGAATGCTGACTTGAATTTGTAGAGGAAGGTTTCCTCACCTCAGAATGAAATCACCAGTCCAGTTCATATACATACATACATACATACATACATACATACATACACATATATATGTATGTATTTAATGTCTTTCTTCCTCCCTCTTCTTGACAACTTCAAGACGAAGGCAATTAGAGGTTTTGTGCACTTATTGTTCTGTTAAATCCCTCCTGTAGCATGAAATGTTTAGAACCAAATGGAGGGACATCATGAACAAAACAATAGCAACTCCTTAGTAATTTCTGGTCATTGGTGTTCTATGCTTAGCTTTTGTAAGTGTTGAAGGATCTTATAAAAATAAGCGTCTTTCCTTCTCGCTTCCTCTATTCATTACTGAATTTATTATTTTTCCTCAGCATCCTCGTGCCTTTGGCCTTTTCCTTCTTCCTTGGTACCCTGGCTCACAGTAAATCCCGGTTGATGGCAGGATAATTAAGTGACATTGCTGTATGCATTCTCACAGCATTATCTTTCCATACTGACCTTTCTCTAGCAAAATTCTGCACTGTGCATTAACAGCCTGCAGCATCCTAACACTCTTCCCCTGGATGTCTTCCCCCCACACCCAGTGGGTGAGCACTCAATTTCAAAGCCACATCTTCTGGCTCAGAGTGTTTTTCATCTTCAAACACAGCTTTGTAATTGGCAAGTGGTGCTCTCAGCTGGCTGACTGGTCATGAAACTAACAAAATACAGCCTTTGTTGGTATGCTTTAATGACATGAACTGGGTAGGTCATGCATTTTTAATACACAGGACAACATTAATACCAATCAGGGGTGCCAGGAGAGAGAATTAAAACAGAGCTTCACAGAATGATTCCGTCCTTTCTTTGACGACAAAGCCTAAATGTTTTGCTAGTCTCTAACTGCAATATGGCTCCTCCTCCACCCAATTGATGTCAGTCTATTTTTGGAAGACTGTATGGTACATGCCCAGCAAGGTGCTGCTTTTCTTTAAAGTAGCCTCTTGGGAGTTTTACGGCAATTTGGCTTGGGGCCCCTTGATTGGCTTTCTCTCCCCACCCACTTTCTTTTAATTTAGGAAACCAATTATTTACCCTTTAAAATTTGTTGTCTTCCCACATATACTAGGGATCAACTTTAATGAAGCAAGCTGTTCTTTCCAACTTTAGAGAAACAGCATTATGAAAAATAGCATTTTCTATACCCTAGCCTTACTTCCTCTGGATAAAGATAAAAGAGAATTTCAAGGTCATTCCTAGATCTGATTCTCCACTTGAGCAACACAACACTGGCCGCTAAGTCTTGGGTTCAAGAAACAAGGCTCAGCAGTCAATATTGTTTTCTCCAAGTTTTTTCTCTTTGTCTTTCTAATTTTGTTTTCTTATCTACTTTATGGATTTCTCTTTTGTTGTATATATAATCAGGAACTCTTCTATCCCCCAATGGATCATGTTCCAGCTTCCCCACATGACTATCGAACTTCCCCATTTCTTCCACTTCCCCCAATACATCTGAATGAAAGACTGTCCTTACTTGGATTGTTGTGTCCAGTGGATACATGCTGAGAGTCCTAAAATGACAAAAAAAGGGGAAAAATTAGGTTGTTGTAATTTCTTAAAAAGCAAAAGCAATTTGAACAAGAGATATATGATGCATCATTGGGAAGTTAATTATTTATTGCAATCTACTATAGTAAAGTTTTATATGAAAGTGCCTAGTAGGCAGGTACTCTAGAAAAACATTTTGTGCTACTTTCTACTACTGATGGTCACTTTCTCCTTTCCAACTTCCTTAACTTGCACCTTGCCTCCCTTCAGAATGCAGACAAATGGGTCATAATATTATATAGAGAGAGCTGGAAGGGACTTCAAAGGCCATCTCATCTAACTCCCTCATTTTACAGTTAAGAAAACAAAGAATCACAGAGATTAAAAGACTTATCCAGGGTCACACACAATAGGCACCTGAAATGGGATTTTAACCTATGTCTTTTAACTCCAAGACAGTGCACCATGCTGCCTCCACCCCATTTCTGAAGATGAGGCAGGAACACTACCAATTCTGGTGCCTTCATATTTGAGACTGTGAATATCTTCTTCCATAAGATTTCTGACACATAGAAAAGGAATCTGCTTTTCCTTCATATCTAGAGACTGAATTTGCATTAAAAGTAAATTATACTTCTGATCTTGTTTGACTTGAGAATTCCCTTCCCTCCTGCTCATGAAGACATACACTTAATCTAACACATTGGGGAAAATGAGAATAGGAATAAGTAATGACAGGTATGAAAAAGACACTGAAAACAGAGCCAGCATTAAAAATATGGCAGATTCCCTATTTTAGCCTGGTTTTATAGAATAGGATTAATATCCACTTTATAGGCTGTGTTATTGGAAATTTTTACTACCCTTACTCTAAATTAGGGGGATGTGATTTGGTCCAAATGTGTGGGGGAGATGGGACCAAAATCTACATAAATGGACTTTTTTGAGTCTATGATACCAGAAGGTGGAAAATAAACCTTTTAACTGCTTTGTTTTATAACCATTATGGAATGACATACCTGGATATTTAATAAACAAACACTCCATGTGATGATGGGTAATGGTAGTGTGGTACAGTGGAAAGAGCATTGTTTTTGAGTCAAAGGATCTGGACTTGAAGCTTAGTTCTGTTACTCCCTATTTGTGTGACCTTGTGCCAGTCATTTAATATTACACTGAGCCTCAGTTTCCTCACCTACAAAATGAGGGGGTGGAACTGGATGGTTAAGGTGCCTTCCAGTTCTAAATCCTATGATACCATGATAATTGTGTCTATTAGTTAACAAGAAACCATAGACTCCATCATGAGCCTGAAATTAAATGCTAACTAATGCTAACTCTGTAAGGTAGAACACAAAAATTAAAAAACTCCTCCCCCCTGCCCCCACCTCTATCCTAATGAAATTCTGGACTAGAAAACTGTGAGGAACAGGAAACACATTTCTGACAAAAAAAATATTGATGAGCAGAATATCCAGAAGTGTCTCAAGAGGATAAGTTTCCATCTTTTGCATCCTAAATAATTCAGAGTTTTTGTATCTGAATATGAGCTGTTTTAGGTTTCCGAATATGAAAATCAAATTTGATATTAAATACCCCCCTCATCTACTAGAGTTACCCTCTGATGTTTCACTGGAGCATAGGGGTGATGTTGAGTACTCAAAGGCTATGCTAGCTAAAAACAAGCATGGGTAAGTTCTGTGGAGCTAGAAAGGCTTTGTATCTGGTCCTGGTGGTGGGCCACATTACTATCACTGAAGGTCAACAAACTAAGTCCAGAGAGGCTTGTCACCAGTTTGTCCATAGGGTGATAGACATTTTGACGACCATAGCTCTCAAAGACAATCTACTACATCCCAGAGAAATTGTGACATCCATTTGTCCATTGAGAAAATACCTGCTGACCAAATTGCCAGTCCCAAAAGTGGTGTTAATTGGCTTTTTAGAGAATCTCATCTTTTTGCTGTGCAATGAATAAAAGCTGAATCAAAAATGGCAGAGATGATGATGTGAAACAAGTCCTTTAGTTTTTCTTTTCTTTCATGAAAATTCGTTGTAATTATTACTAAAACTGTTCAGGAGACATTATAGGGAATTAACACTTTTGGTTCCATCTCAGTGGGGAGGCATTGAGGAAAGTACAGAGAAAGTGGCAGCAGAGACCTGAGATAAAATCCTGGCTCCGAAATGTTATTCTTATATGGCCCCAGGCCTCAGTTTATCTCTAAATTGAAGGGTTGAGATTGGGGTATCTCTAAGCTCCCTTCTAGCTCAAAAATCCTATGACCCTCTTATAGCCATCTCAAATCACAGAGAATGACCAATAACTGTAAATTATTAGAAGGCTAAAACGAGAACCAACACCTAGCACCCCAACCCAAGGAAAAACAAAAAGTTGGCACACACTGTGATAACCATATACTAAATAGCAAAAGCTTTACATGTATAAAACATCAAATTTCCATTAAAAGCTCTGTGAAATGAGAGAAGTATTGTCAATCACTCACTCAGCAAGCATTTTTAGAGCATCAATTCCATTCTAAGGACTGTGCTGAGTGTTGAGGGTATCGAGCCAACACCCACCTCCCCCCAAATCTCCACTCCCTAAGCACTTCCATTATCACTTGTATTTTACATGAAGAGAAAACAGAGGGGAAGAATGGTCAGGTGAATCACAGCCAAAATCACTGAGAAAGTCCGAGGAAACAGAGATGAGGATCAAACCAAGAATCTGGCCAACATTTACTATTCCATGTTATTGTATCACTATTTTCACCTGATGCATAATGTGCAGTACAGATCGAAAATCACAGTGTTCCCTCTACTTCAGAAAAGATTTGAGGCTCAGGATAAGACATGTTAAGACAAAACAGAATACAGTTCACAGAAGGAGGGAAGGAGTTGAGAATCTCAAGCAACAGAGTTAAGGAGATGAAAAACAGATAATGTATTTGGTTCTAATTTTAATGACTACTAAGACAAAAAAGTAGCTAGGTTAGATTACCTACACGTAGTTTTCTGACAATGTAAAATACACAAATTTGTCTGCAGAGATACATTCTTTTCACTGGTCCCTAGATACTCTGGTCACTAGATTTAAAGAATCATAATTTTGATTCAAGATATAGCAATTGTTTAAATAGATGGATCTCATATGGACTGTGTAAAAGGCCAGAAGGCATAACATTAAATCTTTTTCTTTTCCTTTTTGAAAGCATTTTTGTGAGGGATTGAACTGATGTGGCCAATGTTCTTTGTTTGGTGGTTTGTTATATTTGTTTTAATATTTGTTTTACCATGTTTTTAGGTACACTCAATAACATTGTTATGAAATATCCACCAGGAAAATAATTTTATAAGGGGAAGAAATAGAGAGAGCAAGAGGAAGAGAAAATATAAATTCAATCACATTTTAAAAGGCTTCACAAGGGCATTCCCTTTGTGCTAGATTTCACTGTCATAACTCAATCATTCAATGTATTACCAAGAACTTTGTATATTGCAGCAGGGACTGTGGTAGACACTAGAAATACAATGAAAATAATGCCATTACCTTCTGCCCAAGTCCAGCTTCAACAACTTACTCCAATATGGAGATGATTTTGGTTATTGAAGACTACTCTAAATTGGGCAGATCTTATCAACGATTCTGAGTAGGGGCCTGATGACAGATTCCCAAGTAGATAGAGACAGGGAGTCATCAGAAGTCTAGTTAACAAGTGATTTTTTAATTATAATTTTTTATTTTTATTTTTTGCTTTTTGGAGGGGGAAGGCAGGGCAATCGGGGTTAAGTAACTTGCCCACGGTCACATAGCTAAAACGTGTTAAGTGTCTGAGTCCAGATTTGAACTCAGGTCCTCCTGACTCTATTCACTGCGCCACATAGCCATCCCTGATCATCCTTTTATTAGTAATATGGCTTGAATTGATGAAGATCATCACTATTTATGATTACATGGAAGCTGATGGGTAACCTGCAATTCATTCTTTTACTCATTCAACCCCTCAGAGGCCCAAACATCTGTTAGAATTGCCCCTCCCCATTAATGTTCTAAAACTGATGACTGATGGCACATAAAGCAGGAGGCATTGCTCATGCCAAATTTGTCATGTTTTTGAGCAGGACTTACAGATGCTCATCAAGAGCCAACTACTTCTAGAAAAACTCTTGAGCATTTATGACAAAATCTAGTTTCTGGAGCCAGAGGTCATTGATGGAGGAGCACAGGCAAGAGAGTGAGTGAACTACTAACAGCAGAGAATTTTTGTTGTTTTTTCATTGAATTTCTTTTTCTCTTGTAAACTTGCCTTCTTTGGAACCATCTGATGCCTCATTTTTTTTTGTTGTTTAAACTGGTTTACCTATGTGGAAAAAACCTGGCTCCCTCTGGACTCTGCAGTAAGGCGAGATAATCCTAAGTAGTCCTTCAAATTCTGGTAATGATCATTATAGGAAGAAAAGAAAATCAGCAGGCATTCTACACACACACACACACACACACACACACACACACACACACACACACACACACACACCCCTTTCCCTTTGTTATAAGAACATTTTTAGCACCAAAAATAGATCGAATTGATTTTTAGCTAAAGTCAATTAAAATGTTCACTTTCGGGTAATGCCATGACAAATAGGGTTTTAGGCCAAATGCGTATTTTTTGGAAGCATGTTAGACACCCTAAAGGGTGTGTTTAATAATATGCTTTCCAACCTTGAAGCACTTTTTCCCCCAAGTGCTCTCTTTCATTCTCTCTAATGCAGAAAGAGAAAGAAAGGCAACAGGACTTTCATTTCAGTAATGATGCTTGAATTCCTCTGTGTAATGCTTTTTAAAAAATCAATTGGCAAAAATAATTTCAGACCGGGTGTGATTCCACCAGACTCGGCCCCTGTTGCTATGCGAGAACTATGTGAGATGCTTGTGAAAATGACATTAGGTTTGGACACTGATTTTTCTGAGGAGAGAAATGAGTTCTACAATTTGAGTTCTTTATCTGCATTTCAAAACTTAGGAGGCTGCTAGAGAAATGAAGGAAAAAAGGGAAAAAGAAAAGAACATTCTCTCCTCTCACGGTTCCAACACCTGACGATGGCAGCCCGTTCAAAAGCATCCTATCTTTTCTTTGCCAAATCCAATTACTTTTGAGGTCTGAAGAATGAGGCAGAAAAGTCTGGCGGTGTCCTTCCAATGAATTTGAGAATCCAAATTAGCCCCCCAGGGAACAGAAAATCAAAGTTCAGTAGCCACTGACTGTACCGTATGTTATGTCCCTCAACACACAGACATAATGGGGAACTACTTACCTGACGTATTTAGTAGCACCTGGCATGCAGAAAATGCACCATTAAATTGACTTTCCTTGAGACTTCAAACATCCCCCTTAATCTTAATGTACGTTTTATTTCATTGTTTATCTACCTACGTGCACATGATGCCCCTCTAATTTCTTCACTGATTCCAGCTCCCATATAGTTACAATAGTGATAGCCTTTGAAACTTTAATGGCCTAATTAATAAATTGCAAGTCTCAAGCTGTCAGGATACTAATTAGTTGAGATACAGGTTAAAAGAAGTGCATTATGTGTGAAAATTAATGATGGTCATACTCTATTTGTAAGGCATGAATTAGCAGCACATTCTAGGAGCTTTTTGGAAGGGAGGAGCCTTAGAGAAAATGTGAAGTGTTACTACACTTTGATAATAAACACATTCAGTTTTCTCTCTGAGCAAGAGGAGAGAGAGGCAGGGAGAAACAACACCACTGAAATCCCCTTAGCAGTCTGGGAGATGCCTCATTGAAATCAGATTTCCTCATTTAAAATGAAAGCCCTCTTGTTCTATACCAGTACCACATGCAGGAATTTCGTACCAGTGGGATGCCAGATATAGGTACAGAGCACATTAAAAAGTCAAGTAATGAGGTGGGAGTCTGGGGGGCACTATCTCTGCCTTTACTCCTATGTCACATGATGAGCTTACCCTTTCCTTGCCAAGGCAAACTCCACTAAATATGCAATTAATTGATCTAATTAATTGATTTAATTTAGATTTAGATTTATTAATTTAATTTAATAATAGGTTAATTGATCGCATTCTATTATGTCTCCTCCAGCAGATTTCCCTCTCTATCATCTCTATCACATATCTTCAATCTCTTCCTGTCTACTGGCTGCTTACTTACTGTATTATTTACTTAACATGCCTCCCCACTCCAAACAGCTTCAGCTGATCTATCACTAGGTATTGCCCCATGGCTGTCCTTCCCTTTGTGACCAAATACCTCGAGAAGACTCTTTTCAGGAGGCGAACCCACTTTCTTTTCTCTCACTCTCTTAACGCTTTACAATCTGGCTTCCAACTTCATCGTTCAATGAAAACTGTTCTCTCCAAAGTTACTAGTGCTCTCTTAATGGCCAAATCTAGTGGCCTCTTTTCATCACTCATCCTTCGTGACCTCTCTTCAGCCTTTGATACTGTTGATCACGCTTTTCTTCTTGATAATCTCTTTTTCCTAGGTTTTCATTACATTCATATTCTTATTTCCTGGTTCTCCTCCAACCTGTCTGACTGCCCATTCTTAAACTCCTTTGCTCTTCGTCTGTGTCATACTCTCTAAATGTAGGGCTCTATCCTAGGATCCTTTCTCTTCTCCCTCTAAAGGGTGTCCCTAAAGTATGGACACATTTCATTAACTATGCATATTTTCAAGATATGAAATGAATGAAATTTTCAACAACATTTATTTAATTAACATAAATTTTAGCCATGACAATTTCATATGGAATAAAAGCTTCCATTAGCTATTAGGGACTATTTTCCATATTAATGAGATTAATTAAATCAATTAATTAATTAATGATATTTCCTGTGTCTCCTATGTCTTCCTATGAAATATCATTTATGCTAATTAAATAATATGTTGTTGAACATTTCATTCATTTCTTGAAAATATGCATAGTTAATGAGATTTTCCATGTGTCCAGACTTTAGGGACACCCTGTATATTATTTCACTTAGTGATTTCAAATTAGTTTCTGTGGATTCAGTTATCATCTACCTCCATGCTGAAAATTCTCAAATTTATTTATTCAGCCCTAAACTCTACAGACTTCCATCTGCACATCTCATTGGCCATCTTGAAGTAGATATCCTACAGACATCTTAAACTCAACATGTCTCCAACTGAACTTAATATCTCCCCCCTCCTCCCCAATCTCCTTCCTTCTGTGAGGGATAACTTTTGGTGAAGTTTCCCCATTCTGAACATCCTGTATACATTCTTATTACTTCCTTATACTTTGTAGCTAAGTTCAGTATCCTTTCCCTATATATATGTTATTGTATATTTCAAAGTAATGTGAGAGCTATTGAGTATTAATACAATTGATTGGATTAACTATTGAGACCAAATTAGAAGTGTTTTAGTTTGGGGAAAGGAATGGTAGTGTGAGAGGTAGGAAAGGGTTAAGTTTCTATAGAACTGCAAGAACTGCTGAAACAAGACTGCTGATAAAAAGTACCAGACTGTAGCCTTGGGAAGAAGTTGGGTTCCCAGGTCCCAGAGAACTCCTAGATAATTCTAAAAATGAAATAATGTAGAATAAAAGGAGCTGGCAGCAGCAGGTGGATTTGACCAATCAGAAAGCAGACAGCGGCCTTGGGACACTCAGGACCAGATAAGGACACATCTAGGTTGGACTGAAGGGGGTTCAGTATTCTGGGGTTGTTACTGAGCTCGAGTAGTGGACCTCATGTATTATGTATGTTATCTAACAAAATTAGAGCCTTATTAGTAATAATTAGAGTAATGAATGGAGAGGGCTTTGAGCCAATTGGTTGGCATTAATAAGATTGTGAGCTTGCCTTACCCACCAATGGTAAGGTGGGATGGTGGAGAAGGTGTGGAATTCCCATGTTAGGGCTTTATAATTTTACTTTTGCCTTCTGTAGTGCTCTCCTCCCTTTGGACTCTCTTGTTGGATTTGGGGACCCCCTTTCTCGAGAAAGATAATAATAAAGTTTTTGCTTCTACCTGGAGAAGTCTCGGCGTCATTTTGGGTGAGGGGTCTTCCAAACTTCCCTATTATTGTTGAGGGCAACACTAATCTCCTTGTCACTGAGACTCACAACCTGGTTGTCATTCTTCCCTCTTCACTTTCTCTCTCACCCACCGTATCCAGCTTGTTACCAAGTCCTGTTGATATATCTCTGTAACATCTCTCATGCCCCTCCCCTTCTCTCCTTTGGCACTGCAGCCACTCTGCTTGGCCCTGGCACCTCACACCTTGCAGCTCCCTCTCCATTTGGCTTGTTTGTACATAGCTTTTTGCATGTTAGCTTCCCATTAGACTCTGAGCTTCTTGGAGGGTAGGGATGGTCTTTTACCTTTCTCTGTATAATCTTTCACAAAGCAGGTACTTAGTAAAGGTTTAGTGACTGACAGACAATAGGTGATGCCCACATGTCCCAGTTACAGCCTGGTATTCAACCATATCCAATGAATATTTCTTGAGACCTAAATGGGATTTTAAAAAATCTTATATCATGAAAACAACTTATTATACCAATGAGGGACTATTCCTACTTTTGTCCCTAACACAGCTGCCTCTCATTCACTGGCTGTGCAAGGTGAACTGGAGTTTCCCATAGGTAATGGGGTTGATTTCATAGAGTCTAGTTTTAAAAGCTCACAGGAAATCTCAGCTCACTGAATGGGATATATTTTGGAAACCTCTTAACTTTGGGTCTTTCCTTCTACCTGATTACTTCCAGTCTTGCTGACCCTTGTTTTGGTATCAGATTGTTCTTCCCATCCCAGTTCTGGTATTCCATTGACCAGTAAAGAGTGACTTCACTCATTCATTCTATCTATCTATCTCTCTATCATCTATCTATCTACCTATCATTTATCTATAATCTATCTCTATTTATCATCTATCTATCTGTCTGTCTATCTATCTCTCATTTTTGTTATGGTCCTGGGCCCATGCTATCTGGTCCTGAAAGACCTCAGCCCATACTACAGGAGATTCTCAGCTCTTCCCACGCCTTAGGGTCCCTACTGGAAAAGGGCTAACAGGCCAGCAGGTTTTGATGTATGTATCTTTTCGTATGAGATAGCTCCAGAATTTTAGGCCTTACATAAGATAGGGCCAGCAGCTGGGTGGCACAATGTATGAAGCATTGGACTTGTATTCAGGAGCACTTGAGTTCACATCCTGCTTTAGACTCATACTGTGTGACCCTGGTCAAGTCAGTTAACCTCAGTTTCCTTGCTTATATAATAGTGATAATAGCACGTAGCTCATACATTGATTAGGGTTAAAGATCGAGTGAGATGAGTAAAATGCTTTGCAAAATCTAAAATGCTACATAAATGCTAACTATTATTATTATATTGCCTAGGTAGTAATATAGTGATATCAGAAAATTTCACTATATGCAGTGAGTGTGTGTGTGTGTGTGTGTGTGTGTGTGTGTGTGTGTGTGTGTGTGTGTGTAATGCCCCAGTCCTAGATTCCATTCTTTAACACACCTCCCTACCCTCCCACAACTATTAAGCTTATTTCCTACGTCAACCCTGGTTCCTTAAGAGTTCAGGGAACCAAATGTTCACCCTGATTCACTATACTCTAGGGATTGTTCTGTTGATTGGACACTTCATCCATCTGCCAACATTCCAGCCAATCCCATGGGAAAGCAAGGGTGAAAGGCCAAGGTAGAAAGACAGTTTTAGATCCTCTGAGTGAATACCAATCAATCAATTGAACTTGAAAAAAAACCTCATTAAGAAAGAGTAGTGTCAATGATACAGTTGAATCAAAATGTTCCATTGGTACAATTCAATTACTATCCAAGCTGTATAATCCATTTTATTTGGCTCTGAAAGCTCCATTTGCCATAACATGGACATAGCCAGTTCTGCTGCATATAGGGGTATTATTATAACAACGATAAAGTAAATTCTTTACCTTTTTCTCTTTAATTTTTCTGGTTTATATTAGGTTTTGACAACTGATTAGATTATCTGTGTTCATGGTTATAATAATGAGAAATAAGCATATAAGATATATATATATATATATATATAAATATAAATTATTTATGGTTTTAGTTCATTTATGCAAAACTTTAAAATCGCATTTGTGGATTTTTTTTCTGTACCTTTCCTTTGACAAAATGTAAATATTTTTGAAAGTCACAAAAAAATGCCCTTAGCTGGTTTTTTTTTCTCTCTCCCTCTTTCTGGAGGCAATTGGGGTTAAGTGACTTGCTCAGGGTCACACAGTTAGTAAGTGCCTGAGGCTAGATTTGAACTCAGGTCCTCCTGATTCCAGATTCTGTACTCTATCCACTGGGTCACCTAGCTATCCCCCTCCACTGTTTTTTAAGGTGCTAGTGAGGAGAGGCTAGAGGGGATGGTGGAATCCCAAAGAAATAGATTCCTTCTTCCTTGGGCAGAGATGAAACCACCAAATAAAAGCCCTTATTAATGTATTAAGTCAAATTTAGAGCAAAAAAAAGTTTGAAAAATTCAAGCAAGATGTTAAAAGAAAGAAAAAATTTAATTTGGTATATCTCTTTTTATAATAATCCAAAGAAGGGAGCTAGCATTGGTATCAGAAAGACCAGATTTCAAGTCTTGAATCTGACAGGTGACTAGTTGTGTGACCTTGGTCAAGTCACTTAATGTCTCAGTACTCCTGGGCAAATCTTTAAGGCTATACATGAAAAATAACTGATGTGTTTTGGTCAGGAAGTTTACACACACACACACACCACACACACACACACACACACACACAAACACACACATATACCTCTCTCCCTCTCTCTCTGTTTCTTTATTCTTGTCTCTCTCTGTCATCTCTCTCTCTGTGTATCTCTCTCTCTTGACTTTCTGTCTCTGATTTCTCTCTCTCACTCTCCTACACAACTAGCATATATCAGAGAAGAGAAAATGAAACCATCTTTTCTTAACTCTAAGACTTATTGTACAACACTGCCTTTTTCAATTATGTATATGTATTCACACACACATATGAAGACTCTAAAATTAGTGCAAAGTTCATGTAGAAAATGTAAACAAAGAAATTGAAAAATAAAAATGTGTTAAAATTTTCTTAGAAATGTAACCTTGCAAGCAATATTCAAGTAAACATGTGTTAGGCAGCTGGTGGTACAGTAAATAGAGACCTGGTCCTTGAATCAGGAAGACCTGAGTTCAAATGTGACCTCATAGACTAACTAGCTCTTTGACCCTGGGCAAGTGAGTTAAACTCTTTCAGCCTCAGTTTCTTCATCTGTCAAATGGGAATAATAACAGCCCCTACATTGCAGAGTTGTTGTGAGGATCAAATAAGATAATAATTGTAAAGTATTTTGCAAACTTTAAAGCACTTTGTAAATGCCAGCTATTATTAACCATTATTTGAGATAAGTAATTAGTAATTATTTGAATAACTATTAATTATGCTGTTAGATTTGCTAACAATTATAGTAGGCATGATATTTTGCACAGTACCAGCAAGCTCCACATAATAAACAAGGCTTCAAGTTCAAGTGTACAATTTTGGTGTGGATAAATGTGTATCTGCGATATTATTTAAGGACAGATACTTCTACCTATACAGAAACAGCAAAGATTAGTAGAGCATAAAAATATAGCACTCTGTGATATCAAAACATATGACTTCTGAATTATGGAAAGTCTCACCTTGTTTGGAAATGAAAACTTGCTGGGCTCTAATTTACCAGGTGTATGAATAGCAGAAAGGGGAGGAGGCCAGGAATGGGTCATCTCCTGAGAAGGCAAAAAAAGCACAATATTGTGAAATGGAAACAGCCAACTTATAAAAGATTTATATAAACAGCTTTCATGTTGACTTGGGAATAAAAGGATATTCTATTTCCTTTGCTTTCTTTTAAAAACAGAGTAACGTTCCAAATCTCTTTCCTGTCATTACCAACTCCTTGAATTTCCTAATTCACCTATGTGCTCCATTTCTCCTGATAAACAACAACAATAATGCCCGAGCTCAGACTAAAGCACATGCATGAAGGACACTCTTATCTTTATTAGAAGTGAAATCCTTTCCTAGCATCACCTGAATTGAGCCTATGGGAGAAGAAAGAATATAGTAGGGAAAGTTTGATGGACCATAATACTGAGGTTCTCTAAGACTATATTCTAATAATGCATACATGTTTTTGGTTTTTTTTTGCCATTTTTTTTTGGAGGGCAGTTGGGGATAAGTGACTTGCCCAAAGTCACATGGCTAGTTTTTTTGTGTGTGTGTTAAGTGTCTGAGGCCGAATCTGAACTCAGGTCCTCCTGACTCCAAGGCCACTGCTCTACTCACTGCTCCACCTAGCTGACCCATAATGCATACAAGTTATGTCAAAGAATGCAAGGGACAGTTTGACTTGAGTTAGTTAATTGGTTTTGATTTGTAAATATGCTGGAGTGATAGAGGAGATGCTTGGTTTTATGATGAGATACTCACATTAAACCTCTCAGTTTATCAACATAAATGCTGTAGGTAGAAAGGCAAGACAATCTCACTTGGAGGCCAAATATAATTTTATTTTTATGTCATAGTACCAGAGTTTTAATACAACCCACAAGAATTTAGAATAGACTGCTGGCTTAGAGGTAAGCAAGAGAGTTTACTAATAAGACTGTGAATCCTACTTTGGGCCTTTCATTTCTAGATCTGAACATATACAACAGCTGATCCCTTTTAAGATAGAGACATCCTCTTTACTTAGCTGAAGAGATGTCCTTATCTCCATGCTTGGGGGAGATGAGAAGTGTGCTTTCAATTCAACATTTTTATTAAGCATATACTTTCTGCAAGACCGTGTGCTAACTGACACAACTGTGCAAGACAAATATTTTACTGTCAAGTTTTTAACTAGTGGGAGGTAAGAAGCATGTACAAGTAACCACAAAACAGGTTAAAGTATGGATAAGTAAACATCTAGGTCCTGAGGAGTGTGAATAATGAATCTTTTGAAGTGGTTGTACATATTCAAATTCATACTATTTAAAATTATAATTACATAAAAGACAGTTGTTTGGTCCAGCCCAATGAAAATATGTAGTGTGAGTCTGAATGATGTAAACACTTCAGGGAACTCATTATTTGTAGTGATTGGGACCCTCCTGTACAACAGAGTATTAGAGATTCAAGGTGAGGAAGAGTAGGGCAGTCTTCATGGAGGAGATGTAGTGTCTGAGACGGACCTGGAAGGAAGACAAGGACTTCTACAGGAAGAGATGCAAACAGATTTCATTGCAATCATTGACAAAAGGCAGGAAGGGAAGACAAAGTTCAATGGAAATGTTAAGTAGTCCAGAATAAGATGATGGTGAGTAATGTGAAATGAGGTTAGAGAAGCAGATTTGAAGTAGATTGCAGATACCCCTTAATACCAGGTTAGGAAGGTGGGTTATCTTCCAGTAGGCAATGAAGACCTACTGAAGGTTTTAGGAAAGAGTAATTTACTAGGAAGATTACTCTGGTTACAATGAAGAGGAGGCACTGGATTCATGGAGATAAGTTAGGAGGCCATTAAAATAACTGAGACAATTTGGGAAAGACCTAAACTAGGGTGGTCAGAATGAGACTGGAAAAAAGAGGAAGAGGGGAGTCTGGATCAGAGATAGTGGAGAAATTATACTGTATATTATATATATATATATATATATATATATATATATATATATATATGTGTGTGTGTGTGTGTGTGTGTGTGTGTGTGTGTGTGTGTGTGTGTGTGTGTGTGTGAATATACACAGAGATTCAGCAGTTGACTAGATGTGAGGAAGTGAGGAAGGCAAATAGTCAAAGATGGCTAAGTTTTCTAGTTTGGGTGCCTGGAGATATAAATTCAGGGCTGAGAGATTTAGGAATCATCTGCATAGAGGTGATAATTAAAACTACAGAAGTAGGTAAGATCACCATGGAAAAATGAGAAGGGGGCTTAAAAAGAGGTGAGTGTCAGTTCATCAGGACTGAGTAATAGAAGACCACTACTTTTTCCTTCATAATAAGCACAATAGCTGGTATTTCAGGGAGGAAAATATCAAATACATTAAATACCACAGAAGAGATGTAGGTTTTTGACTTAGGAAGTACCATACTGATCATTTATACTTTTCAATGTTATAGGAACTAAACAGGAATATAAATTAATGTTGATCATTATATATTTCTATTAAATAATGTAAATTAACAATATTTATTACTGAACATTTTTATTAAACAAAAGGACCATGGTCTAGATAGTTCATAGACTTTTAGAGGCAGAAGAAATATTGGAAATTATATGATCCAACCCTGTTATTTTACAGATGAAGAAATTAAGGCCCCAGATAAGACAAGTATGTAGTTCAGCTGTTAGCAGCAGATCCAGGATTCAACATGGGACCACCTGACTCCCATCCCAGTAATACCAACTATTTCTCAAAGATAGAGGTGATATTCCTTTGAGATCCCTTTTCCTAAGCATCTGGACATGCAAAATTCTCCACATATAGTAGACATTCCATAAATGTTCTTTATATTTAATATTTTCCCATCTATTTTCATTCATGATATTGATCTATAGTTTTCATTGTCTATTGCATCTCTCCCTGATTTGTATATCAGGACCAAAGGAATTTGACAAGGTATCCCTTTTATTAATTTTGTAAATAGCTTCTTAGACAGAAATTATTTACTCTTTAAATGTTTGATAGAATGTACTTGTAAATCTACTTAGACCAAGGTTCCTCCCACCCCACCCCCACTGACTTTTTTCATTTATTCTTTCTTCAATTTCTCTTTCTGCTATGACTTCCTAGATTGTGTTTGAGAAATTTTAGGGCCAAAATTTTTAGTGACCCCTGGCTAATTGGATGATGAATCTCTCTGTATTTAGCCTGGCTGGTTGTAAGCCCAGAGACATCCAGAGTCTGACCCCAAGCTCAGACTTAAAGCCTTTTCAGTTTGATAAGCCTAGGCAGAACTTTTGAGAATCCCTGATTATCTCAGTGCCAGGATGAGACATCAAAGTGGACCTTCAGTGTGGATATATGGGTCTAAAAACATGACCCCCTCCATTTCTTAACCTTCAAAGTTTCCTTTTATTCTGCCCTCTGTATTGCTCCTTTCACTTCCTTGGCTGTTTTCATTCTTCCATATACTCCCTCCCTTCCTCAGTTCTTCAATTCTTCCTCACCTAAAACCCAACCATTCAACTCTCTATTCGACTATCAAAATTTGACCTCATACTTGTGACTGTGCACCCAGTGGACCCAGACTCAAAGAAGCAATCCAATTTATAGGGTGTGTTTAGATATCAAGTCATCAGTACATACACATATAGGGTAGAAAGATATATATATATATATATATATATATATATATATATATATACACATATACATAACTACAGTTTCCGAAAGGAGGATGTGAAAAATTGGCACAATGGAAAAAGGATTAGACATGGAATCAGGGAGACTTGAGTTTGAATCCTGAGCTAATGTGAGCTACACAACACAGGTTAAGTCACTTAACCTCCTTCAGCCTCAGTTTTGTCACCTCTAAAATGGAAATAACAAGAGTACCTACCTCACGGGGTTGTTGTGAGGATCAAATGAGAAAATATATGTAAAGTGTTTTATAAAACTGAAAGCGCCTGGTGTATAAATGTCAGGTATTGTCATTATCATATCAGCCTTCTATGTCACTCTTCCCCTTTTGTGATTGTTATTTTAGCACAAATTATTAGCAAAGATTTCTTCTCTGTATCTGAATGCCCTGCTTGGGTACATTTTGTTTTTCCTAACTGGAGACAAAGAAGGTCAAACGTAGTCCTGGGTCACCTTAAACGGGGGAAAAATCCCCAAATATGTTCAGAGCTTTGCTTTGATTAATATCTACTGGTAACAGACAATATCAAATAAAATATATTTAATAGATAGCAGCTTATTATGGCAGTGATTAAAGAGTATAACAGAAGGCAAAGCAAGGGTGAGGGAATTTTTAAAGAGACAATAACACTGAAATGTCAATGCAATATAGCTCACTAGCTCTGGCTCCATTTTATAAGATTAAGTGTTTCTATGTGGCTCTTTCAGTTAATGAGGAAATACCTGGAGGGATCGCCCGGCTTATGTGGCTGCTTAAACATTCAAGTCCAAGAGAACACCCAAGAAAATAAGAATTAACAACTTGGTCTGTTTTAATATATATCTGCTTGTAATGAGGGTACAATAGCCATGTGGATTGATTGTCCATTAGGTTAACTTTTCCTGCAGGGGCTATACAAGAGAATTAAGTACATGTAGGCTGCATACTGACCGAAAACAGAATAGTCCTTAAAGAGATTGTTGGGATTCTTTACTGTGATTTTGATTGTTTGGAGTGAGAGTGTTCATTTTTTCCCATTAGAAAAAAATCTGAAATTATAATTGGAGGATCATGGACTTCGGAGCAAGAAGGAACCTCTGAGATCATCTTGTCCATATGCCTTAAATTTACAGATAAGGAAGTTGAGAATACAGAATGGTTATGATGAAAGTCATTTGGAAAATGTGGTTTGCTATGTTAGGACTTCAGTACCTCAAGGATTCAGTCAAGTATTTTACTACCTCAGGGACCTTTGATTTCATTAACAAGGTTATACTTCCTTCCACAAATATTAATTTTGTTCACCTACTACTGGAACCTGAAATGCTGTGCCCCCAAAATCTTGTCATCTGGAAATCAATCCTCTGGTTATGAACAGGGTCTTGACCCACAGTGTAAGAAGCGCTGAAAAGGCTGCAAGTGGAAAAAATTTAAGAAGCCCTCGGCAAGACCATCTCCCCTCTTCAAGTTTAAAATTAGAATATTTTCCAGCTGAGTAGGACCTGCCTGATCATGCATTCTCTTAGTATAGTCTTTGAGAACTCAAGACCACCTCCATGTTAGAATGAAGAACTAAGAGGACTTTAATGGAGCTTGATATGTGAGTACTTGATTGATTTATGTGTAACTTTTTCATCCTGCCTCCAGTCTAAAAGAAAGCGAAGTTACTGCTTTCAAAATCTATCAGACCAGCAAACGTTTTCTTGGCTCACTGAATTTCACTTCTTTGCTACCATTCCTCTACCCCACGGTTGTCGACTATCTCCTCTACCAATGGGCAAAGACATGCACAGAAATAGAATTTTCAAAGTCAGTGATTCTAAAACCAAGTCACCTCCCATTCCATTCTATAAATTCTCCTGCCCCTTTTCCTACCTGCATTGCTTCCCTCCCCCTTGACCTTCCTTCTCACTTTAGAGAGGATCAGGATCTCACTCCAGAACTCAAAGGCTTCAAGGATCTTCAACTTTGAGTTTGGGTTCTTAAGGGATTTAAATTTCTTAGCCATAGGGCTAGGCTGCCATATAGTCCCTTGCAGAAAGGAATAGTTGTTTAGAAGAGCCACTCCTGTAGACCATGAGGATTTTAATTTGGAATGTAAGTAAACTTCTAATATAGTCGAAGTGACTTGGCTCATAGCTCTTCACATTTTAAATGTCCCTGCTATGGGGCTAGTCAGTGTTCTAGCTCACTGTTATGGACTCTGAAGTAGCCATGACTACCTGACAACAGTCCCATAGAACACATTCACCCAATCAGTTACCTCGCAGTCCAGGGAATATTTTTAGTAGCTTCCAGGGAATGGGTACCTTCTTATATTCACAAGAATGGAGTAAGAGGGTTTTAATTCTGACTATAATGATGTTTTTCCATCAGTACAGATTACTGTAAGTCTCAAGGAAAAGGGAAACCTCTTGTTCAAACCTCTTGCTTCATTCCAGGCTGGAGTTAAAGTTAATCTACCACACCAGAATTTATTTTGGGTTCTAGGTATGTGCGCTAGTGATAATTTTCATGACTGGTAGAGAGGACTAAATCAATTGATTACAAACAATATATCTTGTTGCTGAGTACTTTTTGAACCAATAGACAAGAAACTATAAGAAATCTCAGAGGTCATCTACCTCAACCCCCTCATTTTATATATTGAGCAATTAAAGGTAACTTGTTCATATATTAAGAACTTTGTCAAATCTATGAGTATGAGTCATTCCCCAATTGATAAATGGTCAAAGGATACAAACAGGCAGTTTTTCAGTGAAGAAATCAAAACAATTTGTGGTCATATGAAAAAATGCTTTTTATTGATTATTGATTTTATTGATAATTATTGATTAGAGAAATGCAAATTAAAACAATTTTGTGATATCATTTTATATATATATTCATATTGGCTTAAATGATTAAAGGGGAAAATGACAAATGTTGGAGGGAAAGTGGAAAAATTGTAACACTAATTAATTGTTGGTGGAATTGTGAACTGATCCAATCATTTTGGAGAGCAATCTGGAACTATGTCCAAAGAATTATTAAACTACCTATACCTTTTGACCCAGGAATACCACTACTTAGTCTGTTTCCAAATATGATTAGTGAAAAGGGGGAAGAAACCTCTACATATTTTAAAATGTTTATAGCAGCTTTCTTTGTGGTAGCAAAGAACCAGAAAATACAGGATGCCCATCAATTGGGGAATGGCTGAAGAAGTTCTGATGTGTGATTGTGATGGAATTCTGTGCTATAAGAAATAATGAGATCAATGACTTTAGAAAAACATGAAGGGACTTTCACAAAATAATGAAGAGTAAAATGAACAGAACCAAGAGAACATTGTGTATAGTAACTGCAATATTGTTTAAGAATGACCTACAGAAAATGTTATTTTGAATGTTATAAATACCCAAATTAACTAAAATAGACATATGAAGAAAGATGCCATCTGCCTTTAGAGAAAGAACTGATAAACAGAAGTATGTACAGAATAATTTTACATATATATACCTGTTTAGGTCTAGTGGTAGTCATCTGTAGGGTGGGGAAGGGAGAGGGAAGGAAAAAAAGCAATTTACATGATAATTTTGTTGTATATTTGAAAGGAATAGCAACTTTTGCATGGCAGATTTGCATTTTCATGTGCAATCATCTTTTCCTATTGTACTATATTATGGAAATGCTTATTTTATTTCACAAATTAAAAATAAAGTTGAAGAAATTATTAAAAAAGCAATTTGTCCAAAGTTACAGAGGAAATAAGCATGAAAGTTGGGATATGGATCCAGGTTTAGCTTTAAATGATTCATTGAAGAAGACTACCTAGTTACCATAACAGAATCTGAATTTGCCAGGCTCTGGATACACATGGGAAAACAACAGCAACTGCAGAGATGAACAAATACATTCTCCCAGAACAGAACATAGTTCTTGGTTAATGGTGATAGGAAATATAAAATTCAGTTTGATCTGAAATTGAGGGAGTAAATATTTTCCGTGACTTTGTAGTTAAAGATGTATGGGCAAAATGTTTTCAAAACCATATTTTAAAACATATTTGATGGAAATTTTGAAATCTTAAGTTTATTTTTCTTTTAAAGTAATGATGTATGAAGTTTTCTCACTTGTAGTCTTCTTGACCCCAATTCCTTTTTAATCAACCACCAGACTAATCTACAAAACACAATTTTGATCCAATCCAATATTTATTAAATGCTTATTATGTCGACTTTAAACTCTTCACTGGTTCCCTGTTACATTCAGGAGAATCAAATTTCTCAAACATTCGAGATCTTCTTCAATCTAGTCCCAGTTTACCTTTCTAATCTTATCCTATTACTCCCCCCCACACAATTCCTCCACTCTGTATTACACCTGCTCTTAGACTTGAGACCAAAAGTACAAGAAGCTCCAATTAGACTAGTCTGTGAAGTATTGCAATTTTTCCCTCTCTCCTCTTCACCTTTGCTTTCCTGTGTTCTTTTTTTTTTTTTTATTTTTTTTTATTTTTTTTTTAAACAAATACTTTATTAACTTCTGTTTTACATCATTCATTTCCGCCAGATTTGAGTTACAATCATTTACCCCCCATTATTCCCCTACCCAAACTCCCAGAATAGCAGTCCCACAGGATATCGCTTCCTCCAATCTGCTCTCTCCCATACCTTCTCCCATACCCCCATCGACTTTTCCATTAGAGGAAGATGAATCTTTGTGTCCCAATGCCTGCACATCTTATCTCCCAATTATAGGCAAAAGAGTATTAATAATAGTATTTATATATATATTTGAAACATTTAATGTTACGACCTTGAATTTCAGATCCATTTCCTTCCTCCCTTGTCACCCATTCCTTCTTGGGATATAAGTAATTCAGTATATGTTGTACATGTCTAGCTATGCAAAACATTATCATAGTAGATATATTGTGCAAGGCTGCTTATAATTCCCTCCCACTCATCCCACCCCCCACCTGGTCCATTCTCTACATGATCCTGACCCTCTTCTATAGTGGGTACTTCCAACCTCCCCTCACCCCAAGGATGCCCTCCCATCCATCATCTCTCCTCTCATCCCCCTTCCCCCTATCCTGCTGCAGGTTGAGATATCCCATTTAGTATGTATGTCATTTTCTACCTGAACCAAATTCAATGTGAATGTGGTTTTGCCTTTTTAGCCTTCCTTATTTTCCCCCTCCTTTGCACCCACTTCCCCTACATGAGATAGTTTACCCTACCATGTCTCTCCCCATCTCCTCTTGCCACTTTCCTCTCTCACCTCATAATTTCATCCCTTGAGTACTCTCCCTTCCCAACAATATCAACCTATGCCCTCTATCCATATATAACTGTAACCATATACACACACATTCACATATGTATTCGTATGACCACACCCCTTCTTCCATTATTTTCATAGTGAGAAAGATATCATCAGTCACAGATATTGCTTTTCCATATAGGAATGTAAATAGTTCAACTTTGATAAGTTCCTTTTGATTTCTTTTCCCTAATTACCTTCTCAGGCATCTCTTACTTCTTGTGTCTGGATGTCAAATTTTCTTTTCAACTCTGGTTTTTTCCTCAAGAATGCTTGAAAGTCCTCTATTCCACTGAATGACCATATTTTCCCCTGAAACAAAATACTCAGTTTTGCTGGGTAGGTGACCCTTGGGTTCATTCCCAGTTCTTTTGCCCTCTGGAATATCATATTCCATGCCCTTCGATCCCTCAGTGTAGAAGCTGCCAGGTCCTGGGCTATTCTGATTGTGTTTCCACAATATTGAAATTGTTTCTTCCTGGCTGCTTGTAGTATTTTCTCCTTGATCTGGGGATTCTGGAACCTGGCTATAATATTCCTGGGAGTTTTCTTTTTGGGATCTTTTTCAGGAGGTGATCTGTGGATTCTTTCAACCTCTATTTTGCCCTCTGGATCTAAAACATCAGGGCAATTTTCCTTGAGAATTTCTTGAAGGGTGATTTCTAGGTTCTTTCTTTGATCATGGCTTTCAGGTAGTCCAATAATTTTTAAATTGTCTCTCCTGGATCTATTTTCCAGGTCAGTGGTTTTTCCCATGAGATATTTCACATTGCCTTCTAATCTTTCATTTTGTTTGGATCTGCTTAACAGCATCTTGATTTCTCATAAAGTCATTAGCTTCCATTTGCTCCAGTCTAACTCTGAAGGAATGAATCTCCTCAGTGAACTTTTGAGATTCTTTTTCCATCTGGCAAATTCGACTTTTTAAGGCATTCTTCTCCTCAGTGCCCTTTTGGGCCTCCTTTGCCATTTGAGCTAGTCTATTTTTAAGGTGTTGTTTTCCTCAGTCAGGCTGTTGACCCTCATTTCATACTTTTCCTGCATCCTTCTCATTTCTCTTTCTAATTTTTCCTCCACTTCTCTTATTTGATTTTTAAAGTCCTTCTTAAGGTCCTCTATGGCCTGCAACCCGCTCATATTTTCCCCTGGGGCTTTTGGAGCAGGACTTCTGACCTCACAGTCCTTTCCCCGCTCTATGCCCCCAAAATAGGAGTCTAGGGTTGCATTTTTCTGTTTCCTTTGCCTTGGCATGTTGCCACTTAATTACTTGACTTTTGGGCTTGTTGCCACACTATGGCTTTAAGGCCAGATAGAGGAATTTTCGTCCCGAACGTGTGGGGGGCAACTTCCGTTTCTGGCAAGCTGTAAACCCACCCACAACTTCCACCCTAGATCACAATCCAGATCCAGGGAGGTTAAAGCAAGAGCGATTACCCCCAAGACTGATCGCTGGATCTCCCCACGATTTGTAGGCTGGGAGCCGGAAATGCCTCTGAAAACTACAAAATGGCGTGTCTCCTCAGCGGCTTCTAGCCCCCAGGGGAGGGAGCTGACGCATTCCCCAAATACAGGTCCCAAAGTCCATAGGACACTAACCTCTTACTTTGTCCTAGGCAAGTCTATGTTGATAATTCTGGCGTCTCCACAGTTCCTGGTGTTCTGGGGTTCCTCCAGCCGGCTGCTGGCCCTGCCGCCCTGGGGCTAAAACCTCGGCTCACGTGGACCTGGGCTCGGCTCGGCTCCTGCGCTCTGCGCGCTGCCAGCTCCCAGACCACTGCGCTGGTCCTTCCTGCAGGGCTGCTGGGCTGTCCTCAGCGGGAGGTTAGCTTCTCTGTGTCGTTCTGTGGGTGCTGGGGCTCCAGAAGATTTTCAGAGTCCTTTTTTACATCGTTTGTGGAGAATCTGGGGG